>CP125978.1:106395586-106894693 GCA_030063025.1 Avena longiglumis
GCTTCGCCCCGACTTTCGGGTTGAACCTTCGACAATGTTTTCAGGCGAGCATCTCCCCCCTTTCTACCTATCTTACTTTTATAGTGCTTTATTTCCTCCTGTTGATCTATTGCTATCTGTGTTGCGATGCTTTAGTTTCCGTACCCGTGATATTTCCCTGCAGCCGTATATTGCCTTGGACACATCCTATGACCTGTTGTTTGGTAGATAGTTGGACTTGCGCGTCGTAGTTGCTTGCTCAAGTGCCGAAGTGTGTCGTCATATGCCACAGTTGCTGATGTATTGCCGCATGTTGATGTTGGAGATGTTTCTAGTTTTACTTATCGTCACTTTAATTTCTGTTTAACAACTAAAATTGATAAGCAGAGGCATCGGTGGGTGATAGATAATATTTGGTTTCGAGCACTTGTGTCCGTAAGACCCAGTACTTGATACTGTTCCTTGATTTATCGCTATCCACATCCGGAGGTATATGGGACCCCACAACGAGCTTGATTCGGACTTATTTCTTGGGGCCACAAACTAGTTTGAGGTTTTATTACTATCCTGTACTTATGCCATGCTTTACGCTTTATTCGATTGTGCGGTGCGCACCTTTATCTGTTAGGATCGGGACACGATTCCGCTGGTGTCGACAAGCCCGTTTGGGGTTCCCGATCGTTCACCGTATTACCCAGACTTGAGGCCTCGGAGCTTGCTTACTCCGTTATGGATTCTATAAGGGTGGCCCCTGAAATATTTCTGAATCTGTGATTGTTCAATCGTGAAAGCCTCGTTGGGTTTTGTTTTGGTTTTCGAGGTTGATCGGCGTGTGTTGCTATTGGTGCACCCGGGTAAAACTTCTGAAAGCCGTGTCCGGATATGGACGACTTGGAGCACAGTATCTCGATCATAGACAAGCATAACTAAAGTTTACTGCTATAAATTTGACTTATAATGACTAGTAATCAGCTTCACTATAATGGAATGGCTAATTAATACTGCCCACAATTGCTTGTTTGGTTTGTCGCTTGCGACCATTGTATCTGACTAGTAAGTATTGCAACTACAACAGAATGGCTGAATAAAAGTACCAACAACTGCTGGGTTTTGGGTTTATCTCATGCTATCTGTACCTGATTAGTAATTGTTGCCACTATAACGGAATGGTCAATTAAAAGTGCCCACTGTTTACTTTATCAGGACGATTATCTAAACCTGACTAGTAAAGTGCCGCAACTATAATCGAATAAGTAAATCGCCAATGTGAGTTCCCGGTTGACTTCCTCGATTGGTCTCGAGGAAACACCAGATGGGTTTGTTTGGTGATAGCTTCAGTTGGATCCGTTAGGTCATTCTTATCCCTCTGCTTTCACCGCCATTGTATCGAGTCTCTATAGGTTGTTTAGTGCATGCCGCCGCTCGATCCACCATACCTATGTAGGCGAGGACCGCCGAATTCTAGCCTCGCCGGTAATCGCCTCGATCGACGCTCCTTCTTTGTTTTGCTTTGCCCTTTGTCGGCACCTCTTTTGTTAAGCAGGTTTTGAGATCGACGCGTTAGCGTGGTTACCCTTCCGGCTTGGCTGCAGGGTTATGGACGCCATTGGTTATTCTTCGTGGCTCTTAGCCCCATTTGCATCTTGTCCGTGGGACGCTATATCGCTTCAAGGTGATTTGGATCTTTGTATATTATATCGTATTCTTGACTCGTTGAGTCGCTGTTATATATATCTCTGCTGGGTCCCATCGAGGACTGTGTAATGTTATTACTTTGCTTTCCACCCGCACGAAAGTGCCTGGTGGGCACCTTTGAATCGTTTCTATGCGGGTTTGGCGAATTTTGTTCAAACTTGCATAGGTCCGATTCTGAGGGTGTTACACCTGCCAAGGCCTAGGATTTTTCTTGGGAAAGGAGGGGAAATGTGGGGGGTTTATGCCTCATCAACCATTCAAGAAGGAGAATGGTGAACGTTGTAGTTTTTGATATGGTTGGCTCACAACCAACCAAGGGTTTCCCCCATAATCCACCTCATATGCCTCGCAAGAACGCAGATCGGGTGGCCCAGGACCAACCAAGATGGATCTAGCATAGAGAGAAGGAGGGGACACCAAAAGATCTGACATAGAGAGCGTCAGAGCACCACTACGCTGCCATGCCACGACGGGTCTTCCACCGGCTCCTCACCGACCACACTACTGTAACACGCCAGTTTTTAGTTAATCATAATTAGTGTTTTGATTGCGCATTCATGAGCATCATATCTTAAATTGTGCATTAAAAAAATATAATAAAACCCTAAACCCTAGTCTCCCTCTTTCCTTGAAAGCAATTCAAAGAGGTTTTAAATTTTGAAATCAAAAAAATAATTGGCCCAAATTGAATATAAGGGCTCTTGAGTATTTTATATACTTTATAAAAGCCTATGGTATTTTTTAAAAACTCAAAACAGTTTTGGATTTGAAAATACAAAATAGAAATTGAAAACAGAAAAGCTTTGCAAAATAAAAATAGCAGTCAGACCCCTAGCAGGCCGGCCCATTCCCTTCCCCTTCTCTTCCTGTCGCTCAGTCACATCTAGCAGCAGCCTAGCGCGGCCCAAACCCCTTCACCCTCCATGTTCGTCGTCTTCCTCCTGCCTAGCACACTACTCGGTGTCGCCGCCGACGCCGTTGATCCTTGTCGCCTACCCTCTGTCATTCGACGAGCTCCAGGGCGAGGATAAGACCTGCACCGACCCCCTGCCCCGTCCTTATCCTCTCTCTCCCTCTCAGATGACCTCTCTCTCTCGTTCCTCTCGCGAACCCGGAACCCTAGCATATGATTTCGCCGGCACCCCGCCGCTCCGACCGTCCCCGAGCTCCGCTGAGCACACTGGGAGAACCGCCTCGCCGCCACCTACTTCTCTGCCAACGGAATCGAGTAGGGGCGCTCTATATCGGCGCCATCGACGTCTTCTTCCCCGAGCCCGACGAGCTCCGTCGTCGACCTTCCCGTCGCTCCGGTCCACACCACGCCATGCCGTCGACCCCTTCACCTCCAGGGTGAGCACGCGGTCCTCCTGGACCCTTTACCTCGCTCCCTCTCGCTCTATACCGCAGCCGCGCCGTTCACCTGCAAGCTTTGCCGTCGCCGCTCATTGCAGGCCGCGCTCCGGTGACCGCTAGGTAGCAGTGCCGCCCATTTTAGGTACCTCGTGTCGCGCTGGTTCGAATAGGCTAGGTCCCGCAGGCCCTCGCTCCCTCCTCCGCCGTCGCCGATGACCATCTGCAGGTGGCCGGCAACGTGACGTCACGCCTGCATCATGCTGACGTAGCTGCATGGGTCCGTCTGCCCTCTTGACCTTTGATCGCCACTGTGGCGTCGACGTGGCCTCGATCCCACTCGTCAGCCACTATGGCTAGCTTCTTCCACGGTGAGAAAAGGTAGGGTTAGGGTGTGCTGACGTAATAGTGACACAATAATCCTATTAAATGGTTTAATAATTTCAGAAAAAGGATAAAACTTGTAAATTCAATAAGTAATTAATTATAAGTAAGAAAAATACAAATAATATATCAAACTGTTTAGAAAAATAAGATCTATCTAATTACACTATAATCATGCATTGCTAATCATCTTTCATGATAAGTTTAATTAGAATAACATATTAACCCCTCATAGGTGATTCCGGAGTTTCCCCGAGTTAGGGTTTATACCCCTCGGAACCCCGATTAAATTGTCAAGCATGCCTTAGGGTTAATTTTTGATACAATTTAACTTGTCATATCATCATTCTTGTTTGATCATTTCATCGATGCCATGTGTTGATTGTTTTCCTTTCTTTCCGGTGTTTGGTTCTCTCCGGTAGAATACGATATCGAGATCGAGATCGAAGACCGCGATCAAGACCGCCGAAGATCGAAGATTGACGAATAATACTTGACCAACTCTAACCAAGTCAAGTACAAGGCTTCCGAAGATCTTCTTATTGGTTATCAACGGCACCATGATATAATCCTATGATTTCGAAAGCGTTTCAATTCCGCCATGATGCATACGATTCTACTGTGGTCTTTTATCGATAGATAGAGTATCCTATTTATTGCATTACTCCCTTTGAGTTTATATTACCTGATTCACTGCTCCTAACATAACTAGGTTTGGCTTGTGTGCACCGCTAGAGCTATTATCTGTGTTCTGCTTAGCCATGCGTAGCTGTCAGTGCTGGTTTATCCAGATAATGTATTAGATGCATATAATCTAGTATGACAGGAGATCGAGATATTATGATGATGTGATATGAGATTAAACATGCTAAGGCTTGTATGGGAAGCCACGATGGGATGTGGTTTTTGTAGTCCCATGCTCGTCACCACTAGGACTCGATGTTCTTGCCTCTTGAACCAAGACGAGCGTACATCCACACGGGGCCTAGAAAACCCCACGAGTGACTAACTGTAACACCCTCGGAATCGGCCCTATGCAAGTTTTAGCGAAACTCGCCAAACCCGTATAGAAACGATTCGAAGGTGCCCACCAGGCACTTTCGTGCGGGTGGAAAGCAAAGTAATAACATTACACAACAGTTCTCGATGGGACCCACAGAACAGATATATATACAACAGCGACTCAGAGAGTCAAGAATACAAATATACGGTACAGAGATCCAAATCACCTTGAAAACGATGGGGCGTCCGACTACGGACAAGATGCAAATGGGGCTAAGAGCCCTGAAGAATAACCAATGGCGTCCATAACCCTGCCCAGGCCAAGCCGGAAGGGTAACCCTGCTAACGACGATCTCAAAACCGCTTAAACAAAGGGTGCCACAAAGGGCAAAGGAAAAGAAGGAGCGTCGATCGAGGCCAAGACATCGGCGAGGCTAGAATTGAGGTCCTCGCCTACATAGGTATGGTGGATCGAAGCGGCGGCAGCACTAAACAACCTATAGAGACTCGATACAACTGGCGGATATCGAGAGGGATAAGAATGACCTAACGGACCCAACTGAAGCTAACACCAAACAAACCCATCCTGTTTCTCGAGACCAAACGAGAAGTCAACCGAGAACTCACACCGTTGGCAGTTTTATTTATTCAGTTATCGTTGCAGCATTTACTAGTCAGGTTTAAATAATCATCCTGATAAAATAAGCAGTGGGCACTTTTAATTAACCATTCCGTTATAGTGGCAACACTTACTAGTCAGATACAATTATCATGAGATAACCCCAAAACCCAGCAGTTGTTGGTACTTTTACTCAGCCATTCCGTTGTAGTGAAGCTGATTACTAATCATATCGGAAAACAAGTCAATTTAAAACAGTAAACTTTAGTTTTAGTTGTCTATGATCAGACACTGTGCTCCAAGTCGTCCATAACCGCGGACACGGCTTCTCGAAAAGATTTAACCCTGCAGGGGTGCACCAAAGTATCCACAGGCACTTCGACCCTTTTTGCCAGATCAGTTAACATACACCCATCCAGATGTCGGCGAGGCCTAAGTCACGACGTTCCCGGACCCAAAGCAAGCACGGGGCCACCCCAGTCGACACCAAGAACGGAGTCCGGTCTCCGAGACGGACTCGGGGTTTGCGTCTGGTGGCGGCATGATCGCCCCCAAACGGCGATCGCCGATACCGAAAATCACTCGCTTCCTAAACAGACCGTGCTATCGTCGCACAATTTAAATAAAGCGATAAACATGGCATAGGTACATGATAGTAAAACACCTCAAACTAGTTGTGGCCCCCAAAGACAATACTTTGAAATCGGTAATTATCAATGGGGGCCCATATCTCCCCACCGTGGTTAGCGCTCGATCTCGAGCAGTGTCAAGAACTCGGGTCCTCACGGACACAAGTGGTGATCGAAACCAAACTTACCTATCACCCACGATGCCTCTCGCTTAATTCAATTTTAGTTGTTAAACAGAATTAAAGTGATACGATAATTAAAGCCATGATCATCTCCAACGTCAACATGCGGCAATTCTCCAACAAAGGTGGTACTTGACGACAAGCAAAACACTTGAGCAAGCGACTACGACATCGCGGGTCCAACTATCTACCAAACAATGTAATAGGATGTGTCCAAGGATATATATGGCTGCAAGGGATATCACGGCGAAATCTAAAGCATCGCAACACGTATAGCAAAGATCAACAGAGGGAAGTAAATACTATCAAAGTAAGATAGGTAGAAAGGGAGATGCTCTTTGAAAACATTGTCGAAGGGTTCATCCAAGATCGGAAGCTCACATCAACTCAACGGCCTTATCCGCGAAGAAGCAAAACACTAGAGGAAACACCGGATGCACTATTTAATACAACGGCAGAAGATCGGCATGATGCATGTATGATGAATGACATGGCAAAGTGCGATGCAATTAGGTCATATTCAGCGGAACCGGGGTCCCGACAATTAATTAAATGGTTCAAGTTGTTTAGAACCCCCGCAGTTTAAATGTTGCTTTACATGGCAAAAGATGATACGGGTTCGCTACACAAGTTTAAATGAGGCCAATATAAGGCTAGATTTGCCCGCATATGGGCCCCATATTGAGTTATTAGGTGAATCGGCATAAGGCCCCCAAACCACAGATATGCATGCGAGGTGAATGATTTAATGCAACAAGTTGATATCATTTATAAAAATAGGGTATCGAGGAAAAGGGGTCACACATTAGGGTCTCGACGAACTTGGGGTTTCCGGGGGTTCGGGATCGACAGGGTCCAGGGTCCGGGGTTCGGGGTCCGACGGAACGTTCTCGGATAGCGGGGGTAGATCTTGGCGCATCCGGGGTCTTCGGGTCATGTTGTCGGTCTTGTCGTCTCTCGCGGGGTCCTTGGCGTTCCGGGTGGGCGTACTTGGTTTGGCGTCGGGGCACCGGACTCGCCCTGGCCGGTGTCGAACTTGTCGGGTTCTTGTGTCGGTTCGGTCTTGGCGTCGGGGTGAAGCACTTGGCGTTCTGCGGCGGTGTTCTTGCCGTTCGTGTTCTCGAGCATCGCCTCCGGGAAGGAGTACTTGGCGTCCATCGGTTCCATGTCGACGACCTTGGTCTCCTCGATGGCGAACTCGGCGTATCCATGGCGTGGTCCTTGTCGGGGTTCTCGGCTCCACGACGGAGATCCTGAGGAACCATGCCGGCACACTTGGCGCCTTCTAACCCGACGATCGGTCTCATGTCCAGGTATGGGTGCTTGATGGTCCGAGAGGGGTTCTCGTCCGCGATTCTTCGAGCACTGGCGCCGTGGACTGCGGTTACTCGGAGGCGCCAAGGCGAGGCGGTTACCGCTGCTGGCGGCCGAGGGGCCGGCTTGCGGATCGAGCTGGCCGGCGCGGAGGCGGCAGAGGCGCGGACGACAGGCGGCGGCGCGCGTGGCGGCGTCTGCGGGCGGCGGCGGCCGAGGCGAGGGGCGGCGAGCGCGAGGTCGCAGGGCGGGCGAGGAGGAGGGCTGGACGGAGCTTGAGGAGGGAGCCTGCGGAGAGGAGGTCCGCCAGAGCGGGAGGCGGCAGGGCGGACGGTGGCGCGGGAGGCGCAGGGGCGGAGGGAGAGGCAAGGCTGCCGGCGGAGCGCTGGCTGAGAAGCAGCGCGACGCAGCGGCTTCAGCGCGGCAATGGATGGCGGCGGCAGCAGGGCGCCGGAAGAGCGGTGACGGCGGCGGGAGGGGGTGCTGGCGAGGGCCGAAGCGAAGGAAGCGGCCAGCAGAGGGCGGCGGAGACGCGGCGGCGCCTGAGGTGGGCGATGCGGCGGAGGCGGATGGAGTGATGGAAGGGCGGCGGAGGCAGGGCGGAGAGAGGGAGGCAGAGGGAGCAGGCGGGCAGGGGAGGCGCGTCGGGTGGTTGAGCGAGGAGGGAGAGGGAGAGGTAGGAGACGACGCGGTTGGGGTGGGACCGGGGCAGGTGGCGGGGCCCGGGCGCGGTGTGGCTGTGTGTGCGTGCTCTGCGTGTGTGTACTGTGAGGGAGTGGGTTGGGTTTGGCTGTGAGGAGAGAGGGGGCCACGTGGCGGCTGCTGATTGGAGAGGGGGAGAAGAGAGATGAGGTGGCAGCATACTACCGTGGGGTGAGGTGGTGGAAGGTGGGTAGGAATGGGTAGCTTTAGGATTATAGGGGCAGACTAGCTGGACCGATTTTAAAACAGGGGTGGTCGTTCGGGTCGGGTTGGCCCGTTCGACTGCCCCTACTAAAATAAATTAAATATTTTATTATTTATAAACGGAATTTTTGCAAACCGATGCTAGACAAATAAATAATCCGGACAGCCCCGGGTTTTGGGGTTTTGAATAAAGACGGGGCGTTTAATATAGAAAACAAAATTAGGGTTTTTAGCAAAATGGTTTCAAACAAATAGATGCATGCTGATGTTATGCTGATGCACCAAGACAAGACATGCGATTATGATGATGCGATGCACAAAACCAACGCGATTTTCTAGTAGTGGTTTTGCGGGATGCCACAATTCGACACCACTAACAAGGGATCTCGCCCTCGAGATCCGCCTCATGGTACCGGGAGGAAAGGTCGGCGAACTGCGTCTTCTCGCTTCATGTAGATCCTCGCGACACCACTAACAAGAGGTCGTTGTCCCTGTTCGTCAAGAGAACACTCCGGATAACCAACGGACGAGGTTAAAGGCAAGGCCACCTCTAACTTCCATGGAAGGAGTAGAGTTGCATCGATCCACCATTCAATATACAAAAGCAAATGATAAGAGTAGTGGTATGGTCGCGACTCCATCCCGCACTCAAAGCATTACTATGTACACGAGAGATTATGCAACCAACCCTCGGATTCAGATCAAGATCTCGACAGCGAGGTTCGGATCAAAGGAGTGATGCATCGCATCGGATCCGCGATGATGTCGTCGCGTCGGAAAACACCGGAAGGCGCAAACAAGGAACAAAGAATGGTACCACAGTAGACGGATTTCCTCGGCAACATGAACACCGGATGGTAGAACACCGTTATCCAAGAAGGAAGCGAAACCCTGAAAGGTACGACGGAAACCCAACCACGAGATGTCCTGGACTCGAAGAGAGAGAAGAGAGCGGATTCAAAACACGTCGAGGTAAGAGGAGAACAGCAGAGGGGTAAGGAGTAAAATCAGACCTAATCAGAACTATCCAACCGATTTTTGGAAAATAGTTTGACACTCTACTTCGGCCGTTAGCTAGGTTATCCTACAGGCTGGACTTGTGGGGTATCGCAACTGTTGGGCTCTGATACCACTCTGTAACACCCTCAGAATCGGCCCTATGCAAGTTTTAGCGAAACTCGCCAAACCCTCATAGAAACGATTCGAAGGTGCCCACCAGGCACTTTCGTGCGGGTGGAAAGCAAAGTAATAACATTACACAACAGTCCTCGATGGGACCCACAGAACAGATATATATACAACAATGACCGGAGAGTCAAGAATACAAATATCTACGGATGAGATCCAAATCACCTTGAAAACGATGGGGCGTCCGACTACGGACAAGATGCAAATGGGGCTAAGAGCCACAAGAATAACCAATGGCGCCCATAACTCTGCAGTGCCAAGCGGAAGGGTAACCTGCTAACGGCGATCTCAAAACCGCTTAAACAAAAGGTGCCGACAAAGGGCAAAGGAAAAGAAGGAGGCCAAGATCGAGGCCAAGACACGGCGAGGCTAGAATTCGGTCCTCGCCACATAGGTATGGTGGATCGGCGGCGGCAAGAGCACTAAACAACCTATAGAGACTCGATACAACCGGCGGATATCGAGAGGGATAAGAATGACCTAACCGACCCAACTGAAGCTAACACCAAACAAACCCATCCGGTGTTTCCTCGAGACCAAACGAGGAAGTCAACCGAGGAACTCACACGCTGGCGCTTTATTTATTCGATTATCGTTGCAGCATTTACTAGTCGTTTAAATAATCATCCCGATAAAATAAGCGGGGCACTTTTAATTAACCATTCCGTTATAGTGGCAACACTTACTAGTCGATACAATTATCATGAGATAACCCCAAAACCCAAATAGCTTGTTGGTACTTTTACTCAGCCATTCCGTTGTAGTGAAGGCGATTACTAATCATATCGGAAAACAAGTCAATTTAAAACAAGAACTTTAGTTATAGTTGTCTATGATCGCATAATCGTGTGCTCCAAGTCGTCCATAACCGCGACACGGCTTCGAAAAGATTTAACCTGCAGGTGCAAAGTATCCACAGGCACTTGACCCTTTTGCCGATCGGTTAACATACACCCATCGGTATCGGCGGGCCTAAGTCACGACGTTCCTGCACTAAAGCAAGCACGGGGCCACCCCACCGAGTCGACACCGCAACGGAGTCGGCCGGTCTCCGAGACGGACTCGGGTTTGCGTGGTGGCGATATCGCATGCCCAAACGGGATCGCCGATACCGAAAATCACTCCGCTTCCTAAACAAGACACGTGCTATCTCGCACAATTTAAATAAAGCGATAAACATGGCATAGGTACATGATAGTAAAACACCTCAAACTAGTTGTGGCCCCAAAGACAATACTTTGAAATCGGTAATTATCAATGGGGCCCATATCTCCCCACCGTGGTTAGCGCCGATCTCTAACAGTGTCAAGAACTCGGTCCCACGGACACAAGTGGGCGGTCGGAAACCAAAACTTACCTATCACCCACCGATGCCTCTGCTTAATTCAATTTTAGTTGTTAAACAGGAATTAAAGTGATATGATAATTAAAGCCATGATCATCTCCAACGTCAACATGCGGCAATTCTCCAACAAAGGTGGTACTTGACGACAAGCAAAACACTTGAGCAAGCGACTACGACACGCGGGTCCAACTATCTACCAAACAACAGGTAATAGGATGTGTCCAAGGCTATATATGGCTGCAAGGGATATCACGGGTACGAAATCTAAAGCATCGCAACACAGATAGCAAAGATCAACAGGAGGGAAGTAAATACTAGCAAAGTAAGATAGGTAGAAAGGGGGAGATGCTCGCCTGAAAACATTGTCGAAGGGTTCATCCGAAGATCGGGGCGAAGCTCACATCAACTCAACGGCCTTATCCGCGAAGAAGCAAAACACTAGAAGAAACACCGGATGCACTATTTAATACAACGCGTAAGATCGGCATGATGCATGTATGATGAATGACATGGCAAAGTCGATGCAATTAGGTCATATTCAGGAACCGGGGTCCCGACAATTAATTAAATGGTTCAAGTTGTTTAGAACCCCCAGTTTAAATGTTGCTTTACATGGCAAAAGATGGTACCGGTTCGCTACACAAGTTTAAATGAGGCCAAGATACGGCTAGATTTGCCCGCATATGGGCCCCATATTGAGTTATTAGGTGAATCGGCATAAGGCCCCCAAACCACAGATATGCATGCGAGGTGAATGATTTAATGCAACAAGTTGATATCATTTATAAAAATAGGGTATCGAGGAAAAGGGGTCACACATTAGGGTCTCGACGAACTTGGGGTTTCCGGGGGGTTCGGGATCGACAGGGTCCAGGGTTCGGGGTCCGACGGAACGTTCTCGGATAGCGGGGGTAGATCTTGGCGCATCCGGGGTCTTCGGGTCATGTTGTCGGTCTTGTCGTCTCTCGCGGGGTCCTTGGCGTTCCGGGTGGGCGTACTTGGTTTGGCGTCGGGGCACCGGACTCGCCCTGGCCGGTGTCGAACTTGTCGGGTTCTTGTGTCGGTTCGGTCTTGGCGTCGGGGTGAAGCACTTGGCGTTCTGCGGCGGTGTTCTTGCCGTTCGTGTTCTCGAGCATCGCCTCCGGGAAGGAGTACTTGGCGTCCATCGGTTCCATGTCGACGACCTTGGTCTCCTCGATGGCGAACTCGGCGTATCCATGGCGTGGTCCTTGTCGGGGTTCTCGGCTCCGGTTCCACGACGGAGATCCTGAGGAACCATGCCGACACACTTGGCGCCTTCTAACCCGACGATCGGTCTCATGTCCGTATGGGTGCTTGATGGTCGAGAGGTTCTCGTCCGCGATTCTTGAGCACTGCCGCCGTGGACTGCGGTTACTCCCGGAGGCGCCAAGGCGAGGAGGTTTCGTTTCGGGCTCGGCGGGCTGGAGGGGCCGCTTGCTGGGCGGATTTAGCTGGCCTGGCGGAGGCGGCACAGAGGCGCGATGACGGGCGGCGTGGTGCAGGCGCGCTGCGCGTGGGCGGGCGGCCTGGGGAGGCAGCGGCCTTGCCGCGAGGTCGCAGGCGGGCGGAGGAGGAGGCCGGGCGGACGGAGCTTGCGAGGGGAGCTCGACGGCGAGGAGGTCCGCCAGAGCGGTGCTGGCAGGGCGACGGTGGCGAGGGAGGCGCGAGGGCGAGAGGAGGAGCGCGCTGCCGGGCGGAGCGGGGCTCATGGAGAACGGCGGCGACGCAGCGCTCGAGCGCAGCAGGGACGCCGAGGCGACGCGGCGAGGCGGCAAGAGCGCGACGGCGGCGTGGCGGGAGGGGGGCCGCTGAAGGCGGAACTGGCTACAGGAGGGCGCGGAGACGCGGGCGGCGGGCGAAGCGATGCTGGCGGGAGTGGGTGATGGAGCGGGCGGCGGAGGAAGGCTGGCGGCGGACGGAGAGAGGGGAGGCAGAGGGAGGCGGGGAGGCGCGGGTGGTTGAGCGAGGAGGAGAGGGAGAGGTAGGAGACGACGCGTTGGGGTGGGACCAAGGGCAGTGGCGGGGCCCGGCGCGGTGGCTGTGTGCGTGCGTGCTCGTGTGTACTGTGAGGAGTGGGTTGGGTTGGCTGTGAGGAGAGAGGGGCCACGTGGCGGCCGATTGGAGGGGAGAAGAGAGATGAGGTGGCGATACTACTGGTGGGGTGAGGTGGGAAGGTGGGTATAGGAATGGGTAGCTTTAGGATTATAGGGGCAGACTAGCTGGACCGATTTTAAAACAGGGGTGGTCGTTCGGGTCGGGTTGGCCCGTTCGACTGCCCCTACTAAAATAAATTAAATATTTTATTATTTATAAATGGAACTTTTGCAAACCGATGCTAGACAAATAAATAATCCGGACAGCCCCGGGTTTTGGGGTTTTGAATAAAGACGGGGCGTTTAATATAGAAAACAAAATTAGGGTTTTTAGCAAAATGGTTTCAAACAAATAGATACATGCTGATGTTATGCTGATGCACCGAGACAAGACATGCGATTATGATGATGCGATGCACAAAACCAACACGATTTTCTAGTAGTGGTTTTGCGGGATGCCACACTAACTTGCCTACTAGATTCCATGAGTCACATAGTTCGGGCGTTCCATTCGACATGCATTCCGGATCTTCTCGAAGACGGTGAAGGAGGTGCATTCATAACAGGTATGGAAGCGTGGACCGGGTTGCTTGGGGTCGATGGAGCCCTTGATGATCCAACCTCGCCTCACATCTCTAGGGACCAGCTTCGGGACTTGACCCGTTACGGCGGAACCATCCTTAGGGTGTGACTCATGGTCTCAGCGAAAGCAAGGTAAAGGTCGTGTCTAACCACCCTCTGCCGGCCTTTCAAGGAAGAGGGCTAATCTTAAGTGGCATTAAGATAAGGTTAGTACGTGTGGGTAAAGTTATACACCCCTACAGGGTAATAATCTTTTCGAAAAGCCGTGTTCATAATTATGGACAACTTGGGAACGGATGTGATGATCATAGAGAACATGAACCTAATCGTAAAACTTGACAGATCAACATGTGCTTAAGGATACTTCCTCATGGGTACGAGGGGGTGATCCTAGATAGGGTTCAGATGATGATGACTTGGTGGATATTAAAATATGATGATCAATATTTCGAAGATGTCGCTCTCTTATTCCCTTTTTTAAAATACTCTGATTAGATGAGCTTTTTCTCCCTCTTGTTTTATAAACAAAAATGGCTTTATACAAAACAACTTCACCAGCCATAAGTCTTGCGAAGTACACCCTGTACTCACCCTTGCTTTGTTGATATTTTTGGCAGAGTAAGTGTTCCCTGAAGATCAGTTTGGTATTACATCGACACCGACGAGTAGCTTGGGGTTCCCGGCCGGCAACCTGGAATCTATGCGCTGGGACGCCATCGTTATGCTTCAAGCCTCTTAGGCCATTTGTTAAGTTTGATATACTTAATAGCATAATTTGCCTTCCGTTGTTTGATGTTTGTGGTCGGTGACCTCTGCTTGTAATAATTTGGTTCTCTGCTCAGTTGTGAGCTTGCTGTAATAAATTTTGTGTCGTAGGGTCACTGTTGTGTTACCGATTCTTTACTGGATATTCTCGAGCTCAAGGTCAAGCTTATGTCAGACGGAAGTCTGGGATTTGTTTAGCCCTGATTCCGGGGATGTCACAACTACCAAGGGAACTAGCCAGCACGAGCGCGTTCCACCCTCCTTACGATCGACGTCGCCATGCCATCCATGGCATGTCCCCGGCTTCCAAAGCTCTCCACGAGGACAGAGTAGCAGGAAACCTCACCGCTACCCTTGTCGGAGGCCATGTGGAGAGGTCCGATAGCCCCCTCGGGCGGCATCAGCGGGGGGAAGGAGGGGAGGAGAAGACCGGCGGCTAGGGTGTGAGTCGCCCTCGGGGGACCGAATGGCCAAGCTTGAAACCCTCTTGTTTTGGAAACTTGTCGCGCCACTAACACCTTTTCGACCATCGGGGGCATGATGACCCGCGCTCGAACCACCAACTATGGGAGACATCCAAAGGTGGTTTCAATATCGATCGATTTTCAGGGCATTCCTCGGGGTGGGCAACGGTGGAGGCCTATAGTCTCTCGTAGCTTATTTGATGTTGATCCATCTCGAGATTTGGCGAGTTTATCCTCCTACCAGCATCAATGGACGACGAAGCTTCGACCTCCTTTAATCTACATCCAGATTTTGCTGCAGCACCTCTCAACCTGTTGGCCGTCGCTGGAATCCATTGCGTTGGCCAGGCCACCGTAGATTCCATCTCTTCATCATCATAATACGAATCATCGAAGTAGCAGAACCCAGCGATTTCCCGGTCTCTGAATCTTGACAAAAGAAAAGAGCGTGGGACCCACATGTCGTCGTCTCAGATCAACGGCTCAGCACGGGAGACCGCACTCATGTCCAATCGCGTCATCCGGAGAAACAAAAATTAAGCCCAGGAGATCGAGTACACGGCGACATCTATTTAAGGCAAAATCCACCGCCGCATCAACTCCGTCGCCCGTCTCGCTCCCAACCTCTTTCCCTCTTCGGCTCTTCGCTCTCCGACCGGATCGAGGCGCCGCGTCCCGACGCCGACGACGGACGGACCCTCTCGGCGCCGGCGGCCATGGCGTTCGGCGACCGCATGACCACCTTCGAGGACTCCGAGAAGGAGAGCGAGTACGGCTACGTCCGCAAGGTCCGCTCCACTCCTCCCTCTCTCTCTCTCTCTCTCTCTCTCTCTCTCTCTCTCTCTCTCTCTCTCTCTCTCTCTCTCTCTCTCTCTCAGCTTCTCGGCGCGCGTGATCTCCGGTGGGCGCCACGCTGCTTGTGTTCGGATCGAGCTGAACCGCCGCGAGATTTGTTCGATCAAGTCGGGTGTTTCGCTTGGGGTTTGGGCGGCGCCGTGGCGGAGGCGATGAAGCTTCTGCTGATCTCTCACGCGCGACTTGGCGACCCGAGTGAGGCCTTATGATCCATCCCGCATTATGAACAGTTTGATCAGTCTGCAGGTTTGCAGATATGCGTGTGCTATTCTGATTCGCTTGTCTGCAACTCTGCATGGGCAACACAATGCTGTTTGATCTGACTGGGATGTGCATAACTTTGCTCCTTTGGTGCAATTTCGATAACTTGATTTAGATGGGTTTGTGATACTACAATGCCATGCACCTGCTTGTACTTACGTTTTATCTTCGTGAGACATGACCGAACCGGGCAGTTTGTTATCTGTGTGGCAGAATACCATAATTTAGACGTCATCTTCAGTATTGCACTACATGTATAACCACCCTCTTTTCTTTTGTGGATGGTACTACAATGAACTCTTAAATTTGTTCATTATGTTTCGATGAAACTTCTGTTAAACCTTGGTGCTGGACTCTGCTGGGTCACTATAGGTCTCTGGACCTGTGGTGGTGGCTGATGGAATGGGAGGTGCTGCCATGTACGAGCTTGTTCGTGTTGGGTATGCTGAACTGATCGGGGAAATCATTCGCCTCAAGGGTGATTCAGCTACGATTCAAGGTATGCAGCAGAGAACCTGTTTTTATCTTGCACGGTGCTCTCTCTTGAGGTTTGATAGTGGTTTATTGCTAACTGAACATGTCGTAGTAGTTCAACATCACAAACGCTGTTACTTGTGTCGTGTGTTACAGTTTATGAGGAGACTGCGGGGCTGATGGTTAACGACCCTGTGTTGAGAACAAGAAAGGTGTACTTTTGTGATCTACTGAAGCTATCTGTGAATATCCATGTTTTGTTCTCCTAACACAAAATGGCTATGCCCATGCAGCCTCTTTCAGTGGAGTTGGGACCTGGTATCCTTGGGAATATTTTTGATGGAATCCAGGTAAGCTGAGCACCATATTCATTTTAATTATTTGGTTACTCTTATATGTTGTCAATTGCCATGACCTCATTTGTGTTACACTTGCAGCGGCCTCTAAAAACTATTGCTATAAAATCTGGAGATGTGTACATTCCTCGTGGTGTTTCAGTTCCTGCTCTTGACAAAGATGCACTGTGGGAATTTCAGCCAAATAAACTAGGTAATGCATTTAGCTTACTTTTATTGTGAAAGAGGGATATCCTGTTAATCTAGCCTAGTTCTTGCACTGCACAAGGCCCTCTAAAGTGTCTCCTTTTTATCATTTGCTTCAGGTGTTGGAGATGTCATCACGGGTGGAGACCTATATGCTGTAAGTTCTTAGGATGTTGAATTTTCTTTTTTTGGATATCACCATGCAGAAATATAGCATCTTATGATCTGTAAGTTCTTATGATGTTTGCTGACTATATGCAGACTGTTTTCGAGAACACTTTGATGAACCACCATGTTGCCCTTCCACCTGGTTCTATGGGGAAAGTCAATTACATCGCTCCAGCTGGTCAATACAGCCTACAGGTGAGCTGATGATATCACTTTATCCCAAATCCCATTAATTTGCAAGTTCTACCGATTACAGTTGCCTTACTTTATTTGAAACACTACTGTACTATTTTTGCAGGATACAGTGCTAGAGTTGGAATTTCAGGGCGTCAAAAAGGAATTTACTATGCTTCAGGTTAAGAACATTACTTCTTTAAGCTCTTTCAGGAATAAATCCCTAACTTAATATGTTCAACTTATTGAAATGCAGACATGGCCTGTTCGTACACCAAGGCCTGTGGCATCAAAGCTTGCCGCGGACACACCCCTTCTTACAGGACAGGTTTGTGTAGAACTTATCTCGAGCTTCGCTTTCCATAATAAAATGTGTTCTCTTGTTTTATCACTGTCTCGTACTGAGATGACCAAACATTCTCAGATGTTTTTTCATCCCCATCCTACACCATTAAGTCTCAGTTTTATCTATTTTGAAATTGTTCCAGCGTGTGCTTGATGCATTGTTCCCCTCGGTTCTTGGAGGAACATGTGCTATTCCTGGCGCTTTTGGTTGCGGAAAAACTGTCATTAGTCAGGCACTTTCTAAGGTGATCATCAGTTTTCCATTTTCTACTGCTCCCATTGTCGTACTTGCAGCAAAGTTCTTCTATATATTACTTAGCACCATCGTACTTACTCCTGACTTCAATAATCTCCAGTACTCCAATTCTGAAGCTGTTGTTTATGTGGGATGTGGTGAAAGAGGAAATGAGATGGCTGAGGTTCTCATGGACTTCCCCCAATTGACAATGACATTGCCTGATGGGCGTGAAGAGTCTGTCATGAAGAGAACGACACTGGTAGCTAACACATCCAACATGCCTGTCGCTGCTCGTGAAGCCTCCATTTATACAGGTGAATGCAGAATGCCCTGATTGCCGATTTGCCGTGGCATTTACATCAGGCCATAAATAGATACACATATCATTACTGTGTGGACCACCTTGTTTTGTCTTATTTTGAGATGCTACATGGTAGTTCAGTAGTATTAATCAACTTGGTCTATCAAGCGTGGTACACCTTGAAATTTCAGATGCCCTAGTTTCTAAGATGCATAGTACTGACTGAAAATATGTGTATTTGTTCCTGAGATCTGTAACTGCGTACTAGTGTGGCGAACTGACTATTCAGGATAAAACTATTGATGATATAGGCATATCCTATATTAAAAAAAAAGAGATAAAAATATTCAAAAAAAAAATATAGGCATATTCCTCCCAGGCACACAGTTGTATCTGTGACTTTTGCTCTATACATTAGTTTTGATGTCAGTGTTGTCTTCATGATTTGGTCATCTCAAGTAGTGCTGATAATGCATATTGATGAAGCAAAAGTTATGCTCTTTTTATGAACAATATCTTATATAAATTCTTTCCCCAGGAATTACAATTGCTGAATATTACCGTGACATGGGCATGAATGTCAGTATGATGGCTGACTCCACCTCTCGATGGGCTGAGGCATTGCGTGAGATCTCTGGCCGTTTGGTAGGTTGCTCTTGTCCCATTATACTTTGCCAAATGTTGTGCGAACAAGTTTTATGTTCATTAAAGTTCAGTTTCTAAGTATATTTTCACTTGTTTCTCTGATGGCCTGTTAACGCTACAGTATTCTATTTGTATTATCATTAAATTAGCCATTTACTGTAATACACACCCATGGCACTAAGATTTTGGTATTATTGCTAAAAATGTAAACGTTATGATGTGAATTGGTGAAGCAGGTTTTACATGAGAACGATTCTTGTGGCCACACTTTTAGTAAGGAACATCCTATATCATGATTCATGACTAAAGCAATTGC
This sequence comes from Avena longiglumis, assembly GCA_030063025.1. Taxonomy (NCBI): domain Eukaryota; kingdom Viridiplantae; phylum Streptophyta; class Magnoliopsida; order Poales; family Poaceae; genus Avena; species Avena longiglumis. Next base: position 106,414,424 of record CP125978.1, read on the forward strand.
GTGCTAAATGCTAAGGCACCTTAGGATTTTCAAATAATTATAATTGTTCTTTCATTTGTGTTGAGCATATTTTTCTCCCTATTTATGTTAGTATGTTACTAATGGCACATCTGTTATTCTCCAGGCTGAGATGCCTGCGGATAGTGGTTACCCAGCATATTTGGCTGCAAGATTGGCGTCCTTCTATGAACGTGCTGGTAAGGTGAAATGTCTAGGAAGTCCAGACCGAACAGGCAGTGTGACAATTGTTGGAGCTGTCTCTCCTCCTGGAGGCGATTTTTCAGATCCTGTTACATCCGCGACCCTTAGTATTGTTCAGGTATGTAAGCCACTGAATTACTCCCGCTATCTACTCCAACGTGATGAATAAGGTTTATCGGTTTGGTAGTGTTAAACATGTGGTGTTGTTTGCAGGTTTTCTGGGGATTAGATAAAAAGCTTGCTCAAAGGAAGCATTTCCCATCAGTGAATTGGCTAATTTCCTATTCAAAATACTCGCAGGTCATTTCCTAACCATAAATTGCTATTATACCGAACGCCTCTCTAGAAAGTATCTAGGTAAATATGGAGCACAAGAGAATAAAGGTCAAAGGAGAACAAATATTAAAGTTGGTTGTGTTGAGGAACATTATGTTCTATTAGTCAGCGATTGCGTTAATTAATTTACAACAATAGCAAGTTTCAGGGTTGTAATAATTAACTGAAGTTACTGCTGAACATGTTGCATACTGTTAGTTATGTGATGAGAGAGTGTGGTCATGGGTGCTCTGTCCCTTTTGCTGCATTCCTGCTGCTCTCATTTTTAATACCACAATGCCCATCACTATCTTAGGTCCATCCTTCTCTCTGTGATATCTTACTGCTCGTCTTCCCACCTAGTATTGATGTCATGTAACCTTATAATTTTCATCCTTGCAGGCCCTTGAGTCCTTCTATGAGAAGTTCGATTCAGATTTCATTGATATTAGAACAAAAGCACGCGAGGTGTTGCAGAGGGAGGATGATCTAAATGAAATTGTGCAGGTATTGCTTTGAGCCTGTCTGGACCAATTACTGGCTGGAATTATGCTATATTTGTAACCTATATATATCCTTAGCTAGTTCACATTTGTTGTCTAAGCAATTTGTTCACAGTTAGCCGTGCTAATAGTTCCGAGAACAAAAATCTTGATTTCAGAACTAAACTGTATTTTTTTAAAAAAATAGCTGGACTGAATATTTTTTAGCTCTTTTATTATACCACTTTGCATGATCTTAATTTTTGCCCCTCCATCCATACTCAGCTTGTAGGTAAAGATGCACTGGCAGAATCTGACAAGATTACACTGGAGACGGCAAAACTTCTAAGGGAAGATTATTTGGCACAGAATGCATTTACCCCGTGAGTGTTGGGCTAGTTTACTTGATGCATTTTACTGCCCTTTTATCATCAATATTAGTTCTAACCTTGCCACTCTTCCGCTTCATACAGATACGATAAGTTCTGTCCATTCTACAAATCTGTCTGGATGATGCGCAACATTATCCATTTCAACACATTGGCAAACAAGGTAAGCTCTCTTACTCAGTTGTGCCAGCAGTCCCATGTTCTCTTTTGTCGCGTCGCTTGTGATTGAAAGCTAAACTTTGCATGTAAACTAAATGCCGAATGCATGAGGGGTACCTCTGGTCCAGGTGAGGACCAAGCCCCCAGGTCCCAAGATATAAATTGTCATCTAATTGACCTGGAACTCATTACGGGAACAAAACTGGTTTCTGCTGTATTGTGGCCCTCTGATCGAAAAAAAAGAGGAGTAGCTGGATTTGATCTGTGGAATTTAGTTTTGGAATATTGCTTACGGTATAATAGGATCTGGACTCCTTTCTCCACTAATGTGTATGTTTTCATCATTTGTAGGCGGTGGAGCGGGGAGCTGGTGGTGATGGATACAAGATAACATACACCGTCGTAAAGCAACGGATGGGCGATCTGTTCTACCGCTTAGTGTAAGTATACTCCTAATCCATTTTCCACACTTGTTTCTGAACGCTGACAACCGGCTATCTTTTTCTTACATACCGCAGATCTCAGAAATTCGAGGATCCCGCAGAAGGCGAGGACGTCCTAGTAGCGAGGTTCCAAAAACTCTACGATGACCTCACCACTGGATTCCGCGATCTAGAAGACGGTGCACGGTAAACTTGCTGTACAGTTTTGTTGTAAACAGTGAAGGACCACCAGGCGTTTTAGAAAAGCATGGAAGCCATGTATTTGCTGCTTCCAAGGTTATAGGTTAGGATTTATGTAGTATGAGAACTTCAAGCACCGGTGAAAGTCGTTTTTTGCCACATTGATCTGTTTTGGTTCGCAACTCGCAAGTGCTATTCTTGTATGCACATTTAGGTCTTGCTATTGTGATGAGCCGTGGGCTACTATCATTACTGCTTTGTGTGGAGAAGTCATTGCTACGTTTTGGCTTCTTGATCCGGTGAGTAACCGTACTGGTGATGGAGTAGGTTAATTAGACAGCAAAAGCCTAACCTGTCTTTAGTACGGCTATATAAAACTTCTGGCCAAAGCAGCTAGGACTGAAAATACTAGTAGTACACGAGATGACAAGCTCAATCTAAAATACACAGAAAAAACATTTATCGAAAAGTTCACATTTGATCCCATAATATCCTACCGTTCCTCTTTCAATCCTATAATGAGTATGGAGTTTTTTTTGTGGGGAGGGGGGATTTAATGAATACGGAGTTGAACTTGAAGAATGAGACAAAGCTCCATATAATAGTCAGTACAGAGTGTACATGGACATGTTCGACCAATTCTTCTCTCTTCCTATCTGGACCAGCAGGTTGTCATTTTGACTAGATCCCAATACTCCCATGTGAGCCAACGTGCAAATGATTCTTTCGGCCGAGATAGCGAGACCTCTTTTGGTTTTTTTAATCCAACATCGCTGCAGATGCCTCTCTGCACGTACCGACGTAGTAGTACTGTTTTGGTTGGATGCTCGCTTTTGTGTGCTAGTACGTGAGTTTGACAGTCTAAAGTCACCTTTTGTTTTCTTGCTCTTCATGTGTCACATCATTACCCCGAATCCCCGATCCGCCGTCCACGGCAGAGAACGTCTGGAACCGGACGGTCTAAAGCTGAGGTCAACGGGTGCAGCGTCGTGGCTATACATCATCGTGGTCACAAGTCTTGTGGTTTAACTATCAATTACTACTTCCTCTCTCTTAAAATAGATGTCTCAAATTTATTAAAATTTAGATGAATCTAGACACTATTTACTATATAGATTCGTCTAAATTTTAAAAAACTAAGATATCTATTTTCAGACGGAGGGAGTACTTACAACGGTAACAAGGATAACATTATTTAATCTTTCTTTCTTGTTTTAAGTAAACAACTTAAAACACTCATATAGCAAATAAAATCTTAATGCTCAGTTTGACGAGCATTAATTACCGGGCACCGGGCTCGAAACACCGTTTTAAGAAGGTCAACACTCTCCACCAAGTTCTGTTTAGTGTTCTATAAAAACATATGCCCATCTAGTTATTGCAATCAGTGACCATTTTCTCACATTGAAATAGAGGTTCCACTTCAGAGGTTCTACTCTCCATACTCACTTAACCTGTTTGTATTTTTAGTTCTCTTATATTAGCCTCGTCTCTTAGTGTATGTTAGGTGCTTAGGTATAACAATCTCAATAGATACGTAGACTAAGAGTGCCCCAAGATAGAGCATTTGAAATTTAGAAAAGAAAAAAAGCCCAAAGGAATTCCAACATCAATGCACCCGGTATTTTAAGATTCAATAATGCAAGTAACTTGTACCCAATGCAACAGAAAAAGTACTCCTTGCAATTGTGTTTGTTGTGCATCGACCAAAAATCGCAAGATTCAAACATCTAAGGTCATTCTATTGATATGTCTTATGAGAGGAGTAATTGAAATGCTAACATGAATAGATTTGCACACATGCGAGTGGGAGGAGTAGAGAAGTTAGATAAAGGTTGAAAAAAATCTTGTCTCCTCCACACCGCGTCATCTCCTTGGGTGTGTCACGAGCGGGAACCCTAGCCGTCGCCAACGACAACCCTCCTCCAATTCCCCTCGTAGCCGCGCTCATGTTGCAGCACCGTGGTTGCTCCACCGCGCGCTACTCTACCACTTATCGCCGCTCGGCTCCACATCCTAGTCCCCTACGTCGTCGGTTACTCCCGAGGGCTTGTCGATGTCTCTTATTGGCCATTCATCATTGTGCCATGTCTCAACGTCTAGTGATTCAACTATCAAATAATACAAGAGCAATAAGGATAATTTTTTAATGAGTAAAATACGTCATAGGTCCTAAAAGTTTGGAGAAAACCATATGCAGGTCCTAAAAGTTTGAACTTGTATACTGAAGGTTCTAATTCTCATATCCATATGCACTGTAGCCAGGGTTGTAGCTAAGAATTAGGACCAATGCACAACTAACTGAGAATTAGGACCTGTAGTGCACAATTAAGTGAGAATTAGGACCTCCGGTACACAAGTTGAAACTTTTAGGACCTGCATAGGGTTTCCTCCAAACTTTTAGGACCTCCGGTATATTTTACTCCTTTTTAATCTAGCTATCGCGTTGCAATTAGTAAAGAACTTAAAACCCTCCTCGCAAAATAAACTCAATGCTCTGTTGACAAGCATTAATTACAGGGCATCGAGCTCAAAACGCCGTTTTGAAAAGGTCAACACTTACTACCAAGTTATGTTTGGTGTTCTATAAAATATGTGTACATCTATTTATTGCAACTAGAGATAGGTTTCTCACCTTGCAAGAGAATTTTCACCTTAAATGGTCTACTCTTTATACTCAGTTAACTTGTATGTATATTTTGTTCTCTTATACTATTAAGGTTGTCTCATAATGTATGTTAGGTGCTTAGATGCAACAATCTCAATAGATTCATATACCAAAAAGATGAATGTGCAAAATTAAGAGGCGATCCAAGATAGAGCGTTGGAAATTTTGGAAAGGCCCGATTAAATTCCGTCATGAATGTATCAAATATTTTAAGATTTACTAATGTAATTATATTGGAGTAACTTGTGTCCAACGCCGTGGGAAAAAGTACTCTATGTAATCGGATTTGTCAGGCATCAACTGAAAATCGTAACATTAAACATCTACAATTGTTCTATTCTATGTCTTATGAGAGGAGTAATTGGGACACTGCAAGTTGTTAACATGAATTGGATTCAGTTCACAAAAAAAAACATGAATTGGATTCACAAACATGCTGAGGGAAACTACAAAAGTTGAACGAACACCGAAGATAAAAGCTAGTCGTTGACATAATATGGAACATTTCTTAACTACGGGAAGAGTATGTGGAATCTCAGACTCCACCGCGGTCCATGAGAATGGATGGGCGAGGGAATGTGGAACCAGAAAGCTAAAATAAGAAATAGATCTGGACATAAAGTGTTTTGAAATCAAAATCAAAATCTTGTTTTGGAAAATAAGAGATTAAGCAACAATGCCTTGTTTGGGAAAATAAAAGATCAATCAATAATGCTTGTTTCCGTTCAAAAGAAAATAATGCCTGTTTTCTGTTAAAAAATGTGTTTTTTCCCACTTCCGAGTCACTACTCTTGGGACCCTACTTTGGAGGCAGAAAAGGGTAACAATACCCGAAGCCAATTAAAATCGGAGGGGTCTTAACAAATGATTAACGCCACTTCGCCATTAATTAATCCCCATTTGTTTCAAGCCCCTTCGTCCCCTTCCTTCCCACTTCCACCACCTCGTCTCCCACCACCACCTCCGCCACCGCCCACCGCCCCGCGCGAGACCTAGCTCCGATCTCGCCGGCGCCAGGACCCAGATCCCTCCTCGCCCCGCCGCCCCGGGACGAGACGCGCGCCCGGTCTCCTGGGCACGGCGCTCCCTCCTTGCGCTCCACCTTGCCGGTACGTTCTCGTCCCGCCGTTTCGAGCTCGGCCCCGTGCTCCTGCTCGGTTTGTGTCCTAGCATTGGTGCGAGGTGGCCCGGACGGGGACGGGCGCGGCCTTCTGCGTTCCGACGCTTGCTCATGCTGTTTTGGGTCGCGGAGTTCCCTGTTTCCGCGTGCGTGGTTTCTTTTAGGTGATTTTGGGCGTGCTGGGTGATTTGGCGCGTGATGTTGCGTTTATTTGGAGGTGGCGACCGCGTTGGGATTGGGAATGCGGTCTAGATTTCGGTGAGGATCGTGGGATTGGGCTACGAGTTGACTTTAGGGAGCGGCAATTTTGACTATTCCACATTATTCGTTTTGAAACAGGCAGATCACCATCTCATGCTTTTGCTGTTTTCATCGTTTAGACAATGTCAATGATTTCACATGTTTATTTGGAGCCTTGAAATGCTTGCCAAACTGCGTCATAACTATCATACCCGAAGCAAGTATTTCTCAAAAAAAAAAAAGTGAAGCAATTGGGGTGCAGTGTCAAACAGCGTAATACTAGTAGTAAGAGAAAGTAGCAGATCTCTTATGGTAACCTATAAGCAAGTTCAGGACAATCTCATTGTTGTGTGGTATCTTGCCGAATTCCCTTCATAAATGACAGGTGGCGTGAGTGATCGTTGTTGCTTTTTTTTCTGTTGTATGAATTTGATTCATGGATTAATCATGTGGAAACTTGTATTGCAGAAAGGTGGCAGCATTGGGGGCATAGTGCTATTCGCTTGGTTTGATACGTGGCATGTAGTTTTGGCATTCAGAAGTTATAATATGAATATTCAGCTCTTGATTTAGTAATGCCAATGAGATGAAAGTATCACGGGTGTGGCGGCGGAGTAGCAAGGACATGACAGCCATGCCACCTCCGCGCCATCGAGGTGCTGCCAAGAAGCCCATGTGGATATTGGTGCTACTGTCAATGATTATTGTTTCGTTGATTGGGGCCTACGTGTATCCTCCACGGCGCTACTCTGCCTGCTACTTCTTTGCTTCAAGTGTTTGTGCCCCGTTTAAGGATTGGCTCCCTGCTGTTTCCCTGCGGGAGCCAACTGATGAAGAGATCGCTTCATCTGTGGTTATCAGGGATCTGCTCGCGATGTCTATGCCCATGTCAAAGAAACCAAAGATTGCATTTATGTTCTTGACACCTGGTTCATTGCCCTTTGAGAGATTGTGGGAGAAATTTTTACAGGTTCTGTGCTGATATACCTACCATCTGTCTTTTAAAACGACTGTAGTGTTTATATTTTATCCGCATATAACAACATCATCTTAATGTAGAATGAGAAATGATTTTTGCTTGAACTTGTGTACACAGGGCCAGGAGGGACGATATTCGATTTATATCCATGCATCACGTGAAAAACCTGTGCATAATAGCTCTCTGTTTGTGAACCGTGAAATTCATAGTGAAAAGGTACTAACTCTCATCCCCGTTGTATGGTTCTTTTCTTTGTTTTTATTTTAATCTCTGCATTTAGTCAGCCGATTGAACCCAAATAAGTAAGAATCATACTTTAACAGTTTATGGGATTGTTGGGAAAGAAGAAAATCGTGTGCTGCTTGTGGTTGCACTGCATTCTTGATCGCATATACAAAACTGCCAAAACAGTAATATATATATATATATATATATATATATATATATATATATATATATATATATATATATATATATCGATCACAATGCGGTCCAAAATATGTACAAGGGGTCAGGGATTTAGGGTGCCATTGGATTAAGCATGGATAATGGGAGTATGGTGACAAAGCCATACTGATGAAAATCTCTAGATTATTTGAGATGTTAATAGATTGTCTATCCATTTAAAAATGGTGAACATGTAAACCTACTAATGAAAGGTAACCAGAAGAAATGAGCTTAGCACTTTGTCAGGGGAGTGGTTGTATGACCCAACCACCGAGGTTGAAGTCATCATGGACACAAATTTGGGTTCTTAGTATTTCAAAACAAAATTGATGTAGGGCGTAGGGGCCTCCCCTACCGTATTTCCTTTCAAAAAAATGAAAGATAACCGGATTGCTCATTCAAATATTTGAGCTGCGATAACTATATGTTGCTCATCTTAGGTACATAGGTTCCATATTCTGACCATAAACCATGATATGGTTCTCTATAACAAAAAGATTTATGATGTTTCTACTGTTGAGGGTTTGTCACCTTGCTAAAAAATCTCTAACCAAAAAAATAACTAACTCACCAAAACATCACTAAGCTCCCTCTAACAAAATAATTTAACTACTTCCTATAAAACCTCTAACAAACGACTAGGTGTGACTGTGTACGTGTGAGGCTGTAGGCCGAGCATGATGCCGGTTTTGGCAAAACTCGAATGAGCACGACAACGCTGAGATGTAAGGCAGGCTGGCTCATTGACAGTGGTTTAACATCAGTTATGTAGAGTTTTTTCGTAGCAAAGCGCAAGTATTTAGCTAGTGTATCAAAGTATAACAGATGGTATTGTGTGAGATTGCCAGGAAGACTGGATGGTATAATGCATTGAGATAGAAAATAGTAATATCCAGAGGAAAAATGAGTAAATTAGCTTTTGGTAGAACTTAGTACACTTGACATAGAAAGATCCGAAAGCAACTGGATCAGTCATGCAAGTGACATGAGCCTTTTGTCTGGCTGTAACTTGCTGTCTTTTGTAGTCATGCATCTGAAATGGGGTTTTTTCTGGCATAACTTGCTGTTTTTTATACGGGTTTGGTTACCTAAGAAGACTAAATTACTACTTTTCAGCAAAAGAACTATGCCCCTGTCTTCTAGAATTTCACAACAATGAGTGTTTCCTGTCATTTTTGTGGATGCAATCCCATTATTTGTTTAAGATAGATGTTTGTGTTCATAAAACTAAACATTGTAATGTCCTTGTAATACAGGTAGTATGGGGGAGGGTTTCAATGGTTGATGCAGAGAAGAGGCTGTTAGCAAATGCATTGCAAGATATTGATAATCAGTTTTTTGTCTTGCTTTCTGACAGGTTTTGAATAAATACTTCTTGCAAAAGCGTTCCTTTGACAATTTTCTTTCAGTATGTTAATATCCATTTTCTTTGTATGACAGCTGCATTCCACTGCATACATTTGATCACATCTATAATTATCTGATGGGAGCACATGTTAGCTTCGTTGATAGGTCAGACCATAAGAGCTCTGTATTGATTTTATTGCTTCTTATTTTATTTAGGTAGAAACAGTTGGGGATATGAAAATTTGGAATAACTCCATTGTGCATATTTTATTTCACCATCAGTTTTCACTTGTATTTCTTATATCAAAGGAGCAGAAAGCACATATGACATAAAAAAGACAGTCTAGAATACAAGCTATGATTTCCTATTTAAAAGAATGTAGCAAGGCGATATGTTCACTGCCCATTTAATTTGCCAGAGTACAACATGTCCTTGTCTTCAGCTCTTTAGCTTTGTGTTGATTGTTTGTCCATACTCCATACTGCCAGCTTCCTGGATCCTGGTGTTCATGGAACTGGAAGGTATTTTATAGAAATGTTCCCTGAAATAGAACGAAGGGACTTCAGGAAGGGTCATCAGGTACATGTTTCGTTGTACTACTACCTTATTTTAGAATATTTACTGTTTGGAAGTACATTTTTTCTTTTCCTTTTGGTGAAAGGAACTTCATTATGCGCACTCCTGTACTCATAATGTGTTTCATCTAAATAATGTGCTCGTAGTTCTTACCTGGTATCGTAAAGGAGCAATTCCGCATCACACCATCAACTCTTCACTCTCCACAACTACTGAAACTGTTCAACTTTGAGTCTTTCCCCTAGGCTGGTTCCATGAGTGGGTTTTGCCATGTTATCAACCACATCATTGGTTTTGGCTTATCTGGCATCCCAGCAGGCAACTCTATATTGAGTGGAATCCTAAGTAAGAAGAAGAATGATAATGGGGATGTGCGGGACATCACACCAATATTTGCCTTGCGGAGATTAACGATGGTTTTCACAAACTTGTATTGGTCAGTGGTATCTGTAGAACGATAGAGAGGGATTGGCGGAATATGATGGATGTATTATTGAGCCTCATAGACGAGTATATATAGATGTACAGGGGATCATCTTGGAGTACAAGTCAAGTTAGGCTAGAGTCCTAACTATCCTAAACTACCATAACAACCGTGTCCATATAATACTCTAACAGTATCTAGCAGTTGTAGGGCCGCTGCCTCTTCTTTCTGCTGATAGCACCATTGATAGAGGAAGCATCGTTGTCAGTACAAGGGTAGGCGGTGTTGTCATCAGATGAGTTCTCTTTGTTCTCAAGGCAGACGTTGTTGACGCTATCATCAGCTTTGTGGCCGTTGGAGGAGGCATTATCGTCACTGTTGTCGTCATGACATGAGCCATCATAAGAGGTGTCATCATCTAAGGTGATGATTTGTTCATCCTCGGAGATGACAATCAGTTTGTCGTTGGAGGACGAGGAGATGACGATTACTTTGTTGTCAGCGGAGAAGGAACAAGAGGACCAAGGGAATAGGACAGGGAGGGTGGGTGCCATGTAGGGATGGAAATGGAGCAGAAAGCTTCCGACTTTTCTGCAGAAAAATGGAAGTGGAAACGGAATTTTGTGGATCGGTAACAAAAATGCAAAATTTAAAGCGGAAACGGAAGAGGAAATGGAACGGCGTTTTCCGGCAGGACATCCACAGAAACAAGATTACCGTTTCCGGCAAATACGGAACTTTCCCAGTCCAGCTGGCCCTTGCCAATTTCTGCGAAATAGGCCCAAACCAACCGGGAAGTGTCTTTGGCACATGAGCACCATGCTCCCTTCACTTTCAGATTTTTAAAATTTTCAAAACCTCACACCTCTATGTCTCCAAAAAATTATGGTGTAAAATATATAGATAGATATATACAGGAGTGTACACAAAAAAGTCCCATTAAAAAATACGTTGTATTTTGGGAGATAAAAAAAGACAAATTTCTGGTAATGGGTTGTTGGTGGAGGAATCAACCTCTTACATTTCTTCATGCTTTGCTAAGTAACTTTTCTTCTTCTGCAGTGGTTTGCTATAACAAGAAGGCATGCTATAATGATTATGGCAGACACTCTTTACTACAGTAAGTTCAAGCTATATTGCAAGGTATCTTTCCCTCCTTTGGTAGTTGTTCCTCAAAGAAACTAGATGCCAGTCATGCCATTTCTTGTTACACGTATATAGTGGTAACTGATAGCTCTTTTTCTATGAGAACAAATGTAGGTTCCATAATATACAGTTGGTAACAGTACTAGGATGCTAGTTTAGGTTAAAACCTCAAGATGGATAATTGAAATGACCTGAAATTGGGAGAAGACTTCTGCCACAGTGCCACTTAGTTTCGACTGGTTCAGCTTAAAACCCACAGGAAATCACGGGATTAGTAGTTAGAACGAATGCTCACAAACCTTCAGACAGGTGCCTTCTCTTCCATCTTTTGTAATAAGGCAAAAAGATCACATGCACTGCACATTTCTCTCATGCTATATACTAGATTTTTCCAGAACCAGTGCTCATGTATTTCACCTTGTTAGAATGCCTTTTTTTTGGGAAGGTTCTAGATAAGCCATGTTTTTTGCTTTTGTATTTTGCAGCCAGCAGTGGGACGGAACTGTATAGCTGATGAGCATTACTTGCCAACCTTGTTCAATGTCAGTAATAAATCATTTGAACTGTTATCTTGCTTTCTTTTTGTGTTGGCCTTTTGCTTTTTTTTACTTCCACATTATTGTTCAGATGGTAGATCCTGGTGGAATCTCTAATTGGTCAGTGACACATGTTGACTGGTCCGAGGGTAAATGGCATCCGAGGTCCTATAGAGCTGCGGATATTACCTATCAACTCCTAAAGAACATTACGGTATCCTTTTGCCTTGGAAAATGAGAACAAATTGTTGCCAGTTAACATGTCCTCTGTATGTTGTACACTGACTTATTTACTTCACTGTTCTGCAGTCTTTCAATGAGAATGTGCACATTGCAAGCGATGATGCTGTAAGTACAGTATATGATTTTTCTATTACTAGGATTTGGTGTTGAGCACCTAAAGATATTTTTCGTTTTGAATGTTTGCATTCATGCGCTTGAGAGATCTAACTGGAACATACCTTACATGTGATCGTTATTTATGGATGGAACATTTAGATACTGGGACCATGTCGTCAGATGGCATTCTGAAGAATTTTCATTTCAATAGTTCAGCATAATTCGAAATTGCAAATAGCTGTGGTGTAGCATTGGCGCGAAACGATTTGACATGTTTCTCCGTCTGTATTGCAGAAAACTGTGACATCGACCCCATGTATATTGGACGGAACAAAGAGACCATGCTTCCTTTTTGCAAGAAAATTTTACCCAAATACTCTCAACAATCTACTGGAGCTATTTTCCAGTCACACGTCTACTTGAATTCTACACAATTCTTTGCCATTGGCCTAGGATTCCCCTAGGATTTTTTCTTTTATGTAAATTGCGAAATTGATACTTAGCTTCTTAACACAGATCCAGGGCCAGAGACATGTCAACGCTCTGTCATTCTGGGACCCTAGATAGGGGTGAGGTGCTTTCTATTATTATTGACACTGCCCTCATTGTAATCCATTGTGTCATTTTTATGTTTCTGTTAGCTCTCAGTTTCACCTTTTCTCTCATTCTTGTGTCTCTTCTTTTCCTTTTATAGTTTCCTAGCTCCCATCTCTTGAGGAACAGGGGTTTTGTCAAGTTGAGCTGTTATTATACCCATTCCTTTTTGTACAGATTATGAAATGAGAGCCACCTTGTAGTTTATCTTGCTTAGTTTTGCCAACATGTTTGCATTTCTCATCCACACATTTCTTTCTACTCTACCAGGGGAGTGTTCCTCCTCAGATAAACATATGCAGTAATTTAGGCTAATGATGAGTTAGTATGTCATTTGTGCAATTCCTTACCTGTATTATAACAGTGTTTCATTATTCAGTGAACTATTTGTTCCTGCATAAAATATATCCGGAGTACTTGGTATAACGAAATGCAGTGCAAGTAGTCATGTTAGCTCCAAGTGTGGATATTGCGAAGGTCACCAGTGTATGTACATCATCTTGATTCCACAGAAGAATTAAAGTTGTACAGGTTGCTCTACTCGGGTGACAAGGGGAGTACCCATCTATATTGACTGACATCAGAAACAGGGCCATGCAACTCAGATCAAACTTGAATTGCCTTGTTTTGGAGGAGAAGCCAGTGCTACAAGGTCACTGAAAGGATTACCAAATGGATTGTAAGCTCCGGACAAGTGTGTGGAATACATAGGCTGCTGCTGGAAATACTGGTGCTGATGCTGCTGAGCCTGGAAATACTGGTGCTGATGTTGTTGAGGCTGGTAGTATTGCTGCTGCAGCTGAGGCTGGTAGTATTGCTGCTGTTGTTGCTGAGCCTGAAAGTAGTGCTGCTGCTGAGTCACCATTGCCAGCTGGGCATTGGATGGTGGCGCGAAGCTGTTGGACATGGCGAAAGGATCGTTGGTTTCGAACGGGTTGGTTTGTCCAGGGCTGCCATTGTAGGTCATGCTGGCGATCTGCTGCCTCCTTGCCTCGGCTTCATAAAGGCTGTCGAGTAGCAACTTGTCAAAGCCCCCAGCCTGTCAATCAGATGGGAAAATGTACAAGTGACTCAGATCAGTTTGAACTTTTCCAGCCATGGTCAATGTCTTCTGGGTTGTGACTTAAAGGTATCAGAAACTAGCTAACTAGTAAGACTATTATACTTACAAATTTGGTCTCGATTGGTTGGCTGGTGTGGCTGCTTGGAGCTGTGACGAGGGCCAGCTCCCACCCAGATGTACCGCTAGAAAACAAGTCTTGGCAAGTTGATGCGTTGTTTTGATCACCTACAAGCAAAGACCAAAACATCTGATGACATTTCTCTCTGGTAGAGCATCTGAGAGCAACCGTACAGGTATGTTCACTGGACACTAGGTGATCAATGTTCCAGCAACCATGCTTGTGAATCATGATGCTACTCTAGAGAGCTTGATGTGATCTTCTCTACCTGGTGCTACAATAGCGAGTGCGACGTTGTGTTCATCGAGATCCGCGACCAAGGGATACACCTCTTCGTCCAGGTTCTGCATAAGGCATACAAGCAGAAGAAAGACAGTAGCAAGATTCAGAGGTGAACAGAAATGCGCCAGGAAAAAAAAGCTTATGGAGAAGAATACGAGTAAATCTCCCGTCGTTTGCAGTGGCTGCGGTGGTTGTTCAGGCTCAGGCACTGGTTCCTGTACAGGCTCTTCTTTCTCCTCTTCCACCGGATTTCCGGGCTCCATTGGAGCTTCCTCTTGGCTGTAGGTTAATAGCTTCCTCTCCTCACTCTCCTGCTTTGGCAACAGGAAGGGTTACCATACAGAACAATGCAACAGAACTGCTGTGGTGCTTGTGCTTCTCTGTAAAACAGGGCTGCACTCACCATGCTCTTGAATGAGGGACGTGGTGCTACTCTGATGTAGTCCTCCATTGTTGCAAGAAATGATGGGGGTGGCTGTAGAACATTGCGCGATGAAAAGCACATTAGAACACCAAGATCATGAGCTGCAGAAGTCAGTCATTTACCCTTATTGCAAGGTCAAGAAGACAAGATGGGCGGTGCAGCGGGATACCGGGAAACCAACCTGTGTGAGAGTAGGAAACTGGAATGTCCTGGCAAGCTCGAGATCTTTGCAGAAGTCGTAAAAATCGGCAAGATTTTCTGCCTGTGGATTAGACAAAAGGCTAACTTGAACTCGTTGCAATACATGTGTAGAAAACTGGTATAAAAGAAAATGACAGACCTGCATGCCAGCTCTTTTATAGATAGCAAGAGCCTTGATAGCATCATACTTTGGCATGTCAAAGAACTGCATCAGACCAATGGATTCCAGAAATCCATGGTTATTACTAGTTTGCAATGTTAAGTTATGTATCAAAATTCCATGCAAAAGTCACTTTACCATATCAACAAGATTGATGATTCCATCATTGATTGCACAGTATGCCTTGAAGCTCTCCTTCAAAACCTAGCACATGCAGATCAGCAACACCATAACATATCAAACACTAAATAATATCTTGCAAAATGGAAACAACAACCTTTGCCTCTGGAAAAAAGACGTTTGCAGGTTACCAAGGCTAATGCATATTGAACAAGGTAATTTGAGCATGCTGCACCTTCAGGCTGCAATGGTGAAAACATGTTCAATGGGTAGACTCAGAAAGTTTACAGGCAAGCTTAGTAGCAGAACATGGAAGTTCCAAACCTGGCAGCCCATAAGCTTGAAGAGCAGCTGCTGCAATGCAGGCAAATGCTCCATAAGATCAAGGCAAGGCAGGGTCCGGGTTCTACTATGTGCCTGTACTTGTGAGGCTGACAACATTTTAATCGATCCGCGCAACGCAAGGAAACAAAATTCGTCGTGACATTTGCTGGGAAAAAAATCTAATTCCTAGCTACCTTGGTAGAACACTGGGGAGATTTCGTTAGACGCTCGGTCTCGATGTCGTATTTGAGAACCCTAAAGCATTCGAGCCGTTCCTCCAGGAAAAGCGCGTAGGTGCGAACCCATGCGGAGCAATCCCAAGCTGCCAAGAAGATCAAGGGCAAGGTGGAATCAACCAAGGCGCCATTTGTATGTACCGATCGAGAACCTTAGAACCGGGAAGCGCCATTGCCTTTTTTTGTACTATCTTGTCTCCTTGATGCAATGGCACAAACATATCTTTTTCTTGTCCTTTGGGAGGTAAAATTGGATCAGCAGGATGCAAGGGACCAACCTAATGGGCTCGAGTCATCCTTGAAATTGGCCATGTGCAAGATGTTTCCTCTGTATGAGTAGGCCAAGAACTCCTCCTTGAACGTGGGGTCGCCTTCTCGCAGAAGCCTGTGTATCACTATCAGTGTCTTCAAAGCGACCTATATATGATGAGATGCCATGAACCAATGCAGTTACTAGAAAAAATGGCATTGCACACATGAGAAATGGAGGGTGAGGAATCGGTAGGAGACAACGACGAAGAAGAAGAGCACTCACTATCCAGTTCTTTGTCTTGGACAGCCTCCTCGACAGCGTGTATATGCAGTACGCAATGTCGGCTCGAGGGCAGCTCACCGAGGTCGCGTAGATTATTTCTGCAATGTGAGACGAACTTTACAAGCTAGCAAACGATGAAGCTGATGAATTTCGAAAAAAAAAGATGAAGCTGATGAATTTCGAAAAACAAAAGATGAAGCTGATGAATTTAGGCAAAATAAGCTAGTAGCAAAACATGAATCTGATGAGTTTAGGCAAAATACAAAATTTTCTTTGCTTGGTGATGAAGCTCACTTCTGACGTGCCGTTCCTTTGGAGGGCATTCTACGTGGTTGGTCGCCTTCACAATCGCAATATCCAAATCCTGCCAAACCCAGAATGACAATTCAAGTGTAAATTACACATTCTTCATCCAAAATTTCAGAATTTGCTAGTAGTAGTTGATCGCGCATGAACCATCGCATTTGCACCTTGAAGTCGCTGTTGACCTTGGCGAGGCCGACCCTGGTGGAGTCCTTGAGGGCGCCGTAGGCCTTGCGCCACGACCCCATCAGGCTCCCCCCTGATCACCTCGGCCCCGCGCGCCCTGCCCTCGCTGCCTCTCTCTCTCTGATTTCTCTGCTCAAGCGTCGGACGATGGCAATGGCCGCCTTCCCTAGCCGGCTCGGTTGACCCCTCGCGCTAATTTTAGCAAAGCTAGCTTGACCGGTGCCGGCGCGGGAGCGACCCCGCTGGCGTCCGTTCGTCCCTACGCCCACGTGGGTGCGAATTTGAGCGCGGTGACAGAGAAGGCCATAGAGAGGGAATCGGGGTAGTGTTCGTATGTACCCGGTTACCGGCTTACGGAGCCTGCCTAGAACGCGCGTGGAGGAGGAGGAACTGAAAAAGGCACACTGCGGTCAGTTTTCGGGATTTGCCCTCGCTATTATGCAGTTTTCTATATTCCGTCACTCTCCCGGTCTGATCTGGTCACTATTAGAAAATTTCGTCTTCGGTCTCCCGGTCTGCTCTGGTCCAGAGGGGAGGATTTGTCGCCGGAAAGGAAAGAAAATTTCAGCGTGGGTTTTCTTCGCGCAAGCGAGCTTTGAGCTCCATAAGCGCTATACTTTATATGATTTTGATATACAGGGATGTAAAAATCATTTTGCACTATCATAAGCGCTATACTTTGGGCTTCGTGTATTTTTAATAGTGTATTGCAAGGTTTTTCAAATAAAATTCATTTTTTTACATGCAAATAAAATAATAAATAAATAAATCATTTGATAGTGTCAAAATCTTCAAAATCATATAAAAATCCCTGTAGAATTTGAGGAATCTAAAAAGTTGGTAAATGATCAGAGATGGTTGCCATCGGATGTAGAATTTCACATAAATGATTTTTCATATAAAAATGTTTTGATCCGAGGTCGTATGCAAAAGTTATAGGTGTTTTACCGAGACATAAAGTTTTTTGTTGTAAAATATATAGAAATTCATGTTTATTAATGTTACTAACAATAAATCGCATAACATAACTACATCTAAAGGATTTTCAAATTTAAAGTTTTTATCATTTTATTTTATTTTTCTAAAATGGAAAAAGGCAATAGTGGGGGTGAGGCTACACTTACCGCTGGTGCTATCAAGCCCCTTAGTGGTGTGCCAGCAATATGTTATATACCGCTGGCACACCACTATGCCACTATGCTGGTGCGCCGATGGTAAGGGTGGGGCATGGGTCAGGCAATACCGTCGGCGCATGGCTTTCCTCATTCGTTGGTGATAATGAAAATAGCATCGATGCACAACTTAGGTGGTTCGTTGGCGGTAGCGTATGCTGGTATATCACTTTTCGTAGTAGTGGCTCCTCCCGTCGTCACACCGTTTCGCTCACTGCTCTTGTCCTCACCCGTCCTTCCCTTGGGACTCCTGTTCGTCACCATCCTCATCCTCGATTTAGCGTAGGTGTTGAACTAAAACCACGCCCAGCATATAGCTTGTTTTTATTATCGACTGACAGTATACACGACATACATAACTCTCTGTTACTTAGGCCTTCTTTGATTTGTAGGATCTCTAACCGTAGGAATAGAAATAGGAGAAGGAATTAGGTAGGAATGCAAATGGAAAACTATAAAGGAAAACTTCCTGTGAAGGAAAGAAAAAATGAGGTCTGACCAAATTGTTTCCATCGGGTGTTTTCCATAGGGATTTGTGAAGGGTTTCGCGGCATAGTAAATCAAAATTTTCTACGGATGCGAACAGAGGGAAAGCCAAGATCTAATCTAGGAGATGCAATCAACGAGAGAGATTGGATTAGATCTTCATACCCTTGAAGATTCGCCAATGAACGTTAACGGGCGTGGGTGATGTAGTCGTACTCGCTTCTCCTCGCGATCCGATCCGATCTAGCACCACAAGTGGCGATGCCTCGTGAGATGCACACGTGCAGCACCTCGGCGTCTCCTCCTTCCTCGGACCACAAGTATGGTGGAGAGATAGATTGGATCTACAACACGACGGCGTGGTGTATATGGTGGAGAATTCTGCGGCAGGCTTTGCCTACAAACAATCGGGAGGGAGAGGAAGGGCAGCAGGCAACTAGGGTTTGGAGGCAAGGTGTGGGGGAGGCGCACCAGCCTCTATATATATATAGAGGCCAGCCCTTGCCCTCCTCCAAGCCTTGGGCGGCGGCCAAGGGAGGGAGAAGTGGGGGGCAAGGACTCTCCCCCTTCTAGAAACCCTATCTCTAGTTTAAACGAGTTTAAACTCTCTAGGATCGGCTGGGCCCTATGGGGCCTTGTGCCCCTGGCCCAATGCGGCCAGGACACTCCCTCATAGGCCCATGCCCCCTCCCGGAAGGTGGGGCCACGTTGGTCCCCTTCCGGAAGGTTCTAGAAGCTTCCGGTACAATCTTGATTAACTTAACAATTCAACTCCAAAACTGCCGCCTTATATGAATCTTATTCTCCGGACCACTCTGGAACCTCTCGTGATGTCCCGGATCCCATCCGAGACTCCGAACAAAACTCATAAACCAATTATCCAATCTATCCTAGCGTCGAGACACGTTAATGTGTGACCCTGCGGGTTCGAGAATATGCAGACATGATCTTCTATCAATAATCAACAGCGGTCTGCACCCATATTGACTCCACATTCATCGATGATCATATCGGATGAACCACGATGCCAGATTCAATCAATCCCATATATATATATTCCTTCGTCTCGCGATATTTTACTTGCGAGATTCGATCGTCGGTGCCGTCATACCTAGTTCAATCTCGTTCACGGCAGTACTTTACTGCCGTAATCCGATATCACTTTGTGATTAACTCCTTAACCACATGCTTGCAAGCGGTGTTGATATCGATTACCGAGTGGGCCCGAAGTATATCTCTCCGACTTGGGAGGGACAAATCCCATCTCGATACATACAACCCAATAGATACTTTCCGATCACCTGAGAGACACCTTTATGATCACCCTCTCATAGGATGACGTTTGATGACCTCAAAGCTTTCTTCCGATACCAGGGAGTTGTATTATCTCATGGTCTAAGGAATACAATATTTGACATAGGAAAAGCTTCGCAAAGATGAACACGATGATACGATCTAATTGCTTCGCTTAGTTTGGGTCTGTCCATCATATCATTCTCCAATGATATGATCTCATTATAAATTGACAACTCATGTCTTTGGTTAGGAAACCTTAACCATCATTGATCAATGAGCTAGTCCATAGAGGCGTACTAGGGACACGGTGTTGTTCGCAAACCACACAAGTATTAAAGTTTCCGCTTAATACAATTCTAGCATGGAATATAAACATTATCATGAACAAGAATTATAATAATAACAGCTTTATTATTGCCTCTAGGGCATAATTCCAACAGTCTCCCACTTGCACTAGAGTCAATAATCTAGTTTACATTTGGCAACAATCTCACACCCATGGCACTGAGGTGTTGATCATGTTTTACACGTGGAAGAGGTTTAGTCAATGGATCTGCGACATTCAGATCTGTATGTACTTTTGATCTTCGATCTCCATCCGCTATATAATCTCGGATTATATGAAACTTGTGGTTGATATGCTTGGTCTTTGGATGATATCTTGGTTCCTTAGCGAGTGCTATGGCGCTAGTGTTGTCACACAATATCTCCATGGGTCCAATGCACTTGGAACCACGCCAAGCTCGATGATGAAGTTTCGATCCAAACTCCTTCACTTGACGCTTCTAGCAGCCATGTATTCCGCTTCCACTTTGTAGATCCCGCGATCACGCTTTGCTTGCGACTTATCCAACTCAGCTCCTCCATTCAAAATATAAACATATCACGAGATTTGGAATCATCCTTGTTGTCAAAACTAGCATCGACGTAACCTTTTACGACAAGCTGTTCATCACCCCCATAGACTAAGAACATTTCTTTAGTCCTATTTAGGTACTTTAGGATGTTCTTCATGGTTGTCCAGTGTTCCACTCCTGGATCACTTTGATATCTGCTCGTTAAACTAAGAGAATTGGACACATCCGGTCTAGTACACAGCATGGCATACATGATGGAACCTATGGCCGAGGCATAAGGCACCTTGCTCATAGCTTCCCTATCATTTCAGTAGGCGGACACCGAGCCTTGCTCAATATCTTACCTGACAACATAGGCACTGAACCTTTCTTTGCCTTATCCATTCTGAACCTTTTCAGAACTTTGTCTAGATATGTACTCTGGCTTAAAGCTATCAGGCGTCTTTGTCTATCTCTATAGATTTTGATGCCCAATATATAAGCAGCTTCACCTAGGTCTTTCATTGAAAAACATTTGTTCAAATAACTCTTCACATCGTTAAGCATGTTGATGTCATTTCCAATAATCAATATGTCATCCACATATAGTACCAGAAACGTCACCGAGCTCCCACTCACTTTCTTGTAGATGAAAGCTTCGTAGCAATTTGGAACAAATCCAAAACTCTTGATCACTTGATCAAAACGAAGGTTCCAACTCCGAGATGCTTGCTTCAGTCCATAAATGGAACGCTGAAGTTTGCATACTTTATCAGCATCCTTAGGATCGACAAAACCTTCGGGTTGCATCATATACAACTCTTCATCATTGTTCCCATTGAGGAAAGCAGTCTTGACATCCATCTGCCATATTTCATAATCATGAAACGCAACAATTGCTAATAAAATCCGAATGGACTTAAACATCGCTACGGGAGAGAAAGTCTCATCGTAGTCAACACCTTGAACTTGTCGAAAACCTTTCGCGACAAGCCGTGCTTTATAGACGGTAACATTACCATCCGCGTCCGTTTTCTTCTTGAAGATCCATTTGCACTCAACGGCCTTTCGGTCGCTAGGAGGGTCCACCAAAGTCCATACTTGGTTTTCGCTCATGGATCCCAATTGGTTCATGGCTTCCACCATTTCTCGAGTCGGGCTCATCATCGCTTCCTCATAGTTCGTAGGTTCACTGTCTTCTACTAGCAAGACAGTCAAGACAGGGTTGCCGTACCACTCAGGAGGGGCACGCGACCTTGTCGACCTGCGACGTTTAGTAGCAGCATCGTCCGAAGCTTCATGATCCTTGTCATTAGCTTCCTCTATCATTGGTGCAGGCGGCACTGGAACAATTTCAGGTGCTGCGCTACTCTCCAATTCAAGAGAAGGTTCAATAAACTCGTCAAGCTCTACTTTCCTCCCACTCACTTCTTTCGAGAGAAACTCCTTCTCAAGAAAGGAACCGTTCTTTGCGACAAACACTTTGCCTTCGGTTCTGTGATAGAAGGTATACCCAATAGTTTCCTTAGGTGTAACTACCTCGGTGAATTACGCTCCTAGTTACAAGCCTGGATGAGCGGAATGGTTGAAATAGTACGGTGGGTCCCAAATGCCACTCACGGGTAGACTTTTCGGCCTTCCCAACCATTTCCAATTCATCGGGACAAGAACGGGCGTAATCGGTGAAGGATCAACTACATACAAAAATGAGTATGTATGCAGGCCACCATACAACAAAGACATCGAGCCATACCATCTAAAAGAAAGGAAATATAGCAACGCCATACGGCAAGATTCGAATGTCCTAGATAGATATAATAGTTTAGGATATCTCCTCATACATCACACATCGTAGTATCGGTGAGCGGCAAACAAGATCCGATGCGGATAAGAAGCAAATCGGCATAAGATGCCCCATAAATAAGCAACATCCCGCCCACAGGTCTCACGGATCCCCGTTCCCGGAATCTCTACACCGAATGATCGTTGCCCACATCGTCCGTCTCCTCCACCCAGTATCCATCTCGTAGTTGTACCTGTTCATCTGAATCAAACAATTTATCGTGTGAGACCCTAGGGGTACTCAGCAAGTCTTTATGCCTCTAAAGGGGACACAACCTGGGGTGACGCAATTTCAGCAAAAGATAAACCCTAACAGTTCTATAGATACTCGCTAACCATCCGCCTAACCAAAGATAGACGGATGTCCGTAAATTAATGACAACAGTTATAACAGTAATATCCACAGATCCATCCTCCTCCTCGCTTACCAACGAGGAAGCGGACGAACAACCCCCCATCCGTTGGCAATTTTATTAACCATTCCATGGGTGTTGCACTAATTACTAGTCAGTTACTTAGTCAAATTAAAAGCGGTACTTTAGTTATGCTTGTCTATGATCGAGAAACTGTGCTCCAAGTCGTCCATAACCGCGGACACGGCTTTCAGAAAGTTTTACCCTGCAGGGGTGCACAAATAGCAACACACACTCGATCAACCTCGGAAAAACCAAATCAAAACCCAACGAGGCCTTCACGACAAAGCAATCACAGGATTCAGAAATATTTCAGGGGGCCACCCCATTGAGTACACCCGCAACGAAGATAGCTGACTCCGAGACGGACTCAAGGTTTGCGCCAGTGGCTGTAAACGACTGGGAACCCAAAACTGGGCTTGTCGATACCGCGAAAACACTCCGCTTACCTAAACAGTACAGGTGCTCCTCGCACAATCGTAATTAAGCAGTAAAGCATGGCATAAGTACAGGATAGTAAATAAAACCTCAAACTAGTTTGTGGCCCCAAGAAATAAGAATGAATCAAGCTCTGGCTCAGGGGGGTCCCATAAGCCTCCCGGATGTGGATAGCGCGAATAATCAAGGAACAGGAATCAAGTACTCGGGGTCCTACGGGACACAAGTGAGCAGGAAAAGCCAAATAGCAGATATTGCTCACCGGTGCCACTTTCATTAGTTAGCCCATTACTACTCAGGTTAAGTTGTATAGGTACCTCGTTATCCAACAGACACTCACATACCCTACACATGCTGTTCTACGACTCGCATGGCTCAAACAACTCCTGTAGTAATGGCTCATGGGATGGAGGAACAAGCTTGGTGGGGTTTAAAAGTAAAGGCTATGCAATACTTGGGATTCAGTTTAAGCAATCGCGACTCAATGATGCAAGAATAAGATAGAGGCAATAGGTACTGTATGTATGCAAGCATGTGGTAGTGCTTGCCTGGCAACTCAGTTGAAGCGAGAGAAGGATCTGGGTAGTGCTCCTGGTTCTCTTGGTATATCCCCTGCTCAGTGTCTATTCGAAGAAGAACCAAACAAACAAGGGCCAACATAAATACAGTGCACAAGCATATGAATAAAATGCTACAAGCAAACAATCATGCCATGATGAATGATGCACAAGTTGCATGGCAATAATGTAGCATGGCATGGGTGAGGTGTAGAATACAAGAAATAAACATTTTATTGAGTTTTGGCCACATTTTATCCTCATATTAGTTGCGGTATACTATATATTTATATGATGCATACTGCAATTTAAGTCATGGATAGCATAAACAGAAAGGTCTCGTCGAGCTGATCGTTTTAGACATATCATTTGTTAAATTCGGAGTTATAAAACAAAAGTTATTAATTATTTAAGGCAAATGGCATTTTATTGTAATTTAAACCAACTCCAAATTAAAGTGTTCAAATTATATTTTGGATGTCATATTTGGAATCCTCACATTTTTCTGATTCAAAAACATATATTATATGTATTATTTGGATTTGTATTTTCAAAGTTATTTAAAATAGAAAAGAAATTTGAATTTTAAAACTAATTTGAATAGTTTGAATTTGAGCAATGCAGAAATCCTATTGACACCAGCATGCACCCAGCCACGCCCAATGATGGGTGGGGCAGAGGCTCAGGGCCACACGCCGTTGCAGAGAAACCTTCTCTACCATGTGCTGCCGACCACCGAGGCCGAGTGGGGTCGGTGACTCATGGCCCACGTGCAGCCGGAACGGCGAGATAGATAGGAGGGTATGGGACCGCGGGTTGAGGAGTAAGAACTTCGGGAGCCTTTTCACAAAAGTGCCACCGAGGCTGACAGGCGGGACCAGGAAGGGTCGCGGGTTGACGGAAAAACAAAAGCGGGGGGGATCTGCAAAAGGTGCTCGGGTACTGTGCTTCTTCCGCGCGTGCAGTGAAACAGACAGTGCACGGCGAGTGGGGGTCGACGCGGACTGGCGTCTTGCGGCGCGAGCCAGTGCGGTAGGTAGGGGTTGTTGGCAGGAAGCAACGAGGCGACTAGATCTACCTAGGCGTCGACCTAGTCTGGAAACGAACGCGGTCACCGGCGCGCACAGAGCGTTCGATGGAACGTCCGGTGCGACCAGGCACGCGTCGCGTCGGAGAGGTGTCTGGGAGGTCGGATGCTCACCAAGAGTGTGCCAGCGGTGGATCGGGTCGGGGCGAGGATCGGCGAGGCGGTGCCGGGAGCTAGGGTTTCGCGTCGGCTCGTCGGTGCTCCTCGGCCTTGGCGTTCTCCTCCTCCGTTGGCGGGCGAGGCGGCGAGGGAGGCTCGGGGTCTTCCTCGACAGCCTAACACCTCGCCCGCCTCCTGGATCGGCGTGACGAGAGGGGAGCGGTGGTGGCTTGGCGTCGGAGGATGGGTGGCGGTGGAGAAAGAGAGAGGAGAGGGGAGCGAGGGCAGGGCCCTGGGGTGGATCTGGCGAGGCAGAGAGGGGGGTGAGGCAATAGATAAGGACGGGGGAGAGGGTGTATGGCGTGGGGGAGGGGAAGGTGGCGTCGGTCACCTTTTCACCACCTCACGTGATCGGGCAGGGCAGGGGGTAGCTAGGCATGGAGGATGGGGGCCGGGTGGGCCGAGGAGGAGGGAGAGCGGGGTGGGGGAGGTCAGGCAGAGAGAGAGAGCAAGAAAGGAGAGGGGGTAGGCTCGGCTAGGGTTTAGATAGGTTTGGGTGGAGAGAGAGAAGAGAGTAGATGGAGTGTGGGGCCAGGGAGAGGGTGGATGGCGTGGGGAATGCATGGTAGAGAGGAGAGGCCGAGGAGGGAGGTAGATCGGTGGGGTCGAGCTAGGGATAGAAGGGTGGTTGGGTTAGGGTTTTAGTTTAGATTAGGGGTGGTATGGAAGATGGTGTTAAGGTTAGGTGATTAGGTTTAGGGTTTTGGAGTAGAGAGGAGGGTGTAGAGAGAGAGGGAGGTGGTTTAGGGCTTGTTTCGATAAGGTTTAAGCAAAACAAACAAGAACAAGCCAAAAAGGAGGGAGAGATGGAAAGATGATGATCCTCTCACAAATCCAATAAAAACCAAATGACAAGCAAAAGGTGGTACTTGCATGGGCCATGCATAATTAATTAATACCATGCTTATTTTGTGATAACAAGATTATTTACATGGCATTGTGCTTATGCATTCCAAAATGTGGAGTAAGGCCCAAGCAAAAGAATTTAAAAGGAAGCCCAAGTGGACTAGATGGAGATGAGCATATTTGATTAAAATTGGGGCTTGCTAGTGTGTTTATTCCACTAGATGTCTAATAGTCCCAAAATATCCCAACATGAACATAATTCCATAATAATCCATATGGAAGCTAGGAGAAAGGGTCCCACACAGGGCATGCAAAGGTGGCCATGTGGCTCTCATATATCAATAATGTGAAAACATAATGATGCCAAGATGAGAGCATGTGGAAAGAATTTGGATCCATCCCAACCCACATGAGCTAGAGGTAAACTCAAATAAAATGCAAAGCTCATATTAATTGGATGGTGGAATTATAAGGTGGTGAAAGAAAAGGTGGTGGAGTTAAATAAAAGATATGCCCCCAACTCAACTTGGGCATTTAACAATATATCAAGAACCAAATACAATATCAAGAGGCAAATACAATTTATAATGCATATGAGAGAAGAACCAACACAAACAGGGTTTTGTATGATGCTCAAATGCAAGGTGGCATGATGACATGAGCATGATATGATGATGATGCAACAATTATGTGTAGGAAGTAGCCATTATATTACTAGACCAAGTAGCATTACAGTTGTTAGACAAATGGGATGCTACAACTCTCCCCCACTAAATAGGAATCTCGCCCCGAGATTCTAGGAAGAAGAAGAAGACACAAAGAGGGTAGGATAGTTGGCACGGAGTTCATCTTCACGCTCCCAAGTGGCTTCATCAACGGAATGGTGCGACCACTGCACCTTGCAGAACTTGATGGACTTGTTGCGAGTCCTTCTTTCTGTGGTCTCAAGGATTTTTGTGGGGTGTTCTTGATAAGACAGGTCTTCTTGGAGATCGATAAGCTCATGATCCATGGTCCTGCCGGGATCTTTGAAGCACTTCTTGAGTTGAGAGATGTGGAAAACATCATGGACTTTGAGTTTTTCCGGGAGCTCAAGAGCATAAGCAACTTCTCCTCTTCCAAGAATTTTGAATGGACCGATGTATCTAGGAGCCAGCTTTCCTTTGATACCAAAGCGGTGTGTGCCTCTCATGGGAGTGACACGAAGGTAAACGAGATCCCCAGGAGCATACACCATGTCCGTGTGCTTCCTGTCATAATTGCTCTTCGCGACTTTGAGCAATCTTCAGTTTTCAAGAATGATATGCACCTTCTCCTCGCTTGAGTTACAAATGTCGTGGCCAAACCAAATTCTTTCTCCTGCACGACCAACCAATCGGAGTTCGCACTTGCGACCATAGAGAGCCTCAAATGGTGCCATCTTGGACTTTTCCGAAGCTGTTGTTGTAAGAGAATTCAGCATAAGGAAGACATTCCTCCCACTTCTTGCCAAAGAGATGATGCAAGCACGAAGCATATCCTCTAGAATCGATTGATCCTTTCAACTTGTCCTTGCGGTGAGGGTGGTAAGTGTCTGAAGTTCAACTTTGTTCCCAAAGCATTTTGGAAACTTTCCCAGAACTTGGAAGTGAAGATGCTCCACGGTCAGAACTGATCTCAAGCGGAACCCCATACAGAGAGACAATTCTGTTGATATAGAGCTCAGCCAACTGAATTCCAGAAATTGTTTCCTTGATCGAAGAAGTGAGCCACTTTAGAAAGCCTTCGATGACAACAAAGATTGCATTGTTGCCCTTCTCGCGACCTAGGAAAACCAGTGATGAAGTCCATCTCTACTTTCTCCCATTTCCATTCGGGGTTTCAATGGCTGTAGAAGACCGAAGGTTTCGATGGACAGCTTTCACTCTAGCGGACATCACACTCGAGACATACTTGGCACAATATCGCTTCAATGCCGCCACCAATATTGTGTTTTCAAGTC
Source organism: Avena longiglumis (assembly GCA_030063025.1). Lineage (NCBI taxonomy): Eukaryota > Viridiplantae > Streptophyta > Magnoliopsida > Poales > Poaceae > Avena > Avena longiglumis. The sequence continues at coordinate 106,442,075 of CP125978.1, forward strand.
CATGTACATCTTTGTGCTGCCAGGTGGATAGATAGAATGTAATCGTCGCCTCCTTGAGAACTTGCTCTCTCAAACCCGGGTAGTTTGAACAAACATCCGGTGTTCAAAGAAAAGCGTGCCTTGATCATCGACGTGGAAAGACTCATACTTGAAGCTGAAGTTTGGAGATGATCTTTTGGTGTGCGGATCACCAAGTCGACGAGCGAATCTTTTCTTCCAAGAGAGGAGTAGCCGGAAGGTTCGGGAGATGCCCTTGTTCCACAATTTCAAGGTTGAGTGACGGAATTCCTCGCACAAGAGGTCATTGTTCTTCCATCATGAGGTTGTTGACATAAGCTTTGCGGTGAGAGCATCGGCCATGACATTAGCTTTGCCCGAGTGTAGTTGATGGTCAAATCAAAATCATTGATTGCTTCAATCCATCTCCTCCGTCGAAGGTTGAGATCAGGTGAGTGAAGATATACTTCAAACTTTGTGATCGTAAAAGATTTCTAACGGTTGCCAAGCAAGTAGTGCCTCCATAGCTTCAAAGCAAAGACAATTGTTGCGAGCTCGAGGTCATGTGTAGGATAGTTGATCTCATGCGTCTTCAACTGTCGAGAGGCATAAGCAACCACTTGTTTTTCTTGCATAAGGACCGCACCCAATCCTTGCAAAGAGGCGTCACAGAATATCTGGAAAGGCTTAGATGTATCCGGAGGAACCAAGACTGGCGTGGAAGTGAGCTTCTCTTTGAGTGTCTCAAAGCTTGCTTGACATGCAGGAGTCCAAAGGTATTTCTTGCCTTTCTTGAGGAGATCGGTAAGAGGCTTCGCTATCTTCGAGAAGTTCTGAACTAAGCGACGGCAATAACTAGCCAAACCAAGGAAACTCCACACTTCTTTGACATTAATCGGAGGAAGCCATTCAACAATTGTCTTCAGTTTCGGGTTGACGCAATGCCCTTGGCGAGAGATGACATGACCAAGATAGGTTACTTGAGGCAGCCAAAACTCACACTTGGAGAACTTTGCATACAAGCGGTTCTCACGAAGCTTGTTTAGGACACAGAAGGTGTTCTTCATGCTCTTCCTTTGACTTAGAATAGACTAGGATGTCATCCGGATAGACCACATGAACTTATCAAGGTACTCCATGAAAACCGAGTTTATAAGCCTCGAGAAGGTAGCAGGTGCGTTGGTGAGACCGAAAGACATGACCGTGTACTCATACAAAGCCATAGCGGGTGGTGAAAGCTTTTAGGAACATCTTCCTTGCGAATCTTGATTTGGTGATAACCACTTCTCAAGTCAAGCTTAGAGAACACCAGCTCCACTAGCGATCAAGAGATCATTAATCCGCGGAAGGGATATTTATTCTTGATGGTTTTAGCATTGAGATCCCGATAATCCACACAAAGTCTATCGGTCTCGCTTCTTCACAAAGATTGTTGGGCTACCCCAAGAAGAATCTTGTGTTGAATGAAACCCAACTTCTCTTGTTCATCAAGTCGACGTTTGAGTTCGACCAACTCAGCAGACCCATTTTATAAGGCCGCTTGGAGATAGGAGCCGTTCGTGTTCAAGCTCAATTACAAACTCAACCTCACGATCCGGAGGCATACGGCAACTCTTCAGAAAGACATCCGGGAACTCACACCACCGAACACTTTGAATAGCTTCCATAGCATCATCATTCGAGCCGCCAAAGAGAAAAGCTGGATAGCAGAGTCAAACTTGGAGAAAAGACTATATGGCCTTCAGAATCTTCGTAGAACGAGCGTTCAAAGACAATTAATCACAGCTGCATTTGCTGTCAACCAATCCATGCCCAATATGACATCAATGTCAGAATTGCCCAGAACAATTAAGGAAGCCGAGAACGAAGAGCCACCAATCTCAATTTGATTGCCATGGCTGATTTTAGAAGCTGCCATATTTGCTCTAGGAGAAAGGACCATTAACCGCTTGAGGAGAGGAACCAATGCTAACCCATTCTCATATGCAAACTTGATAGAAACAAAAGAATGCGATGCACCAGAATCAAACAAAACTCGTGCAGGAACTGAGTTAACAGATAACATACCCATCACAACTCCCGGTGCATGCTCAGCTTGAGCGGCGTTGACACAGTTGGCACGAGCAACAGTAGACCCGGGCTTGGTGTTGATGTTGAGAGCCCGAGGTGGTGGTGCACGAACCAAAGGAGAGCTTGCCGCAGATCTTGGAGGTGGTGGCGGAAGAGCTTTGTTTTCAGCAGACAGTTCAGTTTAGATGTCCGAGTCTCCACACGTGAAACAAGCACCGGTGGACGTGGAACGTAGCTGGGGACTCGCCAGCGCTCCAGGTAGTGGTGGTTGTAGCCCCAGGAGCAAAGTGATGAAGTTTGGTGGCCTTGCCGTAGCTTGCAGGCCTTGGTGGAGCCGGGAGCGACGGTGGGGTGTTAGGAACCCAGACACGCCGCTTAGAAGGAGCTGACATAGCTGAAGAGCTTGGTGCATCACGGTTGTGTTTCTTTGACTCGTCAAACACTTGCCTACTTGCTTCCTCCTGCAGAGCTGTATGCTGAAGTTCCAGAAAAGATGCCGGCCTTGCATGTGTGATTGCATATTTGATCGATGCATTGAGCCCTTGCCGGAACCTATTTTGCTTCTTCTTGTCATCGGAGATCTCATCGCCACCATAACGAGAAAGATTCATGAAGTTCCTGATGTAGGTATTGACGTTATCATTTCCCTGCTTGAGGTTGAGAAACACTTCCTTCATCCTTTCCATGACAATTTCGAGAATCGCTCTTTGAATGCTCCGGAACTGCTCCCAAGTAGGCTGAAAACCAACACAGTTTGCCTTCAAGTAATTCTTCCACCAGAGAGTTGCATCCCCCTTTAGAAGGTGAGTAGCACACTTTACCCATTCTTGCTCAGGAACATCAGCAGTCTCGAGTAGCCTTGACATCTCACGCAACCAATCATCAGCATCAAGTGGTTGATCAGAAACATCAAATTGGCGAGGGTTGAACTTCGTGAAGCTTTTGATGTCTCCTCGCTTGGGAGGTGGAGGTAGCGAGCAAACTCATTCCTCGACACTTTCCTCAAAGCGGCTGGTTCTTCTCGCATTGTTGCCAAGGCATTGGCGATGTTTGACAACGCGAACCCGTTCAGTGGTATGTCCTCATCGAACGCGTGGTGGAGCCATCCTGCGGATTGATATAAACACAAGTCAAGACTATAATGGAGAATAATAATAATCCAAAATAGTACGAAGATGGAATTAACCAAGATTAAAGGATACAATTTACTAAGATGATATTAAAATATCAACAAAGTTCAAAAGCACCTAGAAGATATTAAGCATATCGCACACGACTGAAAAGGAGTGTGGTACACAGATATATCAAAGAAAAATGTTCCACAAATTTCGGCATTAAAATACCAATAGATGCGCAAAATCACTTAACGAATCAAGATTAGTGACTCTACCAATTCAATATACAAAAGCGAATGATAAGAGTAGTGGTATGGTCGCGACTCCATCCCGCACTCAAATCATTACTCCGCACATGAATAAGTGGAACACGTATCCTAACCCCTTCTTCTCACGTTGAACCTAAAGATTGGTAACTACGGAAATGAACACCCCAAACAAGATAACGTCGGATAACAAAGAGTAAGACAGATCGCGGCGGTATACAACGAATCAGATAGATCGCGTCGGTTTGCAAAAGCCTGTCGGTATGGCATGTACCAACAGTTGATAACCAAAAGGCTGATTGTGATAACAACTTGGATGCAACATATAGACAAGGAATTACACACACACACACACACACACACAACCTATGGTACTTCGGAAACCCAGAACACGTGAATCCTAGTTTAAAATTTTTAAGAAGAGGATTGAAAACGTTGCACTTCCTTACCAGAAAAGGGTGGGTGGGTGGGTAAGAAGAAAGTGGAAGTAGTCCTACTCTCGCGTTTTGTTTTTCCCTAGTATACATAACTACCAAAAATATTTGCTAGACTGACAACGACCATTTGGCTGAGACCCTGAAGGGCGGGATGGCTCTGATACCAATTGTAACTACCTCGGTGAATTACGCTCCTAGTTACAAGCCTGGATGAGCGGAAATGGTTGAAATAGTACGGTGGGGCCCAAATGCCACTCACGGGTAGACCTTTCGGCCGTCCCAACCATTTCCAATTCATCGGGACAAGAACGGGCGGCGTAATCGGCAGGCGAAGGGATCAACTACATACACAAATGAGTATGTATGCAAGCCACCATACAACAAAGACATCGAGCCATACCATCTAAAAAGAAAGGAAATATAACGCCATACGGCAAGATTCGAATGTCCTAGATAGATATAATAGTTTAGGATATCTCCTCATACATCACACATCGGTATCAAAGTGAGCGGCAAACAAGATCCGAGTACGGATAAGAAGCAAATTGGCATAAGATGCCCCATAAATAAGCAACATCCGCCCACAGATCTCACGGATCCCGTTCGGAATCTCTACACCGAATGATCGCTGCCCACATCGTCTGCCTCCTCCACCCATTCCATCTCGTAGTTGTACTGCTCATCCGAATCAAACAATTTATCGTGTGAGACCCTAGGGTACTCAGCAAGTCTTTATGCCTCTAAAGGGACACAACTGGGGTGACGTAATTTCAGCAAAAGATAAACCCTAACAGTTCTATAGATACTCGCTAACCATCCGCCTAACCAAAGATAGCGGATGTCCGTAAATTAATGACAAGTTATAACAAGAATATCCACGGATCCATCCTCCTCCTCGCTACCAACGAGGAAGCGATGACGAACAACCCCCCATCCGTTGGCAATTTTATTAACCATTCCATGGGTGTTGCACTAATTACTAGTCAGTTACTTAGTCAAATTAAAAGCGGTACTTTAGTTATCCTTGTCTATGATCGAGAAACGGTGCTCCAAGTCGTCCATAACCCATGACACGGCTTTCAGAAAGTTTTACCTGCAGGGTGCATAAATAGCAACACACACTCGATCAACCTCGGAAAAACCAAATCAAAACCCAACGAGGCCTTCACGACAAAGCAATCACAGATTGAGAAATATTTGGGGCCACCCATTGAGTACACCATAGCGAAGATAGCGGACTCGAGACGGACTCAAGGTTTGCGCGGTGGTCAGAACGACTAGGAACCCAAAACTGGGCTTGTCGATACCGCGAAAACACTCCGCTTACCTAAACAGTACAGGTGCTCCTCGCACAATCGTAATTAAGCAGTAAAGCATGGCATAAGTACAGGATAGTAAATAAAACCTCAAACTAGTTTGTGGCCCTAAGAAATAAGAATGAATCAAGCTCTAGCTCAGGGGGGTCCCATAAGCCTCCCGGATGTGGATAGCGCGAATAATCAAGGAACAGGAATGAAGTACTCGGGGTCCTACGGGACACAAGTGAGCAGGAAAAGCCAAATAGCAGATATTGCTCACCGGTGCCACTTTCATTAGTTAGCACATTACTACTCAGGTTAAGTTGTATAGGTACATCGTTATCCAACAGACACTCACATACCCTACACATGCTGTTCTACGACTCGCATGGCTCAAACAACTCCTGTAGTAATGGCTCATGGGATGGAGGAACAAGCTTGGTGGGGTTTAAAAGTAAAGGCTATGAAATACTTGGGATTCAGTTTAATGCAATCGCGACTCAATGATGCAAGAATAAGATAGAGGCAATAGGTACTGTATGTATGCAAGCATGTGGTAGTGCTTGCACAACTCGATTGAAGCGAGAGAAGGATCTGTAGTGCTCACGGTTCTCTTGGTATATCCACCTCGGTGTCTATTCGAAGAAGAACCAAACAAACAAGGGCCAACATAAATACAGTGCACAAGCATATGAATAAAATGCTACAAGCAAACAATCATGCCATGATGAATGATGCACAAGTTGCATGGCAATAATGTAGCATGGCATGGGTGAGGTGTAGAATACAAGAAATAAACATTTTATTGAGTTTTGGCCACATTTTATCCTCATATTAGTTGCGGTATACTATATATTTATATGATTCATTCTGCAATTTAAGTCATGGATAGCATAAATAGAAAGGTCTCGTCGAGCTGATCATTTTAGACATATCATTTGTTAAATTCGGAGTTATAAAACAAAAGTTATTAATTATTTAAGGCAAATGGCATTTTATTGTAATTTAAACCAACTCCAAATTAAAGTGTTCAAATTATATTTTGGATGTCATATTTGGAATCCTCACATTTTTCTGATTCAAAAACATATATTATATGTATTATTTGGATTTGTATTTTCAAAGTTATTTAAAATAGAAAATAAATTTGAATTTTAAAACTAATTTGAATAGTTTGAATTTGAACAGAAATGCAGAAATCCTATTGACACCCAGACAGACCCAGCCACGCCCAATGACGGGTGGGGCCAGAGCTGGCTCGAGGCCACTGCCACAGAGAAACCTTCTCATGGCCGCCCACCGAGGCCGACGAGTGGGGTCGGGCTCATGAGCCACGTCTGGGGAAACGGCAGAGGCCGCAGGAGGGTATGGGACCGCGGGTTGAGGAGTAAGAACTCCGGAGCCTTTTCACAAAAGTGCCACCGCTGGTGACACAAAGGGACCAGAAGGGTCATGGGTTGTGGAAAAACAAAAGAGGGGGGATGCAAAAGGTGCTCGGCATCAGGCTTCTTCCGCGTGCAGAGCAGACAGTGCAGCCGGGCGAGTGGGGTCGACAGCAGGACTGGCGTCTTGCGCAGCGCGAGCCATCGGTAGGTAGGGGTTGTTGGCGGGAAGCGGCGGCTAGATCTACCTAGGCGTCGACACAGTGCAGAAACGAACACGGTCACCGCGCCGCAGGCGTTCGATGGAACGTCCAACGCGACAGGCACGTCCGCGTCGGAGAGGTGTCTGGAGGTCGGATGCTCACCGTGAGTGTGCCACATGGTGGATCGGTCGGGGTGGGGGATCGGCGAGGCGCCGGGGAGCTAGGGTTTTCGCGTCGGCTCGTCGGTGCTCCTCGGCCTTGGCGTTCTCCTCCTCCGTTGGCAGGGACAGGGCGACGCAGGGGAGGCTCGGGGTCTTCCTCGACAGCCCTAACACCTCGCCCGCCTCCTGGATCGACGTAGACGAGAGGGAGCCGACGGTGGTGGCCGGCGTCGGAGGATGGGTGGCGGTGGAGAAAGAGAGAGGAGAGGGGAGCGAGGGCAGGGCCCTGGGGTGGATCTGGCGAGGCAGAGAGGGGGTGAGGCAATAGATAAGGACGGGGAGAGGGTGGATGGCGTGGGGGAGGGGAAGGTGGCGTTGGTCACCTTTTCACCACCTCACGTGATCGGGCAGGGCAGGGGGTAGCTAGGCATGGAGGATGGGGGCTGCCAGGTGGGCCAGGGAGGAGGGAGCTCGGGGTGGGGCAGGTCAGGCAGAGAGAGAGAGCAAGAAAGGAGAGGGGGTAGGCTCGGCTAGGGTTTAGATAGGTTTGGGTGGAGAGAGAGAAGAGAGTAGATGGAGTGTGGGGCCAGGGTGTAACACCCTCAGAATCGGACCTATGCAAGTTTGAGCAAAATTCGCCAAACCCGCATAGAAACGATTCAAAGGTGCCCACCAGGCACTTTCGTGCGGGTGGAAAACGAAGTAATAACATTACACAACAGTCCTCGATGGGACCCACAGAACAGATATATATACACAACACGACTCCATGAGTAAAAATACAGATATACGGTACAAAGATCCAAATCACCTTGAAAAGGTGGAGCGTCCGACTACGGACAAGATGCAAATGGGGCTAAGAGCCCTAAAGAATAACCAATGGCGTCCATAACCCTGCCTGTGCCAAGCCGGAAGGGTAACCACCTGCTAACGTCGATCTCAAAACTGCTTAAACAAAAAGGGGTGCCGACAAGGGCGAAGGAAAAGAGGGCGTCGATCGAGGCCAAGACATGAGGCTAGAATTCGGCGGTCCTCGCCTACATAGGTATGGTGGACTGAAGCGGCAACGGCAGCATGCACTAAACAACCTATAGAGACTCGATACAACTGGCGACAGTCAGAGAGGGGTAAGATAGACCTATCCGGATCCAACCTGAAGCTAACACCAAACAAAACCCATCCTGGCGTCTCCCCCTCGAGACCAAATGAGGAAGTCAACCGAGGAACTCACGCCGTTGGCAGTTTTACTTATTCAGTGATCGTTGCAGCAATTACTAGTCAGGTTTAGATATTCATCCTGATAAAGTAAGCAGTGGGCACTTTTAGTTGACCATTCCGTTGTAGTTGCAACAATTACTAATCAGATACAGATAGCATGATGTAAACCCATAACCCAGCAGTTGTTGGTACTTTTAATCAGCCAATTCCGTTGTAGTTGCCATACTTACTAGTCAGGTACAATGGTCGCAAGCGACACTTCAATCAGGCAATTGTGGGCAGTATTAATTAGCCATTCCATTATAGTGAAGCTGATTACTAGTCATTATAAAGTCAAATTTATAGCAATAAACTTTAGTTATGCTTGTCTATGATCGAGATCTCGCTCCAAGTCGCCCATATCCATGACACACGGCTTTGAAAGTTTTACCGGCGGTGCACCAATAGCAACACACGCCGATCAACCTCGGAAAACCAAATCAAAACCCAACGAGGCTTTCACGATGAACAATTACAGATTCAGAAATATTTCAGGGCCACCCCATTGAGTAGATCCCATAGCGGGTAAGCAAGCTCGAGACGGACTCAAGGTTTCGACAATGGCATGAAGCGAGGAACCCGAAAGTGTGGCTGGGCTTGTCGATGCAGCGTAATCACTCCTTACCTAAACAGTACAGTGTGCTCTCGCACAATTTAAATACGTAAAGTAGCATGGCATAAGTACAGATCGTAAATAAAACCTCAAACTAGTTTGTGGCCCCAAGAAATAAGATGAATCAAGCTCGCTCGTGGGGTCCCATATACCTCCCGGATGTGGATAGCGCGATAAATCAAGGAACAGTATCAAGTACTGGGTCTTACGGACACAAGTGGGCGTTCGGAAACCAAATATTTTCTGTCACCCACCGATGCCTCTGCTTATTTCAGTTTTAGTTGTTAAACAGGAATTAAAGTGACGATAAGTAAAACTAGAATCATCTCCAACATCAACATGCGGCAATACATCAGCAACTGTGGCATATGACGACACACATCAGCACTTGAGCAAGCAACTACGACGCGCAAGTCCAACTATCTACCAAACAACAGGTAATAGGATGTGTCCAAGGCAATATAGGGCTGCACGGTACATCACGGGTACGAAAACTAAAGCATCGCAACTCAGATAGCAATAGATCAACAGGAGGGAATAAATACTAGAAAAGTAAGATAGGTAGAAAGGGGGAGATGCTCGCCTGAAAAACATTGACGAAGGGTTCATCCGAAGATCGGGGCGAAGCTCACATCAACTCAACGGCCTTATCCGCGAAGAAGCAAAACACTAGAATAATCACCGGATGCAATATTTAATACTACGGCAGAAGATCGGGCATGATGCATGCATGATGAATGATATGGCAAGGATGCGATGCAATTAGGTCATATTAAGGGGAACCGGGGTCCCGACAAGTGATTAGATGGTTCAAGTTGTTTAGAACCCCCCGCAATTAAATGTTGTTTTAACATGGACAAGATATAGTACCGGTTCGCTACATCAAGTTTAAATGAGGCCGATATGAGACTAGATTTGCCCGCATATGGGCCCCATACTTAATTATGCGTGAATCGCATAAGGCCCCAAACCACACAAACATGCATGCAAGTATGGCAATTCAATATGCAACAAGTTGTTATCATGTTATAAAATAGGGTTTCGGGAATGGGTGCACACTTTAGAGGGTACTCGACGGACTTGAGGTTCCGGGGGTTCGGGGTCGGTCTCAGGGTCCAGGGTTCGACGGAAACGTTCTCGGACTCCGGGAAGGACTTGGTTTGGTGTCGTTCTTGTCGCATTCGCGGTCTCGGGTCATGTTGTCGGTCATGGCGTCGATGAAGTACTTGTCGTCGAGGTCTCGGTGTCTCGGATCCGATTGAAGATCTCGCTTTCGGCAAACTTCGTAGACCTTGGAGTTCCGATGATCTTGTTGATTCCGTCAAGGCCTTGGCGCGGATCGGTCGGTTTGGGGCCTCGTGGTCTTGGGGTTCGCGTGTGGCGAACTTGTCGCCCGCAGGCGTCCTCGATGTCGGGAAGATCTTGGGGTTCTAACTTGTTCGTCGTTGACGGACTTTGTTCGTCGTCGGGTCTCGCGGATCAGCCTTGAGGTCCGGTGCCGATCTTGGTACCGCAGCTCTCGAAGGGAAGATCTTGTCGATGATCGAAGTGGGGTGATGCATCGGCGAACTTGGCAAGCGACGATGATGCAACATGGGTATGAGGTTGACGGCACTAGTGTTGGGATGGTGTCCCTGTACTAGACAAAACCAAGCAGAGGATATGGGTCGGTGACAAGGCGTTGAAGATGGACAAGATAGGGGTGGTCCCAGCGGCGGAGGAGGCACCATGGACGGCTGGGAGCTCCAGCGACGAGGTGGACATGAACGAGGCAGGCGGCGGAGGGCGGCTCGGATCGAGGCGGCGAGGCGGCAGCAGGGCAGCGGCATGGGAGTTGGGGAGGTCGTGGAGGCGGCGAGCCGCGAGCGCCTGCGGTACACGGGCTCGCAAGAGCCGCTGCAGAGGAGGGCCAGGCCAGGCTCCGCGGCGGTGTAGAGGGCGCAGGCGGCGGTCGGGGAGACCGAGCTCGGCGGGAGAGGTGGCCGGAGGGAGGAGGAGAGGCGGCTCGGCGGGGTCGGCCAAAGGGGTGGAGGAGGCGAGCAGCGGTGGCGGGCCAGCCAGTGGATGGTAGAGGCCGGGCGGGGAGGAGGGAGCCCCAGCGGCGGTTCGACGAGGTCGGGCGACCGGCGGGGAGGCGCCACGGCGAGGCCGAGAGAGGAGGAGGAGGCGGGAAGGAGGGAGAGAGAGGGAGGCGCCAAGGTCTGCAGGAGAGGAGAGGCGGCAAGGGAGGAGGATGGGCGAACGAGGAGGGTGGTCGGCGGGCGGGCGAGGCGTGAGGAGAGGAGGAGGGAACCGCGGGGTTGGGGGAAGGAGGCGAGCGGGGTGGGGCCTAGGGGCGTGGGGCGTGGGCCGGTGGGAGAGGGGTTGACCGGTTGGGGCAGGAGCTGGAGAGTGGGGCCGGTTGGTGGGGGTGGTGTGCTGAGTGGTGGAGAGAGAGGGGGGTGAGAGAGAGGGAGAGGGCTGGGACAAGTGGCAGCTGCTGATTGGAGGGGTGAGGGAGAAAAGTGACGTGGCGGCCAACGATTGGAGGGGGTGAGGTGGCCAGCGGGTGTGGGTAGGTTTTCGGGTAGCTTTAGGATTGTCTGGTGGACCGTTTGTAAAACCTGGGGGTGGTCGTTCGGGTCAAACGCCCGCCTGCTCGATCGCCCGCTAAAATAACTTAATATTTTATTTAATTTAATTGGGCCGTTTGCAACCCGATAGCAACAAAACAAAATAATCCGGAGACCCGGGATTTGCATTTGAATTAAGATGGGGCGTTTGGGAAAACAAATCGGGCTTTGCGAAATAGTTTTATGCAAACAATGCATGATGATGACGTTGCAATGCACAAATTCAACGCGATTTTCTAGTAGTGGTTTTGCGGGATGCCACAATTCGACACCACTAACAATGGATCTCGCCCTCGAGATCCGCCTCATGGTACCGGAAGGAAGGTCGGCGTTCTCCGTATTCTCTCTTTGTGTAGATCCTCGCGACACCACTAACGAGGGTTCCTCCTCCATCTTGAAATCGGTGACACCACCAATAAAGGGTCGTTGTTCCTGATCGTCGAGAGAACACTCCGGAGAAACAAAGGACGAAGATAGAGGTATCAAACGATTAGGCCACCTCTAACTTCCATTAGAAGAGGGAAAGTTACATTGATCCACCAGTTCGATGTACAGAGCGAAAGAAGAGTCGGTAGGGTGATCAGTCCATCCCGTACCCACACTATCAACGCTATACATGAGTAGGAGAATCAGGCAACTCAACTCTCGAGATTTAGACTGAAGATCTTCATAGGCGGTATCCGGAACAAAGGGATGATGCCAGCAGAAATCGTATGAAAGACACAATGATTAGGTTCCGCGATGGTTCCATTGGCATGAACAACACATGCTCAAGGTATACTCCAACTTCACCAATGCTCGTCCTTCTCATATGTTTTTCAACGACACTGATATCCAGCAAGGAACACATATGGATAAAGAGCTCAAGAACAAAGATCGGATGAAGGGCACAACAGACCAGCTGCAGATTGATGATCGTAACACCTCCGTTACAAAAGGGAGAAAGCGAAACCCTGAAGGTACGACGGAAACCCAACCACGAGAAATCCTGGACTCGAAGAAAAGATAAGAGAGTAGGTTCAAAACACGTCGAGATAAGAGGAGAATAGCAGAGGGGTAAGGAGTAAAATCAGACCTAATCAGAACTATCCAACCGATTTTCAAAAATAGTTTTGACACTCTACTTGGCCGTTAGCTAGGTTATCCCACAGTCGACTTGTGGTATCGCAATCTGCCTCGATACCACTCAGTAACACCCTCGATCGGACCTATGCAAGTTTGAGCAAATTCGCCAAACCCGCATAGAAACGATTCAAAGGTGCTCACCAGCACTTTCGCGGGTGGAAAACGCAGTAATAACATTACACAAGTCCTCGATGGGACCCATGAACGATATATATACACAACACGACTCCATGAGTAAAAATACGTATATACGGTACAAAGATCCAAATCACCTTGAAAGGTGGAGCGTCCGACTACGGACAAGATGCAAATGGGGCTAAGAGCCCAAAGAATAACCAATGGCCATAACCCATAACCAGGCCAAGCGGAAGGGTAACCCCTAACGGCGTCGATCTCAAAACCCGCTAAACAAAAGGGTGCCGACAAAGGAAGGAAAAGAGGCGTCGATCGAGGCGACACGGCGAGGCTAGAATTCGGGGTCCTCGCCTACATAGGTATGGTGGATCAAGCGGCAGCATGCACTAAACAACCTATAGAGACTCGATACAACTGGCGACAGTCAGAGAGGGGTAATATAGACCTATCCGGATCCAACCTGAAGCTAACACCAAACAAAACCCATCCTGGCGTCTCCCCCTCGAGACCAAACGAGGAAGTCAACCGAGGAACTCACGCCGTTGGCAGTTTTACTTATTCAGTGATCGTTGCAGCAATTACTAGTCAGGTTTAGATATTCATCCTGATAAAAGCTGGGCACTTTTAGTTGACCATTCCGTAGAAGTTGCAACAATTACTAATCGACATGATAGCATGATGTAAACCCATAACCCAGCTTGTTGGTACTTTTAATCAGCAATTCCGCTAGAAGTTGCCATACTTACTAGTCAGTACAATGGTCGCGTTACACTTCAATCAGCAATTGTGGGCGTATTAATTAGCCATTCCATTATAGTGAAGCTGATTACTAGTCATTATAAAGTCAAATTTATAGCAATAAACTTTAGTTATGCTTGTCTATGATCGAGATCATCGCTCCAAGTCATCCATATCCGCGGACACGGCTTTGTAAAGTTTTACCCGGGGTGCACCAATAGCAACACGCCGATCAACCTCGAAAACCAAATCAAAACCCAACGAGGCTTTCACGGTGAACAATTACAGGATTCAGAAATATTTGGGGCCACCCCATTGAGTAGATCCAACGAGTAAGCAAGCTCGAGACGGACTCAAGGTTTGCGACAATGGTCAAGCATCGGGAACCCGAAAGTGTGGCTGGGCTTGTCGATACCGCGTAATCACTCCGCTTACCTAAACAGCGACAGTGCTCCTCGCACAATTTAAATACGTAAAGTAGCATGGCATAAGTACAGATCGTAAATAAAACCTCAAACTAGTTTGTGGCCCCAAGAAATAAGATCTAATCAAGCTCGCTCGGGGGTCCCATATACCTCCCAGATGTGGATAGCGCGATAAATCAAGGAACATGTATCAAGTACTCGGGTCTTACGGACACAAGTGGGCGTTGAACCAAATATTTTCGTCACCCACCGATGCCTCTCTCGCTTATTTCAGTTTTAGTTGTTAAACAGGAATTAAAGTGACGATAAGTAAAACTAGAATCATCTCCAACATCAACATGCGGCAATACATCGCCAATCGTGGCATATGACGACACACATCAAGACTTGAGCAAGCAACTACGACGCCAAGTCCAACTATCTACCAAACAACATGTAATAGGGTGTGTCCATGGCAATATAGGGCTGCGGTACATCACGGGTACGAAACTAAAGCATCGCAACTCGTATAGCAATAGATCAAGGAGGGAATAAATACTAGAAAAGTAAGATAGATAGAAAGGGGAGATGCTCACGAAAAACATTGACGAAGGGTTCATCCAAGATCGGGCGAGCTTACATCAACTCAACGGCCTTATCCGCGAAGAAGCAAAACACTAGAATAATCACCGGATGCAATATTTAATACTACGGCAGAAGATCGGGCATGATGCATGCATGATGAATGATATGGCAAGGATGCGATGCAATTAGGTCATATTAAGGGGAACCGGGGTCCCGACAAGTGATTAGATGGTTCAAGTTGTTTAGAACCCCCCGCAATTAAATGTTGTTTTAACATGGACAAGATATAGTACCGGTTCGCTACATCAAGTTTAAATGAGGCCGATATGAGACTAGATTTGCCCGCATATGGGCCCCATACTTAATTATGCAGGTGAATCGGCATAAGGCCCCCAAACCACACAAACATGCATGCAAGTATGGCAATTCAATATGCAACAAGTTGTTATCATGTTATAAAATAGGGTTTCGGGAATGGGTGCACACTTTAGAGGGTACTCGACGGACTTGAGGTTCCGGGGGTTCGGGGTCGGTCTCAGGGTCCAGGGTTCGACGGAAACGTTCTCGGACTCCGGGAAGGACTTGGTTTGGTGTCGTTCTTGTCGCATTCGCGGTCTCCGGGTCATGTTGTCGGTCATGGCGTTCGGGATGAAGTACTTGTCGCATCGAGGTCTCGGTGTCCTCGGATCCGATTGAAGATCTCGGCTTTCGGCAAACTTCGAAGTAGACCTTGGAGTTCCGCGATGATCTTGTTGATTCCCTGTCGAAGGCCTTGGCGCTTCGGATCGGTCTTCGGTTTGGGGCCTCAGGGTCTTGGGGTTCGCGTCCGTGTGGCGAACTTGTCGTTCCGTGTAGGCGTCCTCAGTGTCGGGGAAGATCTTGGGGTTCTAACTTGTTCGTCGTTGACGGACTTTGTTCGTCGTCGGGTCTCGTCGGGATCAGCCTTGAGGTCCGGTGCGATCTTCTGCACCGCAGGCTCGGGGAAGATCTTGTCGATGAAGTGGGGTGATGCATCGACGAACTTGGCAAGCGGACGATGATGCAACATGGGTATGAGGTTGACGCACTAGTGTTGGGATGGTGTCCTGCACTAGACAAAACCAAGCAGAGGATATGGGTCGGTGACAAGGCGTTGAAGATGGACAAGATAGGGGTGGTCCCAGCAAGGAGGAGGCACCATGGACGGCTGGCCGGAGCTCCAAATGACGAGGTGGACATGAACGAGGCAGGCGGCGGAGGGACGGCTCGGAACGGGAGGCGGCGAGGCGGCAACGGGCAGCGGCATGGGAGTTGGGAGGTCGGAGGCGGCGAGAGCCGCGGCGCGCGGTTCACGGGCTCGCAAGAGCCGCTGCAGAGAGGCTGAGCCAGGCCGCCGGCGGTGTAGGCGCGGCGGCGGCGGGAGAGCTCAGCGAGAGAAGGTGGAGGGAGGAGGAGAGGCGGCTCGGCGGGGTCGGCCAAAGGGATGGAGGAGGCGAGCAGCGGTGGCGGACGCGCGCGCTGCCAGGGATGGTAGAGGCCGGCGGCGGGGAGGAGGGAGCCCCAGGCGGGTCGACGAGGTCGGAGGCGACCGGCGGGAGGCGCCTGGCATGAGAGGAGGAGGAGGCGGGAAGGAGGAGGGAGGGAGAGAGAGGGAGGGCGTCTGCATGGGAGAGGGAGAGGGAGGAGGATGGGCGGAACGACGGAGGGTGGTCGCCGGCGGGCGGCGAGGCGAGGCGTGAGGGAGAGGAGGGAGGAGGGAACCGCGGGGTTGGGGGAAGGAGGCGAGCGGGGTGGGGCCTAGGGGCGTGGGGCCGGTGGGAGAGGGGTTGACCGGTTGGGGCAGGAGCTGGAGAGTGGGGCCGGTTGGTGGGGGTGGTGTGCTAAGTGGTGGAGAGAGAGGGGGGGTGAGAGAGAGGGAGAGGGCTGGGACAAGTGGCAGCTGCTGATTGGAGGGGTGAGGGAGAAAAGTGACGTGGCGGCCAACGATTGGAGGGGGTGAGGTGGCCATGGGTGTGGGTTTTCGTAGCTTTAGGATTGTCCGTGGACCGCTTGTAAAACCCGGGGTGGTCGTCGTCAAACGGCAACCGTTCTGCCCGCTAAAATAACTTAATATTTTATTTAATTTAATTGGACCGTTTGCAACCCGATAGCAACAAAACAAAATAATCCGGAGACCCGGGATTTGCATTTGAATTAAGATGGGGCGTTTGGGAAAACAAATCGGGCTTTGCGAAATAGTTTTATGCAAACAATGCATGATGATGACGTTGCAATGCACAAATTCAACGCGATTTTCTAGTAGTGGTTTTGCGGGATGCCACACAGGGAGAGGGTGGATGGCGTGGGGCATGCATGGTAGAGAGAGGAGAGGCCGAGAGGGAGGGGTAGATCAGGTGGGGTCGAGCTAGGGCTAGAAGGGGTGGTTGGGTTAGGGTTTTTAGTTTAGATTAGGGGTGGTATGGAAGATGGTGTTAAGGTTAGGTGATTAGGTTTAGGGTTTTGGAGTATAGAGGAGGGTGTAGAGAGAGAGGGAGGTGGTTTAGGGCTTGTTTCGATAAGGTTTAAGCAAAACAAACAAGAACAAGCCAAAAAGGAGGGAGAGATGGAAAGATGATGATCCTCTCACAAATCCAATAAAAACCAAATGACAAGCAAAAGGTGGTACTTGCATGGGCCATGCATAATTAATTAATACCATGCTTATTTTGTGATAACAAGATTATTTACATGGCATTGTGCTTATGCATTCCAAAATGTGGAGTAAGGCCCAAGCAAAAGAATTTAAAAGGAAGCCCCAAGTGGACTAGATGGAGATGATCATATTTGATTAAAATTGGGGCTTGCTAGTGTGTTTATTCCACTAGATGTCTAATAGTCCAAAAAATATCCCAACATGAACATAATTCCATAATAATCCATATGGAAGCTAGGAGAAAGGGTCCCACTCACAGGGCATGCAAAGGTGGCCATGTGGCTCTCATATATCAATAATGTGAAAACATAATGATGCCAAGATGAGAGCATGTGGAAAAGAATTTGGATCCATCCCAACCCACATGAGCTAGAGGTAAACTCAAATAAAATGCAAAGCTCATATTAATTGGATGGTGGAATTATAAGGTGGTGAAAGAAAAGGTGGTGGAGTTAAATAAAAGATATGCCCCCAACTCAACTTGGGCATTTAACAATATATCAAGAACCAAATACAATATCAAGAGGCAAATACAATTTATAATGCATATGAGAGAAGAACCAACACAAACAGGGTTTTGTATGATGCTCAAATGCAAGGTGGCATGATGACATGAGCATGATATGATGATGATGCAACAATTATGTGTAGGAAGTAGCCATTATATTACTAGACCAAGTAGCATTACAGTTGTTAGACAAATGGGATGCTACATTAGGGTATCCTATGAAGACGCATTTCTCCGCTTTGTGTTCGTGCTTGTCCGGTATGAACTTCTTGACGTAAGCTTCGCATCCCCAAACTTTAAGAAACGACAACTGAGGTTTAGCACCAAACCACAGTTCATACGGTGTCGTCTCAACGGATTTAGATGGAGCCCTATTTAAAGTGAATGCAGCGGTTTCTAATGCATAACCCCAAAATGATAACGGCAAATCAGTAAGAGACATCATTGATCTGACCATATCTAATAGGGTTCGATTCCGGCGTTCAGACACACCATTGCTACCGTGGTGTTCGGTGGCGTGAGTTGTGAAACGATTCCACTTGCTTTAAGTTGCGTGAGAAAATCATAACTCAAATATTCACCTCCACGATCGGATCGTAGAAACTTAATCTTTACATTGATGGTTCTCCACTTCATTCGAAATTCCTTGAACTTTTCAAATGTTTGATTTATGTTTAATTAAATAGATATACCCATATCTACTTAAGTCATCGGTAAAAGTGAGCAAATAGCGATATCCATCGAGAGTAGAAAAAATCATCGGTCCGCATACATTGGTATGTATGATTTCCAACAAGTCCGTTGCTCGCTCCATCATACCGGAGAACGGGGGTTTGATCATCTTGCCCATGAGGCATGGTTCGCATGTGTCAAATGATTCAAAATCAAGAGACTCCAAAAGTCCATCAGAATGGAGTTTCTTCATGCGCTTTACACCAATATGACCTAGACGACAGTGCCACAAATAAGTAGTATTATCACTATCTACTTTGCATCTCTTAGCCTCAATGTTATGGATGTGTGTTCCATCCCTTTCGATATTTAGAAGAAATAAACCATTCATAAGAGGTGCATGACCATAAAAGATGTTACTCATATAAATAGAACAACCATTATTCTCCGATTTAAATGAATAACCGTCTTGGAATAAAAACGATCCAGAAATAATGTTCATGCTCAACGCAGGCACATAATAACATTTATTAAGGTTTAAAACTAACCCCAAAGGTAAAACTAAGGAGAGCGTGCCGACGGCCATCACATCAACTCTTGATCCGTTGCCAACGCGCATCGTCACCTCATCCCTCGCAAGCCGCCGTCTATTATGTAGCTCCTGCTTCGAGTTACAAATATTAGCAACTGAACCGGTATCAAATACCCAGGCACTACAACGAGGGCTAGTAAGGAAAACATCAATAACATGTATATCAAATATACCTTTGATGGTGCCAGCCTTCTTGTCCGCTAAGTACTTGGACGATTTGCGCTTCAAAGGACCCTTGTCCTTGCAATAGAAGCACTCTCGGTGATCGTGTATCGAGGAGCCAATCTGATTATGAGTCACTACAAAACTTTTGTAGCTGGGAGGAGTGATTGCAGAACCACATCAATCTTGAGCTCCTCGAATCGTGCATTCCAATTGCTCAAGGCGTTGAGTGTAGCCCGTCATCTTTATGGCGTTCTCACTAACGAAGCTCCCTTCCTCCATCTTGCAGTTAAAGAACTTCTCGGAGATCTCATATCTCTCAGAACGGGCCTGAGTCTTAAACATGGTTTTCAGCTCCTCGAGAATCTCAAAGGGCCCGGGATACTCTTCAAAACGATTTTGAAGTTCCGGTTCCATACCAAACAACATGGTGCTCTTAATCACACCATAATCATCTTTGCGCGACTGATAGACAGCTTTCTCATCAGTAGCGATTGCGCAGGGGTCACCTAACACTTTCCCAAGGACATAGTCCTTTTGTCCGCCAGACAGAATGATTCTTAGATTGCGGAACCAATTGGTGAAGTTAGACCCATTGTTTCTAAGCTTTTCCTTCTCAGCAAAAACATTGAAGTTGAAGTTGGACTTGGCCATGTGATCTACAGTATTTGCAAATACAATTTAGACTATGTTCATGATAAATAGTTCAACTTAATCAAATTACTTGATGAACTCCCACTAAATTCAACATCCCTCAAGTTGTTTAGTGAACACGATCCAAATTCACCACACCTAATCCGATCATCACGAGAAGAGATGTGGCTTCAATGGTGGACAACGAAGTGTCGATCATATCATTCATATGACTCATGCTTAACCTTTCGGTTCATGTGTTCCGAGGCCATGTCTGTACATGCTAGGCTCCTCAAGTTAGACCCAAGTATTTCCGCGTGTGCAAAACTGGCTTGCACCCGTTGTATGTGAGCGTAGAGTCTATAGCACCCGATCATCACGTGATGCTTGGACACGACGAACTTCATAGCAGTGCATACTCGGGGAGAACACAGTTTTTATCTTGATCTTTAAGTGAGGAATCATCTTATAATGCTACCGTCGCGATCTAAGCATAATAAGATACATAAAAGGATAAACATCACATGCATATAACTTTAATGTGACATGGTATAGCCAATCTTCGCGCAATGATCTCCATCTTGTGCGCTCCGGCATGATCTCCATCACTCCACCATGATTGCCTCCACCACGAATAGCAACTACAACTATTGCTAACTACTTAGCGATAAAGTGAAACTATTACATGGCGCATAAGAAGTTGACACACAGGTCATACACAATTATAAAGACAACCATATGGCTCCTGCCGGTTGTGTACTCATCGACATGCAAGTCGTGAAACATTACAAAACATGATCATCGCATACAATATACACATCACATCTTGGGCCATACCATATCACAGAAAACACTCCCTGCAAAAACAAGTTAGACGCCTCTACTTTGTTGTTGCAGGTTTTACGTGGCTTATGGGAGTAGATGCTAAGAACGATTCTTACCTACGGAAAGCCACAACGGTGATATTATGGTTGCCAAACTCCGGTGTTAATCCCATGACAACTATAGTGAGAGAAACTGACATCCACCAGCCGCATGTGTGGAACAAGCCACACGTCAAGTGCGGAGCTGGTCTCACGAACGACGTCGCGTAAGGTTGGCCTGGACCGCTTCAATCTCACTATCCCGCATCATAAGAATAACACAAACAAGAGGCTTGCAACAGAAAACATCAACGCCCGCAACAACCATGTTGCGTTCTACTCGTGAAACACATCTACGCATAGATCTAGCTCTGATACCACTGAAGGGTTTCGCGGCATAGTAAATCAAAATTTTCTACGGATGCGAACAGAGGAAAGCCAAGATCTAATCTAGGAGATGCAATCAACGAGAGAGATTGGATTAGATCTTCATACCCTTGAAGATTCGCACAACGGAACGTTCGTCGGAACGTGGGTGATGTAGTCGTACTCGCTTCTCCTCCTCGCGATCCGATCCGATCTAGCACCACAAGTGGCGATGCCTCCGTGAGATGCACACGTGCAGCACCTCGACGTCTCCTCCTTCCTTGGTCCAGCAAGTATGGTGGAGAGATGGATTGGATCTACAACACGACGGCGTGGTGTATATGGTGGAGAATTTCTGCAGCAGGGCTTCGCCTGCAAACAGTCGGGAGGGAGAGAGGAGGGCAGCAGGGCAGCTAGGGTTGGAGGGGAAGGTGTAGGGGGGAGGGGGCAGCCCTCTATATATAGAGGCGTCAGCCCTTGCCCTCCTCCAAGCCTTGGGCCAAGCAAGGGAGGGAGAAGTGGGGCAAGGACTCTCCCTTCTAGAAACCCTATCTCTAGTTTAAGCAGTTTAAACTCTCTAGGATCGGCTGGGCCCTATGGGGCCTTGTCCCTCATAGGCCCATGCCCTCCCCCGGAAGGGGCGGGGGTCCCCTTCCCGAAGGTTCTAAAACTCATAAACCAATTATCCAATCTATCCTATGATCTTCTATCAATAATCAACACTGGGTCTGGGCACCACACATTCATCGATGATCATATTCAATCAATCCCATATATATATTCCTTCTCGCGATATTTTACTTGCCGAGATTCGATCGTCGGATGCGTCATACCTAGTTCAATCTCGCTCATAGCAAGTACTTTACTCGTTCGTAATCCGATATCACTATGTTATTAACTCCTTAACCACATGCTTGCAAGCGGTGTTGATATCGATTACGAGTGGGCCCAAAGTATATCTCTCCGACTTGGGAGGGACAAATCCCATCTCGATGCATACAACCCAGATACTTTCCGATCACCCGAGAGACACCTTTATGATCACCCTCTCATAGGATGACGTTTGATGACCTCAAAGCTTTCTTAGATACAGGAGTTGTATTATCTCATGGTCTAAGGAATACAATATTTGACATAGGAAAAGCTTCGCAAAGATGAACACGATGATACGATCTAATTGCTTCGCTTAGTTTGGGTCTGTCCATCATATCATTCTCCAATGATATGATCTCATTATGAATTGACAACTCATGTCTATGGTTAGGAATCCTTAACCATCATTGATCAATGAGCTAGTCCATAGAGGCGTACTAGGGACACGGTGTTGTTCACAAACCACACAAGTATTAAAGTTTCCGCTTAATACAATTCTAGCATGGAATATAAACATTATCATGAACAAGAATTATAATAATAACAGCTTTATTATTGCCTCTAGGGCATAATTCCAACAATTTGGCTGCAAAGGAAAAGTTCCTTTATATTTCCCCTTGTGTATTCCTCCAAATCAAACGGTGATGCAGTGAAAATTCCCATAGGAACCTGAATCCTACAATTTTCCTATAGAATTCCTACAAATCAAAGGAAGCCTTATACATGGAATTTGGCAAATTCCCCATTAGACATCAAGATGAATCCGTACTCAGGTATTATGACACTAATTTTAAGCTATGACATTAGAACTGAGGAAGATACATTCGATTGTGTTGATGTCGGTTTGATATTGTTAACAAAGGGTCTATTAAAGAGACATTCATTAGTGATTTCGAGCCATCGGCTACACGAATAACTCAACTGATCATAACAGAGTTGTAACACCCTCAGAATCGTCCCTATGCAAGTTTCAGCGATTCCCGCCAAACCCGCATAGAAATGATTCAAAGGTGCCCACCAAGCACTTTCGTGCGGGTGGAAAACGAAGTAATACCATTACACAATAGTCCACGATGGAACCCACAGAACAGATATATACAACAATGACTCAAAGAGTCAAGAATGCGAATATACGACAAAGATCCAAATCACCTTGAAAATGATACAACGTCCGACTACGGACAAGATGCAAATGGGGCTAAGAGCCCGAAGAATAACCAATGGCGCCCATAACCCTGCCTGTGCCAAGCGGAAGGGTAACCTCGCTAACGACGCCGATCTCAAAACCTTAAACAAAAAGGTGCCGACAAAGGGCAAAGGAAAAGAGAGAGCGGTCAAGATCGAGGCCAAGACACGGGCGAGGCTAGAATTGGCGGTCCTCGCCTACATAGGTATGGTGGATCAAGCGGCAGCATGCACTAAACAACCTATAGAGACTCGATACAACTGGCGGCTATCAGAGAGGGGTAAGAAAGACCTATTCGGAACCAACCCGATACTACCACCAAACATACCCATCCTGGTATTTCCCCCTCGAGACCAAACGAGGAAGTCGACCGAGGAACTCACACAGTTGGCAGTTTTATTCATTCCGTTATAGTGGCGGCAATTACTAGTCAAATATAGATAGCATTAGTCATCTTGATATAATAAGCAGTGGGCACTTTTAGTTAACCATTCCATTGTAGTTGCATCACTTACTAGTCAGATACAATTAGCATGAGATATCCCAAACCCAGCAGTTGTTGGTACTTTTATTTAGCCATTCCGTTGCAGTGAAGCTGATTACTAGTCATATCAGATACAAGTCAAATTATAGCAGTAAACTTTAGTTATAGTTGTCTATGATCGAGACCTGTGCTCCAAGTCATCCATAACCACGGACACGACTTCTCGAAAAGATTTAACCCTGCAAGGGTGCACCAAAGTTTCCACACACACCTACACCCTTGTTGTCGGATCAGGTAGGTACAAGATCACAAAACATACACCCAACGGTATGTCGACGGGTTTCGACACGACGCTTCCTGCACCCAAAGCAAGCACGGGAGCCACCCCACTAAGCTACCCAACGGTCGGCCGGTCTCCGAGACGAACTCGGGGTTTGCGTCAATGGTCAGTAAACGATCGGGAACCCAAACTCTGTCTTGTCGACCGCGAAAACACTCCGCTTACCTAAACAAGACAGTGCAAGATTACAATTTAAATAAAGCAAGAAAGCATGGCATAAGTATAGAATAGTAATAAAGCCCCAAACTAAGTGTGGCCCCAAGACAAGACTTGGAATCAGTACTAAATCGATGGGGTGCCCATACACCCCACGTGGTTAGCGCTCGATCTCGGAACAGGTGTCAAGAACTCGGGGTCCTACGGGACACAAGTGGACGGTTAACAACCAAATAACATCTATTGCCCACATGTGCCTCTGCATTTACCTACTTCAATTTTAGTTATTAAACGATAATTGAATTAAACGATAATTAAAGCCATGATCATCTCCAACATTAAACATGCGGCAATACTCCAACAACTGTGGTACTGGACGACACGCAACAGCACTTGAGCAAGCGACTACGACGCGCAGGTCCAACTATCTACCAAACAACAGGTAATAGGATGTGTCCAAGGCAATATAAGGCTGCAAGGGAAATCACGGGTACGAAAACTAGAGCACCGCAACACAGATAGCAATAGATCAATAGGAGGGAATAAATACTATAAAAGTAAGATAGGTAGAAAGGGGGAGGTGCTCGCCTGAAAACATTGTCGAAGGTTCATCCGAAGATCGGGTCGACACTCGCATCAACTCAACGGCCTTATCCGCGAAGAAGCAAAACACTAGAATAAACACCAGATGCACTATTTAATACAACGGCAGAAGATCGGGCATGATGCATGTATGATGCATGACATGGCAAAGATACGATGCAATTGGGCAATATTAAGCGGAACCGGGGTCCCGACATTTAATTAGACGGTTCAAGTTATTTATCTACCCCGCAAATTAAATGTTGGATTAGCAAGATAAAACATGGCTTCGGTTTGCTACACAATTTTAAATGGGACCAATATTAGACTGGAAAAGCCCGCATATGGTCTCCATATTTAATTTTAGGTGAATCGACATAAGGCCCCCAAACCACACACTAATATGCATGCGAGATGAATGATTTAATGCAGCAAGTTTATATCATATATTATAAAAATACGGGGCTTGAAAAGGCATCACACATGAGTTCGGCGATCTTGGGTGTTCTGAGGGTTCAATGGGGATCGGTCTTTGGACACCGGGAAGGAGAACTTGATGCGACACCGGATTCGGGATCGGTCTTCGGGGTCTCGGACAACGGCCTTCGATCTCCGTGAAGAAGAGCTTGGCGTGCCAGGGTTCGGTCTTGCATCTCTGGTGGCGACAGGGGTCTACACATGGCCGCGTGGTCTTCAGTCAGCATTCCCGATTCTTCCCGATGTTGTAATAGCCGATGTAGCAAGCATCACCACAATGCTACCTCATATAGGTCACAACCAGGGCCATTTGTCAATATACATCACAACATCACAGGAAAACAGAGAACCAACAAGGCATGAGCCCTACATCAAGGATATGCGTGGCATGGGGTTGTCTTGGTCATCTGGAAACGGGAGGCAAGCTCGAGCCAAGGCGAGTCTTGTAGGAGAGGCGACGGCACCGAAACAGGGCCATGCCGGGAAGCTCGCAGGAGGGCATCGAGACGGCGGTGGGAGACTCGGGGAGGCAACAAGGACAAGGGCGGTCGATGGCGGAGGCGGGCACGGAGGGGTGCAGAGGGGGTCGCGCGGCGGCCAGCGACAGAGAGGGGAGGCGACGGCTCCGTCGGGAAGGAGGCGGGGATCCAAGGCGGCCGGCTCGTGCAGGTGGCGTCCATGCGGACCATGGCGACGGAGAGAGGCAGGAACGGCGAGGTACTGGCGGAGGAGTTCCGCGGCGGAGGAACACCTGACGGTGGCGGGTCGGGCGCGACGCAGGCGACCGAAGGAGAGAAGGATGCGGGCGAGGAACGGCAAGGAGGAAGGCTCGGTGGCGGCCGGGGCGGTGAAGCTCGAGGGAGGCGCCGCGGTGGAGGGTTGGTGACGACGCGGGCCGGGAGGCGGCGGCCGCAGGCGCTGCTCGCTGGCGGCGCGGAGTTGCTAGCGAGCTAGGGAAGGGAGGAGACGGGGTCGCGGGCAGAGTGAGGTGGGGAGAGATCGAGGCCGGTGGCTGTCGGTCGGGGTGGGACCCGCGACACGGTTTGGGAGGGCGCGTGGGGGAGTTGGGTAGGGAACGCGCCCAGGTGGTGGTGGTCTGGGTTCCAGGGAGTGGGGGAGAGGGAAGCGGGACCCACGGGGCAGGGAGAGAAGGAGGTGGGGGATGGATGGCAGGTGGGGTGGACGTGTGTGGTGTGGGTGTGCTGCGAGCTGAGGTGGCGCACAAGGGTTGGAGGGAGGATAGGGCTAGGGTGAGGTGTCGACAAAGGATTGGAGGGGGTGAGGTGGAGGGGGATGGGTAGATTAGGTTGGGGTAAGATTAGGAATTAGACGGCTGGTTTTTGTACTGGGGGTGGCCGACTGGGTCGGATCGGCCCGGTTTGGCTGCCCCCTAAGAATAAAATAAATATTTTAATATTTAAAACGGGGCTTTTGAAATCCATTGGTAGACGAGACAAAATAATCCGGAGACCCGGGTTTTAATTTGAATAAAGACGGGAGTATTTAGAAAACAGAACTAGGCGTTTCGAAAAATAGTTTAGACATAAACCATGCATGATGATGACGATGCTCAAATGCAATGTGGCATGATGACATGAGCATGCGGTCATGATGATGCAATGCACAAAATAACGCGATTTTCTAGTAGTGGTTTGCGGGATGCCACAATTCGACACCACTAACAATGGATCTCGCCCTCGAGATCCGCCTCATGGTACCGGGAAGAAGGGCGGCGATCTGAATCTTCTCGCATCGTGTAGATCCTCGCGACACCACTAACAAGAGGTCGTTGTCTGTGATCGTCGAGGGAACACTCCGGGAACAAAAGGTCGAAGGTAGAGGTATCAACAAATAAACCCACCTCTAGCTTCGATGGAAAGAGGGAACCGATGCATTCTCATCCACTTCAATGTACACAAGCGAATAGAGTGAGTAGTCGGCATGGGGGCCAGTCCATCACGCACCCAAACTATTACTCTGCACAATCGAGAAAAGCGTGCAACCATTCTCGGAATCGGTCAAGATCTCGACAATCGAGGTTCGTAAACAAAGGAGTGATGCGCATCATCGGATCTAGCGTAGATGATGTCGTCGCGTCGAAAACACCGGAAGGCACGAAGGAACAAAGAGAAGTCCACCAGACGAAGGATTCCTCGGATAGCATGAAGACCAGATGTAGCAACACCATTACCAAAGGAGGAAGCGAAACCCTGAAGGTACGATGGAACCCAACCACGAGAAATCCTGGACTCGAAGAGAGAGAAGAGAGCGGATTTAAAACACGCAGAGGTGAGAGGAGAGTATCCGAGAGGTAAGGAGTAAAATTAGACCTAATCAGAACTATCCAACCGATTTTGCAAAAATAGTTTGACACTCTACTTCGGCCGTTAGCTAGGTTATCCTACAGGCTGGACTTGTGGGGTATCGCAACTACTGGGCTCTGATACCACTCTGTAACACCCTCAGAATCGTCCCTATGCAAGTTTCAGCGATTCCCGCCAAACCCGCATAGAAACGATTCAAAGGTGCCCACCAGGCACTTTCGTGCGGGTGGAAAACAAAGTAATACCATTACACAATAGTCCACGATGGAACCCACAGAACAGATATATACAACAACGACTCAAAGAGTCAAGAATGCAGATATACAGTACAAAGATCCAAATCACCTTGAAAATGATACAGCGTCCGACTACGGACAAGATGCAAATGGGGCTAAGAGCCCTGAAGAATAACCAATGGCGTCCATAACCCTGTGCCAAGCCGGAAGGGTAACCTCGCTAACGACGCCGATCTCAAAACCTGCTTAAACAAAAAGGGTGCCGACAAAGGGCAAAGGAAAAGAGAGAGCGGTCAAGATCGAGGCCAAGACACGGCGAGGCTAGAATTTGGCGGTCTCGCCACATAGGTATGGTGGATCAAGCGCAGCGCAAAGATGCACTAAACAACCTATAGAGACTCGATACAACTGGCGGCTATTAGAGAGGGTAAGAAAGACCTATTCGAACCAACCGATACCACCAAACATACCCATCCTGGTATTTCCTCGAGACCAAACGAGGAAGTCGACCGAGGAACTCACAGCTTGGCAGCTTTATTCATTCCGTTATAGTGGCGGCAATTACTAGTCAAATATAGATAGCATTAGTCATCTTGATATAATAAGCAGTGGGCACTTTTAGTTAACCATTCCATTGTAGTTGCATCACTTACTAGTCAGATACAATTAGCATGAGATATCCCAAACCCAGCAGTTGTTGGTACTTTTATTTAGCCATTCCGTTGCAGTGAAGCTGATTACTAGTCATATCGGATACAAGTCAAATTATAGCAGTAAACTTTAGTTATAGTTGTCTATGATCGAGACCTGTGCTCCAAGTCATCCATAACCGCGGACACGGCTTCTCGAAAAGATTTAACCCTGCAAGGGTGCACCAAAGTTTCCACACGCACCTACACCCTTGTTGTCGGATCAGGTAGGTACAAGATCACAAAACATACACCCAACGGTATGTCGACGGGGTTTCGGACACGATGTTTCCTGCACCCAAAGCAAGCACGGGGCCACCCCACTAAGCTACCCGCAAGTCGGCCGGTCTCCGAGACGGACTCGGGTTTGCGTCAATGGTCAGAACGATTGGGAACCCGAAACTCGGCTTGTCGATATCGAAAACACTCCTCTTACCTAAACAAGTATGCAAGATTTCGCACAATTTAAATAAAGCAAGAAAGCATGGCATAAGTAGAATAGTAATAAAGCCCCAAACTAAGTGTGTCCCCAAGACAAGATTTGGAATCAGGTACTAAATCGATGGGGTGCCCATACACCCCACCTGTGGTTAGCGCGCTCGATCTCGGAACAGGTGTCAAGAACTCGGGGTCCTACGGGACACAAGTGGACGGTTAACAACCAAATAACATCTATTGCCCACATGTGCCTCTGCATTTACCTACTTCAATTTTAGTTATTAAACGATAATTGAATTAAACGATAATTAAAGCCATGATCATCTCCAACATTAAACATGCGGCAATACTCCAACAACTATGGTAATCGGACGACACGCAAAGCACTTGAGCAAGCGACTACGCTGCAGGTCCAACTATCTACCAAACAACAGTAATAGGATGTGTCCAAGGCAATATAAGGCTGCAAGGGAAATCACGGTACGAAAACTAGAGCACATAACACGTATAGCAATAGATCAACAGGAGGGAATAAATACTATAAAAGTAAGATAGGTAGAAAGGGGGAGGTGCTCGCCTGAAAACATTGTCGAAGGTTCATCCGAAGATCGGGTCGACACTCGCATCAACTCAACGGCCTTATCCGCGAAGAAGCAAAACACTAGAATAAACACCGGATGCACTATTTAATACAACGGCAGAAGATCGGGCATGATGCATGTATGATGCATGACATGGCAAAGATACGATGCAATTGGGCAATATTAAGCGGAACCGGGGTCCCGACATTTAATTAGACGGTTCAAGTTATTTATCTACCCCGCAAATTAAATGTTGGATTAGTAAGATAAAACATGGCTTCGGTTCGCTACACAATTTTAAATGGGACCAATATTAGACTGGAAAAGCCCGCATATGGTCTCCATATTTAATTTTAGGTGAATCGACATAAGGCCCCCAAACCACACACAAATATGCATGCGAGATGAATGATTTAATGCAGCAAGTTTATATCATATATTATAAAAATACGGGGCTTGAAAAGGCATCACACATGGGTTCGGCGATCTTGGGTGTTCCGAGGGTTCAATGGGGATCGGTCTTTGGACACCCGGAAGGAGAACTTGATGCAACACCGGATTCGGGATCGGTCTTCGGGGTCTCGGACAACGGCCTTCGATCTCCGTGAAGAAGAGCTTGGCGTGCCAGGGTTCGGTCTTGCATCTCTGGTGGCGACAGGGGTCTACACATGGCAGCGTGGTCTTCAGTCAACATTCCCGATTCTTCCCGATGTTGTAATAGACGATGTAGCAAGGATCACCACAATGCTACCTCATATAGGTCACAACCAGGGCCATTTGTCAATATACATCACAACATCACAGGAAAACAGAGAACCAACAAGGCATGAGCCCTACATCAAGGATACGTGTGGCATGGGGTTGTCTTGGTCATCTGGAAACGGGAGGCAAGCTCGAGCCAAGGCGAGTCTTGTAGGCGAGGAGACGGCACCGAAACAGGGCCATGCCGGGAAGCTCGCAGGAGGGCATCGAGACGGCGGCGGGATACTCGGGGAGGCAACAAGGACAAGGGCGGTCGATGGCGGAGGCGGGCACGGAGGGGTGCAGAGGGGCTCGCGCGGCGGCCAGCGACAGAGAGGGGAGGCGACGGCTCCGTCGGGAAGGAGGCGGGGATCCAAGGCGGCCGGCTCGTGCAGGTGGCGTCCATGCGGACCATGCCGACGGAGAGAGGCAGGAACGACGAGGTACTGGCAAGGAGTTCCGCGGCGGAGGAACACCTGACGGTGGCGGCTTAGGCGCGACGCAGGCGACCGAAGGAGAGAAGGATGCGGGCGAGGAACGGCAAGGAGGAAGGCTCGGTGGAGGCCGGGGCGGTGAAGCTCGAGGGGGGCGCCGCGGTGGAGGGTTGGTGACGACGCGGGCCAGGAGGCGGCGGCCACAGGCGCTGCTCGCTGGCGGCGGCGGAGTGGCTAGCGAGCCAGGGAAGGGAGGAGACGGGGTCGCGGGCAGAGTGAGGTGGGGAGAGATCGAGGCCGGTGGCTGTCGGTCGGGGTGGGACCCGCGACGCGGTTTGGGAGGGTGCGTGGGGGAGTTGGGTAGGGAACGCGCCCAGGTGGTGGTGGTCTGGGTTCCAGTGGGGAGAGGAAGCGGGACCCACGGGGCAGGGAGAGAAGGAGGTGGGGGATGGATGGCAGGTGGGGTGAACGTGTGTGGTGTGGGTGTGCTGCGCGTTGAGGTGGCGCACAAGGGTTGGAGGGAGGATAGGGCCAGGGTGAGGTGTCGACAAAGGATTGGAGGGGGTGAGGTGGAGGGGGCTGGGTAGATTAGGTTGGGGTAAGATTAGGAATTAGACGGCTGGTTTTTGTACTGGGGGTGGCCGACTGGGTCGGATCGGCCCGGTTTGGCTGCCCCCTAAGAATAAAATAAATATTTTAATATTTAAAACGGGCTTTTGAAATCCATTGGTAGACGAGACAAAATAATCCGGAGACCCGGGTTTTAATTTGAATAAAGATGGGAGTATTTAGAAAACAGAACTAGGCGTTTCGAAAAATAGTTTAGACGTAAACCATGCATGATGATGACGATGCTCAAATACAATGTGGCATGATGACATGATCATGCGGTCATGATGATGCAATGCACAAAATAACGCGATTTTCTAGTAGTGGTTTGCGGGATGCCACAAGAGTAGTCTTTTGTTGATCAACGGAGTGTAACCGCCCATCTTGTCCTTAGCATGTTGCATTGTCAGGCGAGCGGGAAGATGTTGAATTGGAGGGTGGTAGAGGATGATTTTTTCAGTGACAATGATGAAAAGCCATATTCAGATGTGATTGCTGATCCTGAAAGGATGGAAAGTAGAGGATATTTGGTTAATCTGAACGTTGAGCATGATTATGGACCGATGAGGATGTGGATGTTGAAGATGCGGAAATTGGTTCCAAATGATGATGAAGACGAGGACAACTTTGATAGGAACAACCCTATAATTGATGAAGGTATTGTCTTTGAGAGTGACGAGCACTTGCTACCTCTAAGAGTATTTTTCTGTTACATAGTTCCCAACAAAATACAAAACTTGCAACATGGTCATTCGTATGGCACATCTTGGATTGATGACCAAAGGAACACGTTAATGGTCAGATACTTCGTATACTTTGTGATAACTCACCCAAAGTTGGCATAAAAGTGCGTCTTGGCATGACAAACAAAAGTCCCAAAAGAAGTTTCCGGGAATTTGACATAAAATGGATTTTTCATTTTACTATTACAAAAGGTGAGCTTGATGTCTACGCGCGCTTCTATTCCTGTAGACAGTGTTAGGCCTCCAAGTGTAGAGGTTTGTAGAACAACAGTAAGTTTTCCTTAAGTGGATCACCCAAGGTTTATCGAACTCAGGGAGAAAGAGGTCAAAAATATCCCTCTCAAGCAACCCTGCAATTAAGATACAAGAAGTCTCTTGTGTCCCCAACACATCCAATACACTTGTCAGGTGTATATGTGCACTAGTTCGGCAAAGAGATAGTGAAATACAAGTAATATGGATGATTATAAGTGGTAATTACAATCTGAAATAAAATGGCAGCAAGCAAACATGTAGCAGGACTGGTTGTAAATGCTATTTTAATGTTTAGAAACAAGGCATAGGGATCATACTTTCACTAGTGGACACTCTCAACAATGATAACATAATTAAACATATAAATATCTTCTTTTCACTATGCTACCCTAAACTACTCTCTGGTTGGATAACGAACACCAATTCACCGTGTAGGGCTATAAAAGCACACCTTAAAGTTTGCATTCTCCATCTAGGTACCCCACACTATCACCTTGAGCGCTAGATGGTTCCAGACAAACACCACAGTTTCATAGAGACATCCAACACAAATTATAACTCATGATAAGTATTTCTGTAATCTTTAGCCTAAGAACCACACACGGGGTGCACACTATCACCTTCACACACATGGGACAAGGTGTCTCCGGAGATCACATTAATGAAAGCACTTGAGTAGCATAATAGACAAATAGTAGCATCTACTTATTCAACTAGATTACAAAGCTCATGATCACAATAATATCACACCATGGAGAGAGAGATGAACACATAGCTACTGGTAGAGCCCTTAGCCTCAGAGGAGAACTACTCCCTCCTCGTCATGAGAGTCAGCAATGGCGATGAAGATGGCGGTGGAGTCAATGGAGATGGCTTCGGGGGCAACTCCCCGTCCCGGTAGGGTGACGGAACAGAGACTTCTGTCCCCCCGAATCTCGTCGTCGGTGGCGGCGACGCTGTGGAATTTTTCGTGGAATTCTGATCTGGTACTTAGGGTTTTCTCGGGGAGGCGTATATATAGGCAGAGAGGCGAGCGAGGTCGGTGGAGGCTCGAGGGGGCCATACCCTAGGGCGTTGGGCCCCCCTGACCGCGCCTAGACCAGGTGTGGCCACCCTGGGGGTGTGCCTCCCCCTCTCCTCTAGACTCCGTCTCCGTCTCTGAAAAATAGGAAGGTTGGCTTTTGTTTCGTCCAATTCCGAGACTATTTCTTTACTAGTTTTTATGAAACACAAAAACAACAGAAAACAGAAAATTGGCTCTGTGGTACTTATTAATATGTTAGTTTCATAAAATGCATAAAAATGCCACAAAGTGTAGACAAAAACATAAGATAGTTGGTGCAAAACAAGCATAGAGCATCAAAAATTATAGATACGTTTGCAACGTATCAGGTATTTTCGTGAAGAAACTAGCAACGATGTCGCAGGCAACTAAGAACCTAGCGGTGGTGTCAACAGATACGGAGGAGATGGCGGTGGTGCCGATAACTCAGGAATAGCGTTATGAGGCGTCGGACCAACAGGAGCGCAGTGGGCGAGGAGAAGCAACCGAGTAGGATGGTACCTCGGTCAGAGATGTTATGTAAACTCATCTTGGTAATGAAAACAATTAAGGTTTATTATATCATTTGTCAAAAAGGTGTGGCCTTTTTCTATTTTAGTTTCGTCAGTAACTTAGATCACACACACCTCAACTTGGACCCTAGTAATCAAAAGAACCTCAACTTGGTCCCTGGTCGACAAACATGCACCTCAACTTGGGTCCTAGTAATCAAACACACCTCAACTTGGTCCCTGATCGACAAATGTGCACCTCAACCTTTCATGAAATTATTTGAAAAGTTGGATATTATTCAAACACCAATATCATTCATACTCGCACTGATCATATTCTCGGTCTCACCAAACCAATTGTGGAGCCGCAAAAATAGTAGCCATTAGAGCTTATCGTTTCCTTCGATATTTCTCTCTTACTATTTATTACAAATTTGAACGAAATCCCTATCATCGACACCTAGACTATAACACGACCACCCCACAAAATGAATCACCCATGTTATCTAGATCCACACCATGGACTGAGTCAAGCTAAGGCTATGCAAACTAAGCTTCAACGGCGTTTCTATGGAAGTCATGAAGATAAAGGCATTGAATCAGATCATTGGCAGCTTTTGCGGGGACATGTTGGAGATGCTGCTCAAGGAGAGAGGGTGCTTCCACGTGAAGGTGTGGCTTGAGGACCCGAGCATCTCCCAAAATTAGTACGAGCTTGAGATTGTCCGTGATAAACCTGAATCGTTGATTGCATACAAGCATCAGGTCACCATGCTTGTGTTGACGACACTAGTAAGCCATCACATATGGCTAGAGGACCTAGCCCTAGTCTGTCACCTAGTATCAGGGAGAGGCGGACAAAATATATAAATCTACCAACAACACCATGGTAGCACAAGCATGCGAGGATAGATGTTGGGCATGGACAAGCACGAAAGCATTGAACACCTTACATAGTCATTGTATTTTATCTGTGTGGTCGTTAATAAATGAAGAAATTTAAGGTTTATTCGATTAGTTTCCATCTATTTCTTTCAAAAAATACCTAACAAGCAGTACCACAATAAATCTAAGATTACCTCAAACTCTTTTTCTCATGGATCTTATGTTCCTTTAACAGTAGCCATTGGTTTTGAGTCTCTAAGTCATAACCCTAGATCCATATACTCTCGATGGGTACCTTTATAAACCCGTCAATATCCATCTTGTAAACACTTGTGTGATCTTCCGATCACACCATGAATAAAGTACGAGGGAACTTATTTATGATCATTGTTGTCTTTTTGACCCAAACATGTTTACCTAAGTCATTCTGTCAAACAAATAAACTCTCTTTTGATATTCGGAAGTGAGACTGGCATGGGATCGTGAAAACAATCCTTCTTCAATATCGTTAGAAGGGAATCCCGTGAGCCAACATTTGGAACCTCACTGTATGTAAAAAAAATGCCATGATCGGAGGAACCCTATCAAACTAAAGGTTCTGGACCCCATTGCATGCACCTATATATAAAGGAGAGAGGCTAGTTACTAGTTATCTACCATTTAGCACTAAGTTTACCCAACTCTCCTATATCCCTAAGCCTGCAATGAATCATAGTCCACACACAAGCATTGGGAAGGCTTGAACCTAGACGGGATGTCCCTGTACAGTGTCGGTGGAGCCCAGAGGGCATCCATAAGATCACCAGATCACCTAATTTGACTACAGATCAAATTGCATCACTAAGGCGATGATGGCATGACACTAATGCCGAGAAGAGAGATTCTAGCATGCATTGTTTTACTCTGTTTCATTGGGTATAAATTGGACACCGATTTCTATAACATGATGATACTTGATAAAATTTAACAACACTAATATAAAAACAGTGAACCAACGGTACAAACATACATGGGCCTAGCATGCACGCCTAGAATATTAAAGTAAATAATGACATGCTAAATACTTTCAGACAAGAAAAGGAATGATACAAGGTAACCCATTATCGCATAGACTATTTAATATAGAGACAGACATGTTAGCAATTTTGATAAAGCATGCTAAGTCCGATGTCTAAATTGAAGGTGTAGTTCGTCATCTAGTTGATGCTGGTCTGTCTATGTTGGGGATATGCCCAAGAGGCAATAATAAAAGTAGTTATTATTATATCTTTGTGTTTATGATAAATGTTTACATTCAAGCTATAATAGTATTAACCAGAAACGTTAATACTTGTGTGATTTGTAAACTTGTAAGATTCCCTAGTAAAGCCTCTTTGTAATACTAGCTTGTTGGTTAATATATGATCATGGTTTCCTGATCATGAATATTGAGATGTTATTGACAACAAGATCATATCATTAGGAGAATGATGTGATGGACATACTCCTATAGTAAAGCGTAGCATAAAGATCAAGTCATTTCCATAGTTTGTTTGCTATAAGCTTTCAGATACATAGTAGTCTAAATCCTTCGACCATGAGATCATGTTAATCACCATCACCGGATGGATGATTTGATAACATCAAACACCACTTCATAATTGGGTGGTTATAAAGGTGGCATTGAGTGTTTGGAAAGTATGTGTTGAGGCACATGGATCAAGAGTGGGATTTATCCATACATATGACGGATAGATATACTCTGGGCCCTCTCGGTGGAATGTTATCCAATTGACTTGCAAGCATATGACTGGCTCACAAGGCATCACATATCACAGGAACGAGTAACGAGTACTTATCGGTAACGGGGATGAACTAGGTATGCAGAGATACCGATTATCAAACCTTGGATAAGTAAAGTATCACGAGATAAAGGGAAATTGGTATTGTATGTAAATGGTTCATTTGATCATGAAGCAATCGTTTAAATGTGTGGTATCCATATGAATTTCTAGATTCCTCTATTGGTTATTGATCGGAGAAGAGTCTCGGTCATGTCTGCATAATTCACGAACTATAGGGAGACACACTTAAGGATTCGATGTTATTTAGTAGATATGGAATGTGAGTAAGAAGACT
Source organism: Avena longiglumis (assembly GCA_030063025.1). Lineage (NCBI taxonomy): Eukaryota > Viridiplantae > Streptophyta > Magnoliopsida > Poales > Poaceae > Avena > Avena longiglumis. Next base: position 106,478,645 of record CP125978.1, read on the forward strand.
GAATGTTGTTTGGAGTCTCGGATTGGATTCAGGACATCATGAGGAGATCCAGAATGGTCCGAATAATAAGGTTCATATAAGGAAAGTCCAATTCCAGAGTTCGGGAATGGTTTCTTTGTTTTCACCGGAATGTTCTAAAAGGGTCTAGAAGGTCCACCGATCCGGAGAGGTAAGGGTACATGGATGTGTCATGACAAAGTGGAATAGTTGCATCATGTCCTAGGTCATTTGGTTGGGCAATTGGAAGAGATAAATCAAACTCTAGTTTGAAAGTCAAACGCCAGTTTGAAAAAGTCAAACGCCAACATTGATTGCCTAGTGGAGGGAGGGAAGGACTGCCTAAGGGAGGATTCCTCCCTCTCCTTGCCACCGGCCACACAAGTTGGACTTGGGGGAGGATTGCCCTCCCCTTGCCACCTCCCCACCTATATAAGGAGGGGGTAGGGCGCCCCCTACCCCTCACCTCAAAACCCTAGATTGGTTGTTGCCTCTAAAAAGTTAACGGCTGATTTAGAGGCTCTAAAAGTAGTCTCCGACTAGCACCTCTACTAGCCGCTGGCCACCTCTAAACCCTATATCGTCGCGGCCCTCTTCTACTCCACCATACCCACTCTAGATTAGGAGAAGACCTGTGGGATTTCCCCTCTACTTCCGACACCACGCCGTCGTGCTGCCGAAATCGCTAGGAGAGATCTACAACCTCCACTGCCTACTGGAACAAGGGATAGGAAGGTCTTCACCGAGTACCGAACGTGTGACCGAATGCGGAAGCGCTGCCGGAACACAGCGTCGGAAGGGTCATCTACGCGATCTTGAGATCGGCAAGTGAATGACTACATCACCCACGAGAATCTGATCTTGTTAACCGCTTTGGAATCTTCAAGGGTGAGTACTCTATCAAATCGTTGCTACAATCTAGTAGATAGTTCTTGGCTTGTATGTGTTCATGTGGTAGAATTTTTTTGTTTTCCATGTTACGAACCCCTACAGTGGTATCAGAGCCATGTCTATAAGTAGATCTATTGCACGAGTAGAACACATTGGTCATTATGCGCGGTGGTGCTTTTATTATCAATTGCTTCTTGTGTACTTCGCATCTTGCGGGATGGTGGGATGAAGCGGCCCGGGCTAACCTTACATGACATCATTCATGAGACTTACTCTACGCTCGACAAGCAACTTGTATTGCATAAGTGGCTTTGCGGGTGTCTGTCTCTCCCATCATAGTGAAGATTCAATTTACAACGGGCACTTGATAGTTCTTGCATCAACGTTGTGGTTCTTGTTCGTAAGTTAGAACGGTACTTATTGGAAAGCCCCAAACCACATAAAACATGGGAAAAAATTAGAGGCGTCTAACTTTGTTTTGCAGGGGTGTGTTGTGATGTGATATGGCCATGATTATGATTATATATGATGTATGCAATGATCCTTATTATAAGTCGGCAACCGGCAGAAGCCTTATGGTTGTCTTTTAATTTCATTAAGACCTGCGTGTCTATTATTCAAAATAGTTGTAATAGTTGATGCTGGTGGACGACAACCATGGAGCGGTGCCATTGACCTTGACACTACACAGGTGATAATGGAGATCATGTTCGTGCTTGAAGATGGAGATCGGAAGCACAAGAAGAAAGGCCATATCATATCACATATTATGAATTGCATATGATGTTAATCCTTTTATGCATCTTGTATTGCTTAGATCATGATGGTAGCATTATAAGATGACCCCTATCACAAAATATCGAGTAATAAAGTGTTCGTCATTAGTTAGCACCGTTGCTAAGACACATTGTTTCGAAGCACCACGTGATGATCGGGTGTGATAGATTATGTGTGTGCATACAACAGGAGCAAGCCATCATGTGGAAAATAAGTTTAATCTTGACTAGCCTATCATGTACATACATGGTCTCGGAACACGGAATACCGTAAGGTAAAGCATGAGTCATATAGTAGATATGATGAACATGTTGATTGTTCGCCTTTGAAACTACATCTTTTCTCGTGATGATCGGACTTGATGTAGTGGATTTGGTTTGTGTGATCACCTAAAACAATGTGAGGGATATTGTTTTGAGTGGGAGTTCACCTATATTAATTTAAGAATTAATTAGAACTTAATTTGTCATAAACTTAGTCTAAACTATTGCGAATATGTTGTAGATCATGGCGGCCCCTACCACCATTTTAAATGTGTTCCTAGAGAAAGAAAAGTTGAAATACAATAGAAGTAACTTCACAGAATGGTTCTGTAACATGAGAATTGTCCTCGATGTTGCAAATTTGACCTATGTGCTGGATGCACTGCTAGGTGACCCATCTGCAAATACTGCGTTTCAAGATGAGCGCAAAGTGTATGACACAAAACATGATGACTACAATCTTGTGAAATATGCGATCCTTATATCGATGGAGCCTGCGCTCCAAGAACGCTTTGAACTTAGCAGCGCTGCTGCAATGGTGAAGGAACTCAAAGCCATGTTTGAGGGCCAAATCCGTGCTGAGAGATATACGATCTCTAATGAGTTCTTTAGTTATATGATGAAGGGGCATAACTCTATGAACGATCACATCATGATGATGACGTACTTTGTTCAACGTCTCAAGGTACTAGGATATGTAATCCCAGTTGATCTTGTGATAGATAGAGTTCTGCAATCGCTTACACCCAGTTACAAAAGGTTTATACAGAATTACCAGATAAGTGGTGCGATTGGATCGCTCACTGAACTTGCTGCCACCTTGGTGGCTGCCGAAGTAGACATGAAGAATCAGGATGAGCTCAAGGGTAACTTCAAATACAACAAATCCGTTGATGTACCTAAGAAGAAAACCCGAGTTGGCGCTAGTCCTGATGATATATGCATATATTGCAATGTGTATGGTCACTGGAAGCGGAATTACCCCAAGTACTTGGCGGATCTGAAGAACGGCAACATCAATAAGAAAGGTATATCCGGTATACATGTTATTGATGTGTATCTTACTAGTAATCATAGTAGTGCCTGGGTATTTGATACTGGTTTGGTTGCTCATATTTGTAACTCAAATCAGGTGCTACAGAATAAATGGAGACTAGCAAAAGATGAGGTGACGACGGGCGTTGGAAACGGATCAAAGGTTGATGTGGTCGTGGTAGGCACGCCCCGTCTTCATCTACCATCGGGAATAGTTTTATACTTAAATAATTATTATTTGGTGCATGCGTTGAGCATGAACATTATATCGGGATCTTGTTTCTTGCGAGACGGTTACTTGTTTAAATCCAAGAATAATGGTTGTTCAAATTATATGAGTAATATCTTTTATGGTCATGCACCTTTGATAGATGGTCTATTCTTGTTGAATCTCGATAGTAGTGATACACATGTTTATAATATAGATGCTAAACGTTTGAAATTGAATGATAATTCTACATACATGTGGCACTGTCGTCTTGGTCACATTGGAGTGAAGCGTATGAAGAAACTCCATTCCGATGGACTTCTTGAATCGCTTGATTTCGAATCACTTGAAAGATGTGAAGCATGTCTGATGGGAAAAATGACTAAGACTCCATTTTCTGGTATGATGGAGCGAGCTACGGACTTATTGGAAATCATACATACCGATGTGTGTGGCTCGATGAGCGTAGCATCACGTGGTGGTTATCGTTATGTTCTTACTTTCACGGATGACTTGAGTAGATATGGGTATATCTATTTCATGAAACATAAGTCCGAAACTTTCGAGAAGTTTAAGGAGTTTCAAAGTGAAGTAGAGAATCAACATAACAAGAAGATTAAATTTCTATGATCTGATCGTGGAGGTGAATATCTAAGTTACGAGTTTGGTGAGCATTTGAATAAATGCGGAATACTTTTACAATTGACACCGCTGGGAACACCACAACGTAATGGTGTGTCCGAACATCGTAATCGAACTCTCTTACATATGGTTCGTTCTATGAAGTCACTTACAGATTTACCGTTATCATTTTGGGGTTATGCATTAGAAACAACCGCATTCACTTTAAATATGGCACCATCTAAATCCGTTCAAATGACACCATATGAATTATGGTTTGGGAAGAAACCTAAATTTCCGTTCCTTAAAGTTTGGGGTTGCGAAGCTTATGTAAATAACTTACAGCCTGACAAGCTTGAACCCAAAGCGGAAGAATGCGTCTTCATAGGATACCTGAAGGAAAATATTGGTTATACCTTCAATCATAGATCCGAGGGCAAAATCTTTGTTGATAAGAATGGATCCTTTCTAGATAAGGAGTTTCTCTCTAAAGAAGTAACAGGAAGGAAAGTAGAACTCGATGAGGTTGTCGAACCTTCTCTCGGATTTGAGAGTAGCGCGGCACCGGAAGAAGTTCATGTGGCGCCTACACCAATAAGATATGAAGCTAATGATGGTGATCATGAAACTTTGGTCGAAGTTACTACTGAACCAGGACTCATACCACTCCCGATTGTTATGATCCCGTTATGAGTGTCATGTTGGTAGACAACATCGATGAACCTGCGACATATGAGGAAGCGATGATGAGTCTAGATTCCAATAAATGGCAAGAATCCATGAAATCCGGGATTGGATCCATGTACGAAAACCAAGTGTGGAATTTGGTGGACTTACCGGATGGCTGGAAGGCTGTCGAGAACAAATGGATTTTCAAGAAGAAAACATATGCTGACGGTAATGTAACCGTCTATAAAGCTCGACTTGTCGCAAAAGGGTTTCGACAAATTCAAGGAGTTGACTACGATGAGACTTTCTCACCTGTAGCGAAGCTAAAGTCTGTGGGTATTTTGTTAGCAATCGCTGCATATTATGAAGACATTGATGAAGAGTTGTATATGGTACAACCCAAAGGTTTTGTCGATCCTAAAGATGATAACAAGGTATGCAAACTTCAACGATCCATTTATGGATTGAAGCAAGCATCCCGAAGTTGGAATCAAGATTTTGATAAGGTGATCAAAAGTTTTGGATTTATACAAACTTATGGAGAATCTTATATTTACAAGAAAGTGAGTGGGAGCTCTGTGGCATTCCTAGTACTATATGTGGATGACATATTGTTGATTGGGAATGATATATATCTTCTTAAAAGTGTCAAAGTTTATTTGAATAATAGGTTTTCAATGAAGGATCTTGGCGAAGATGCTTACATATCAGACATAAAGATTTATAGAGATAGATCGAGATGCCTAATATCGCCTTCATAGAGTACATATTTGGACAAAGATCTAAAGAGGTTTGGAATGGAAGAAATAAAGAAAGGATTCTTGCCCATGTTTCCCAATATGACCTTGAGTAAAACTTAAAGTCCCGCTACAGCAGAAGATAGAGAGAGGATGATTAAGACTCCATATGCCTCAGCCATAGGATCTATCATGTATGTCATGCTATGTACTAGACCAGATATTTGATATGTTGTTAGTTTGACTAGCAGATATTGAGCCTGTTTTTGGCGCTTTCCCAAGCGAAAAGATCAAAAGGTTGCAGCGAAGTGTTCCAACGGCCATCCACGACGGAATTTTAACCAATTAGGTTTCTACTAATCTAAAAAAAGGAAGTCATAGTTTTTCCATAGCGAAATAACTTGTGAAGAGGATGTACTAGAGTCTAAAAATCTTGTACGCAAGGAGCCTAATCTCACCCCCTTCTGTACCATAAAGAGCAATTGGGGCTGGTGGTTCCCACTGTAGAATGTACCAGCACCGGGTCAAAGTTTTAGGCTAGGTAAAATTCAATTCTCTCAATTCCTCAGCAATCGCGCCAAAAACTGGCTTTGTCACATTTCATGTAACGGGTTTTTATGGTCCTGGGATATGGGCACAAAAAAGCATGAAGAATCTTGAGGAGCTTCCGCTAAAGAAGGAGGCACATTCAGAGCTGGTTGAGGGAGTGATCCAGGAGTGGATCATTGGATAGCGGTCAAAAACATCCTAAAGTACTTGAGAAGGACTAAGCATATGGTTCTTTCTTATGGAGGTGATGAACAACTCGTTGTTAATGGTTACACCGATGCTAGTTGGAACACTGATCCGGAAGATTCTAAATCTCGATCTAGATACGTATTTACTTTGAATGGTGCAGCAGTGAGCTGGAGGAGTGCAAAGCAAAGCATTGTGACGAGATCTTCAACTGAATTAGAATACGTAGCTGCTTCGGAGGCTTCACAAGAGGCGATATGGATGAAGGAGTTCATTATGGATCTTGGTGTGGTTCCCAGTGCGCTAGACCCAATGGATATCTATTGTGATAACATGGGTGCTGTAGGGTTTCGTAGCATGGAAAACAAAATTTTTCTACCGCATACAAACAAACAAGACAAGATCTATCTACTAGATTGTAGCAACGAGTCGATGGAATAACTCACCCTCGAAGATTCCAAAGTGTTTAACGAGAGCGGATTCTCGTGGGTGATGTAGTCGTACTCTTCCCGATCTCAAGATCGCGTAGACGATCCTTCCGGCAAGCGTTCCTAGCGCTTCCATCGGTCACGTTCGGTACTGACGAAGACCTTCCTCTCCCTTGTTCCAGCAATGGAGGTTGTAGCACTCTCCTCGCGATTCCGGCAGCACAACGGCGTGGTACCGGAAGTAGAGGGGAGATCTCGCAGGGCTTCGCCTTAAGCCGGAGCGAGTATGGTGGACTATGAGAGAGCCTCGGTGATCTAGGGTTTAGACGCACCAAGGAGAGAGGGCTAGGCCAACAACTAGGGCTTGGGGAAGCCCAAGTCGGCGGCTAGGGTTTGTCCTAGGCGGCGGCGGTAGGAGGAGGCGGCGCCGGCGGCTTGGAGCTAGGGTTTGTGGGGGCAACTTGTGTGCTTGGAGGGGCAGCCCTGCCCCTCCTTATATAGGTGGAGGGGGCGCGCCAAGGGGAGGGGAGTCCCTCCCCAACTCGGATCCAAGTGGGCCGGCGGTGGAGGGAGGGAACTCCTCCCCAAGTAGGTTTCCTACTCTCCCTCCACCTCACAAAATAGCCGTTTGACTTTTCAAATTGGCGTTTGACTTTTCAAACTAGGATTTGATTAAACCCTTTATTTTGTTCAGCGATGACACCTAGTACATGATGCAATCATTCCAACTTTTTATGACACATTCATGTACCCTTCCCTCCGAGTGCGGACATTCGGAACCTTCTAGAACATTCGATGAAAACACCGAACCATTCTCCAACCGAAATAGGACTTTCCTTATATGAATCTTATTCTCGGACCATTCCGGATCTCGTGATATCCGGATCCCATCGAGACTCGAACAACATTCGATCTCTTACTCATAATTCCATAACTACTCAAACAACGTAGAATCCTTAAGTGTGTCTCCCTACGGTTCGTGAATTATGCGGACATGATCGAGACACTTCTCCGATCAATAACCAATAGAGGAATCTGGAAATTCATATGGCTCCCACATATTTCTCGATTTCTTTGCGATCGAATGAACCACTTACATGATAACAATTTCCCTTTGTCTCACGATAGTTTACTTATCCGAGGTTATGATCGTCGGTATCTCTGCATACCTAGTTCAACCTTGTTACTGATAAGTACTCTTTTCTCGTTCTCGTGATATGTGATCCCTTGTGAACCAGTCACATGCTTGCAAGCCAATTGGATGACATTCCACCGAGAGGGCCCAGAGTATATCTATCCGTCATACGGATGGACAAATCCCACTCTTGATCCATGTGTCTCAACCAATACTTTCCGAACACTCAATGCCACCTTTATAGCACCCAGTTACGGTGTGGTGTTTGATGTCATCAAAGCATCCTTCCGATGAAGGTGATATGCATGATCTCATGGTCGAAGGAATTAGGTTACTATGTATCAGAAAGCATATAGCAATTGAACTATTAAAATGACTTGATCTTTATGCTACGCTTATCTATAGGAGTATGTCCATCATATCATTCTCCTAATGATATGATCTTGTTGTTAATAACATCTCAGTGTTCATGATAGGGAAACCACAATCATTTATTAACCAACAAGCTAGTATTATATAGAGGCTTTACTAGGGACTTCAATTTAAGTTTACAAATCACACAAGTATTAATGTTTCCTTGTTAATACTATTATAGCATGAATGTAAACATTTATCATAAACACAAAGGTATAATAATAACTACATTTATTATTGTCTCTAGGGCATATCTCCAACAAGTGCCATAGCCAATGCGCAGGAGCCAAGGTCGCACAAGAAACTAAAGCATATCAAGCTATGTTTTCATGCTATTTGAGAGCATGTCCAAGATGGTGACATAAAGATTTGCAAAGTACACACAGATCTGAATGTGGTTGATCCGGTGATTAAACCTCTCCCGAGGGCAAAACATGACCAGCACCAAACCACCATGGGTGTTCAGTATATTACCATGTAATCTAGATCATTGACTCTAGTGCAAGTGGGATACCGTTGGAGATATGCCCAAGAGGCAATAATAAAAGTAGTTATTATTATATTTTTCTGTTTATGATAAATGCTTACATTCATGCTATAATAGTATTAACCGGAAACATTAATACTTGTGTGATTTGTAAACTTGTAATAGTCCCTAGTAAAACCTCTTTGTGATACTAGCTTATTGGTTAATACATGATCATGGTTTCCTGATCATGAAAATTGAGATGTTATTGACAACAAGATCATGAGAATTATGTGATGGACTTACTCCTATAGTTAAGCGTAGCATAAAGATCAAGTCATTTTAATAGTTCGTTTGCTATAAGCTTTCAGATACATAGTAACCTAAATCCTTCGACCATGAGATCATGTTAATCACCATCACCAGATGGATGCTTTGATGAAATTAAACACCACTTCGTAACCGGGTGTTTATAAAGGTGGCATTGAGTGTTCGAAAAGTATGTGTTGAGGCACATGGATCAAGAGTGGGATTTGTCCATACATATGACGAATAGATATACTACGGGACCTCTCGGTGGAATGTCATCCAATTGGATTGCAAGCATGTGACTGTCTCACAAAGGATCACATATCACAGGAATGAGTAAAGTGTACTTATCGGTAATGAGGATGAAGTAGGTATAAAGAGATACCGACGATCAAACCTCAAATAAGTAAAGTATCGCGAGACAAAGAGAAATTGGCATCGTATGTAAATGGTTCATTCAATCATGAAGTAATCATAGAAATGTGTGGGATCCATATGAATTTCTAGATTCCTCTATTGGTTATTGATCGGAGAAGAGTCTCGGTCTCTGCTCGCATAATTCACAAGATGAGGAGACACACTTAAGGATTCGATGTTGTTTAGTAGATATGGAATGTTAGTAAGAATACCGAATGTTGTTCGGAGTCTCGGATTGGATCCAGGACATCATAAGGAGATCCAAAATGGTCCGGAAATTAAGATTCATATAAGGAAAGTCCAATTCCGGAGTTCGGAAATGGTTTCGGTGTTTTCACCGGAATGTTCTTGAAGGGTCTAAAAGGTCCACCGATCCGGAGTGGTAAGGGTACATGGATGTGTCAAGACAAAGTGGAATGGTTTAATCATGTCCTAGGTCACTTGGCTAGGCAATTGGAAGAGAGAAATCAAACTCTAGTTTGAAAGTCAAATGCTAGTTTGAAAAATTCAAACGCCAACATTGATTGCCCGGTGGAGGGAGGAAAGGAATCCTACCTATGGGAGGAGTTGTAACATCCCAAAAATACTAAACTTGAATCATCAAACTCTAGTCATCAAAATTAGGGTTAACAAAAAACTTTCCTAAATAAAATTATGGAAGCATGCATGTGAGTATGCATTTCATATTGAATTCTTTTGAACCACCTTGTTTGTGTGTTTCTTTGCTTGTAAATGGATGCTTAGGTGAAATAAACATCATATAAAACATTTCCCACACTTTTCCCAAAGACAAGTAAAGCAAAACAAAGAAAATAAAGGAATGGTCATTTTGACCAATTTAACTCCCATGCTTACTTTGGCTGTCTCAAACTTTTAGAACCTAACAGAAACTTTTCTGGATCTTTGCACCTCTTGATTGTACTCATAACAAAGTATCAAGTCCCACTTTGTGATCATCCAGAAACTTTCAAATGCATAGTTTAAATGGAAATTCAAAATTGAATCTTTATCTTATGGGAAGATCCCACTTTTTCAAAAACCACTCAAACAAGCTCAACTTTCAAAACCCAAGCATCTGTGGACTCACCAACACCAATCTAGCACACTCACCAAAAATCTTTTCAAAATTCAAAACTTGAATTCATGCGGCCATTTCATCAAACACTTGGCAGACACAAATCAAACAAAATCAAAACACTATAGTGTGCAGTGTTTTGAGCCTAACTGGTTCCCTATCTAGCTCACAACCATCTCAGTAGATCATCTAGCAAGATTAACCAAGCACTAGCACCACTGTGAGCTTGCCAATATCATCAATGGTGAACAACCGAGTGCATCCTTGCCACCCCAGTGTAGACAGCAAGCTAGGAAGGAAACTAGCCGTGCCAACCTTGTCTAGGAGATCACCCATGCCTCACCGCCCCCTCTCGACCAGCCCTGCCTCGAAGACACCAACCAGAGCACCAGGAACGCCGCACCCGTGCCTCTGCCAACCGTGCCGAGCGTGTGCCAGAGCGCCACCCTCGACCGAAGCCCACAGACCGCGCGCCGCCCTCGCCGCGTGCATACACGATCGCCACCGACCCAGGAGACCGCCAGACATCCCCGTTCGCCGCCCCATGCCGCACAGCCACCGCTCGCCGTCAAAGACGCCGCCTCTGCCGCACAGAGCGTCGCGTGTTCCAGACCAACCCGCACCGCCCCACATCTCGCCACCGTATCGTTGAGCATCGCCAGGGAACACCGCACCGTCCCCTACCTTCGCCCATGCCAATAGCCGTCTGTACCATCGCCCCCGACGAGCTCACCGTGCGCCCCGTCGGTCCCCTCGCTCGACTATAAATAGAGGTCACCCCCAGCCAAATTGAGCACACCATTCTACTCCCCTCTCCTCACTGATTGTGCCACACCGTTCCCGGAGCAAGGTGAGCAGCACTTTGCCGGAATTTCACCGGAGCCCGCCGCCTCTAGAGAAGAAGGGAGCCAGCGATTGGAGCCGTCCCAGGAGGAGCCACCGGTACCAGGACATTCGCCGTCGTCGACTTCGTCGTTCGCCCGCCTCGACCCTCTTTGCACCCGGTGAGCCCCAAACCCCAGCGGCGCTAGGTTTCTCGCATGGCGTTGCCCAACGTCAACGATGACTCCCAACCGTTGGATTAGAACCAGATCGAACGTCCCACATCGCCCCATACCGCTTCGCACCCCCTGTCTCACTGACGAGTGGGGACAGCCACTTAAACAACCCGCGGAAGCGCTGCGCTTAGCAGGCCGGCCCAGTATCGTTTCCCGCGCAGCCCAGTTATTTGAATTAAACCTTTTCCATTTTATTTCAAACCCACTTCTATACCCAGTTTCAAAAATCAACCTAGATCGATTCAGTGCACCAAATTGAATGAAACCAATTTTGTTGGAAAGGTCTGGGAATGCTGAATCCAAGCCCATTGGATTCAAGTCATTTGGATCTATAAATCATCCATGGTAAAAATAACAAGGCAGAAGCTTTTCTGCATTCAAACTTTTTTCAAATTTAAACCATACTAGCTTTTGAGTTGATTCCAACTCTCAAAAATCACATTTAATCATACCTTTCAGAATATATAAAAATATATAGGTTTACTTACAGAAATAATGTTCAAGTAAATAAAAGAATGACCCATAGGCATTTCTAGCCACTTTAATTAATTAAAATAAAAGGGTAAAACCTTATTAAATTGTGACACCACTTTAAATCACATTCCCATGGACTACAATATATGGTGACGACATGTGTCAACATGATCCCATATTTGGTTTGGATAATATTAAATCTTAAGTAGTTTTTCAATGAGTAGAAATTACTTTTCTAAAAATAAAAGGATTTAAACCAAGCTTTAATCTTGTAATGTTAGTGATGATGTTAGATCATCTATAGGACCCTTGTGTGTGATGATTGCAAGTAGTTAAGTATTGTTTGGTGATTGTGTACATCGTATTTATTTATAGACGCTAGTACCGACCAAGGATACGAGGAGGAATGAGGATTCTACGAAGAAGAAGCCGAGGAGAACTTCAACCACTGCTCTGCACAAGGCAAGCTTTACTAATCAAGTTGACCAATGCCAGCCTAATACTACTAGTGAATGTGCAAGCTAACACTTGCAAGATACTCTACTTGAAATGGATCGTATGGGAACCTAGAGGGGGGTGAATAGGTGCTAACCAATTTTATAATACTTTTTCAATTTTAGGCTTGACACAAAGTAAATTCTCTAGATATGCAACTACGAGAATTTCCCTATATGTAACCCTAACTACTAAGCACGTAAAAGAGGAGCGAGGAAACCGTAGTGGAGCACGCGGAGACATTGGATTTGTTTTACCGCAGTTCCTTCCTTGTTAAGGGAAGTACATCTGCGTTGGAGGGTGGGCGGTTCTAAGACCACCACGCCAATAGGCCTCACCCTATTCTCCGATGGATCTCGCCACGAGAGGCCTGATCCACCTTCTCCACTATTGGATCCCTTCGAGGCGAACCGTGCCTTTACAACACTATCGGGCACACACCCACAACCGAATTGGGGCTCCTGGATGACAACAAGATGTCACAAAACAAGGTTTATCAATATAAACAAAAATAGGATCTAGATCTTTGCAAGAAATACTAGATCGGAGGTTCTCCAAATGAATGGAGAGGAGATGAAGCGCTTGATTGTCGATGATGAAGGTCGAGTTATCCTCCTTCGATTCCCAAAGGGATGGGGCCTTTGGATGGATCTAGGTGGAGCACTCTTGTATGAAGTTTTGAGATCTGACCGTTCTTTTCGAGATGAATCAAGAGTTCGCGTGAGGGGGATTACGGCTTAAATACCCCTCCCGGATCTCGGTTGCACAACTTTGGGGCGGATTATCCCGCCCACTTGGGGCGGATTATCGCCCCACAAAACTCTGCCCCAAGGGCGGATTCTCCAGGAAACTCCGCCCTCTCGGGCTTGCGCCTGGTGAAACTTGGATAAGATCTTGGGGCGGATAATCCGCCCCTAAGTGGGATTATCCGCCTGGCGGAAAGTCCGACCAAAACTCCGCCTCTCGGGCTTGCGCCTTGGCGATGAGCAGAGGCGGATTATCCGCCGAAAGTCCGGCAATGTTCCGCCTTCCGGGCTTGCGCTTGGGCAGGCGGGGAGGGCGGATTAGGTGGGGCGGATTATCCGCCTCAAAGGCAGATTCTGAGCTGCAACACTTCAACACATTAAATGATCCTTGGTATTGTTATCTAACACACAAAACACTAGGGATTAAGAAATGTTCTTTCAATCTCCCCCTTTTTGGTGTTAGATGACAATACTAGGATTTGCAATGAAACCGGCAAGTGCCACCTTAGATAATGAAAGACGCTCCCCCTAGATGTGTGCATATTTAAGATTTGCATTTGAATACAAATACACACACTAGGTAGAACACTACTTTAAGGTTTGGAGAAAAAATGTCATACCACCGGAATATATAGCCAAGGCATACATAGAAAATCCCATGAATCCATATGTCATCAAATATGCTCCATAATTCCAGAATTCCATGGGGTCCATGATAGATAAGTCCAGAAATCCATGAATACCAAACATAGTACCAAAAAGTGGAGTACGACATAGTCTTACACAAACAATCACAAATAGCAAACACGTTCACGCTAGAAAAGGCACAAGCAAGCAAATGAAAAACGACTAAAATCGAAGAGCGACTAAAATCGAAGAGCTTGTGCCCGACTCTTGCAAATCCATGAGACCTAATAGAACTACTTCTCCCCCTTTGACATCGAAACGCCAAAAAGGAAGAAGAGCGATGCTAACGTCCCTGGAGATCACTCCTCCTCATCCTCGTCGTAGCCAAATTTGAGTGTGTTTTCCATAAGACCAAAAGGTATGCAAGAAAACCCAACGAGACCCATGAAAAACCAGCTCTTCTCGAGGAAGAGGGCGGTGGCCGAAGCCACCATGTTGGAGCGCATGGCATGACACCGCGAAGATGTATCTTGAGTTCAAAACCAATGCTCATCGATGACCCACATATCACAAAATGATATTAAGGGAAATGATTTTACTTGCTTTCGGCATGATGGGGGGAGGGTTGGCCCAATCAATTAGGACCACACTCCCCCTATGTCTATGCCCGCATATAAACCAAATACATGAATAAGAGCAAGTGAGTGTGCAAGAATAGTCAAGCCAAGCTCCTTGAATCTAAGATATTTAGCTCATACCGCAAATAACAAAATCTTGCTTCATCGAGGGGCTTCATGAAAATATCAGCAAGTTGGTTCTTCGTGCTCACAAAGGACAGAGCAATATCTCCACGAGCAACATGATCCCGAATAAAGTGGTTGCGAATCTCTATATGTTTTGTTCTTGTATGTTGCAGTGATTGTAAGCAATTTTGATAGCACTTTCATTGTCGCATAAAAGAGGCACTTTGTCACAATTGACACCATATTCCTTTAAAGTTTGCCTCATCCATAACAATTGAGTACAAGCACTTGCAGCAGCAACATATTCAGCTTCGGCGGTTGAGAGTGAAATACAATTCTGTTTCTTTGATGACCAACACACTAGAGACATGCCCAAGAATTGGCATGCACCAGAGGTTTATTTCCTATCATCTTTGTCACCAGCCCAATCTGAATCGGTGTAACCACACAGAGAGAAACTTGAACCCTTGGGATACCATAACCCAAAATCTGGGGAATGAACCAAATATCGGAAGATTCGCTTGACCGCCACTAAGTGGATTTCTTTAGGAGCGGCTTGGTACCTTGCACACACTCCTACACTTAACACGATATCGGGCCTAGATGCGCAGAGGTAAAGGAGAGAGCCGATCATGGATCGGTATACCTTTTGATCCACATCTTTACCCTTGGGATTGAGCTCAAGATGACACTTTGTTTGCATTGGGGTAGCAACGCCATTGAGATCCGTCATCTTGAACCTTTTGAGCATGTCTTGGATGTACTTAGCTTGATTAATAAAGGTTCCCTCTCTAAGTTGTTTTATTTCAAATCCAAGAAAAAACCTTAGCTCACCCATCATGGACATCTCAAACCTGTCAGTCATAAGCTTTGAAAATTCATCGTTAAAAGCTTGGTTAGTAGAGCCAAAAATAATGTCATCTACATAAAGTTGGCATACAAAAGCTCCCCATTGACCTTCTTAGTAAAAAGAGTGGATCTATTTGCCCAACTTCAATCCACGGTCTAGCAAAAGCTCTTTAAGGTGCTCATACCACGACGTGGGGCTTGTTTAAGGCCATAGAGCCTTATCGAGTTTGTAGACATGGTTCGAAATTTGGGGTCCTCAAACCCCGGGGGCTGCTTGACGTATACTAACTCATGTAGAGGACCATTAAGGAAAGCGCTCTTAACATCCATTTGTTGTAATTTAAAATTATGATGGGCTGCATATGCAAGAAGGATACAGATGGACTCAAGGCGAGCTACAGGAGCGTAGGTCTCGCCAAAATCAATTCCTTCTACTTGAGAGAATCCTTGAGCCACGAGTCGTGCTTTATTCCTCACAACAATGCCATTTTCATCCTGTTTGTTCTTGAAGATCCACTTGGTGCCGATAACATTGCGGCAATCCTTTGGCTTTTCTACGAGCTTCCAAACTTTGTTGCTCAAGTTGTTTAATTCTTCATGCATTGCAACAACCCAATCGGGTCTTCAAGAGCATCAAAACCTTCTTTGGTTCAACCATGGAAATGTGAGCTTGATGATCACGGTTAGCAAGCTCTCTTCGAGTGGATACCCTTCGTCGTAGATCACCAACTACCTTGTCAAGAGTGTGACCTCTTAGTTCAAGGTTGCGATCAGCACGAGCCTTGCGACGAGCCTCAATATCCTTATTGTTTCTCGGAGGAGTGGATTCAATTGTTGTATCCTTTTCTTGATTACTGCATTGCCCTTGATCTTGGTCACTGGTACTGCTAGAAGATTGTTGCTGAACACTTGCTTCAGGCCCGGATAATCCGCCCCTTGGAGGGGCCGGACTATCCGGCCTGGGAGATGAAGTACCAGAACCATCTTCCTGAGAAAGCCTGACTGGAGTTGGAGAGCCATGGCCGGATAATCCGTCCCTAGGGGCCGGAGAATCCGGCCTGGGAGCATCAGAGATGTTGATTTCTCCTTCGGATCCCCTGGAACGAGTTGAGTTGGAGCTGGCGGATTGTCCGCCCCTTGGAGGGGTGGATAATCCGGCCTGGGACTACCATCTTGTCCAGGAGACTGATGATCTTCAGCAGGTTGCGGTGTTGGTGCAGAGTTTTCTCCAACAGTAGGAGCTTGTTGATCTTGTGAAGATGAGGGCTCCACTTGAGTGGAGCATTGTCCTTCCCGATCCGCCACAAGGGGTTCCTCAATGGGGCGGAAAAATCCCACGCCCATTCTTCTTATGGCATCTTGGGGTATTTCAACATCTGCATCACAAACATCAACTTGCCCTACAAAGGAGCTGTTATTTTCATCGAACTCCACACTACAAGATTCTACAACAATCCCAGTGAGCTTGTTGTAGACTCTATAAGTGTGGGATTCGGCACCGTAACCAACAAATATACCCTCTAAAGCCTTGGATTCAAATTTTGACAAACGGACACCATTAATAAGAAAGAAACACTTACACCCGAATACCCTGAAGTATGAGATGTTGGGTTTGTTGTCGGTAAGTATTTCATATGGGGTCTTGTCCAAGATCTTCCGAAGGTAAAGACGGTTTGATGAGTGACAAGCAGTGGATATGGCTTCAGCCCAAAAATTATAAGGAGACTTAAATTCAGCTAGCATAGATCTTGCCATATCCATCAAAGTCCGGTTCTTCCTCTCGGCTACACCATTTTGTTGAGGGGTGTACGCATGAATATTGGTGTCTAATCCTCTTCGCTAAGAAACTCTTAAAGTGTAGTTCTTGAATTCGTGCGTTGTCACTTCTAATTGCCAAGATGGGAACATTGTGTTGACGTTGAACTTCATTGGCAAAGTCGATGACAATTTGTTGAGTCTCACTTTTCAGCTTGAAGAAATATACCCATGTATATCTTGAGTAATCATCGACGATGACCAAGCAATATTTCTTCCCACCAAGACTTGCATGAGAAGGAGGTCCAAATAAATCCACATGGAGTAGTTCCAAGATCCTCTTCGATGACACAATAGTCTTCCTCTTGTGGGGAGAATCATGCATTTTCCTTCAACACAGCCCCGCAAACACGATCTTTGGCAAAAGAGACATTGTCTTTAGTCCAAGAATGTGGCCACCCTTTTGGAGACTTTGCAAAGTTCTCATGTTGACATGGGCTAAACGGCGATGCCATAGCCAGCCCACGCCGGCCTTCCGAATAGACACATCGGACCCAGTGGTTTTCCCGAAGTCCACCACATACGTGTCATTTTCGACGTATCCAACGAAAGCGACCTTTAGAGACTTGCTCCATAAGAGTACCACCAAATCATCATCGATAAAAACAGCAAAACCCATCTTGCCAAGGGCATGAACAGAAAGAAGATTGTAGCCAAGGGTCTCAACAAGCATGACGTCCACGAGAGAGATATCGTGGGCAACCACAACCTTGCCAAGACCCAATACCTGAGATTTAGACTTATCACCATAGGAGACTGTGATATTATCAAGATTTGGACGCATCTCCGTGATGATCTCCTTGCTTCCGGTCATATGACTAGTGCAGCCACTATCCAAAGACCCATTTCGACCCACCGGAAGCATAGCCCTGCAAGAAAATTACTTCTTGGTTTTAGGTACCCATTTTTCAATGGGTCCTTTCATGTTAGTAACAAGGGTCTTTGGGACCCAAATAGACCAAGCAATAAATTCATCAAAAGGACCAACATAATAAGCATAAACATCGCCATAATCATCACAAAAGAGTTCATAATTCGGATTGTGAGACCCTGCAAAACCAATATTATTATTCTTGTCTTTTGTGACAACCTTCTTAGCAGTGCTTGTCTTTAATTGCACATTCTTGGTCTTGTTCTTCTTGGTTTTCTTCTTCTTGGATTTGGTGACATACCCAAGTCCCTCTCTACCATGATTTGACCTTTGCTTGTCAAGGACTTCATCAAGCACACCTTTGTCCTTTGTAGTGATGTCCTTGATCACTCCTTTTTCCACATTAGCATTTTTCTTGTTACTATATGTTGAGTTGGACGAGCTAGGAGTATCATATTCGGCCAATCGACTTTGAAGATGATCATGTGACTCATTGAGGATAGAGAACTCGTTTTTCAACGCCTTGTGAGCATTGTCAAGTTTCTCCAATTCCTCGAAGAGTCTATCATGAGCAGCCCCAAAGTCAATCCTTTCCTTCTTTAACTTCTTTGCCTTGGTGACCGCATTGTCACGTTCCTTAACGAGTTTAGTCACAATTTCTTCATGTGACTCTTCCATAGACTCAAGCCTCTCTTCAAGAGAGACCCGAGCTTCTTCTTCTTCAAGAGCATTTTTTAGGGATGCAATTTCCATTGCATCCTCCCTTTCAATTCTGCCCTTTTCTTCGAGGAGTGCTTCGCTTTGGGCCAATCGATCCATAAGAGCCTCAAAACGAACTTTGTGCTCACCTTGCAAGTTAGTATAGAAATAATCCAAGGCAATAATCTCTTCTTTAACCTTAAGACTAGCAGGATCATCCATGTCTATCATAGCCTTGGGAAAGGAAGAGTTAGAAGAAGTTACCTGAGCTTCTTGCCATGAGACAAGTAGGATTCTTGTTGATGATGTTTTCGCTTGGAGAGTCAAGAGTGATGTTGATGTAGATGTGGTGGCTATAGCAGCCACCTCTTGAGAGCTATCGCCATCGCCATCATCTTCACTCCCCGATGAATATTCTTCTTGAGCTACTAGAACAATCTTTGGTTGCTTCTTGAAAGGAGCATTTTCTTTACAAATTGTTTCTTACGTGGAGCTTTTGATTTGTCCTTGAAAATGAGTCTTCCTCCATTATCCTCTCTACTTTGATATGGACACTACCACGGTGCAACCGGTCACCATAATTAAAGCATGTTCTCGCTTGGGACCATTTTCTTTTCTTCCATAGGCTCCACTTTTGCGATCTAGTTCAGCTTTAGCCTTTGGATCTTTCCAAAAGTTTCTTGCATAAAGATCCAAGTATTGTCAGGATCCTTTTATATCTTCGGGACAGTCCAGGCCTTCTACCGCATATTCATCATGATCAATCACACTAGTCTTCAAAGCCATGTTGACCCCCTTTTGCATCCCCATAGCTCGAGCACGAGCATCTTCGGCATTCTTGGCAGCCACTTTGAATGCGGCCATTTCTTGCATTACCTCATTGGATGACATGAGGTGATAATTATGCCTACCTTGGAGACTTGTCAAATATGTGGTCTCAAATGGCATAAGATCACTGACATACTACTTGGCGCTTGATCCAAGCATCATCAACATGAGCCGTGGTTTCTGAAGGTAGTAGCTATTACCTTGAGCCTCCTATACATGTCCTCGTGGTCTTCTCCATCCAGCATATAAAATCCTTCAGCTTCATTGCTCAAGGCATCATATCTATTCCTTCTCATACTTTCATTTCCGATGAAGAGCTCGGTGAGAGCATCCCAAGCTTCTTTAGCTGTGCTAAGATGTCAATGTGTGGCATGTCTTTATCTCCCACACCAAGTCAGTATCATGTGTAGATCCGTAGCATTGAGTTGGCTATCGACCACTTCTCTCCTTTGAGATTGTTAGATTTCCAACGTGAAGACCATTTTCGATGATCTTCCACAACTCTATGGAGGAACTGCACATGAGATTTCATCAAAATTGCCATTGAGAGAAAGTAGAAGGCAGCTTGGGTGGATCACCCTATTATGTATATGTGGGTGAGGAATAGGCGGATCAGGGAATACACATGAGAAACCTCATTGTATCCATCCTTACTGCTATCCTTTTCGAGGAGGAGCTCTTACTTGTATCATCACCTACCACTTGCTATCTTTGGAAACAGTTTTACCCGCTTCCTTGGATTATGAGTGGTATCCTCAGAGTTAGATGGAGGTGATGTTGCGGATGTGGAGAGACGATTATCAATTGACGATCTCTTCCATCTTAGCCTCCATAGAACTCACCAAGGTTGTTTCCAACGCCTTGAGATCGCTCATGGTGACTACCTCGAGCATCACTCCCATCTCCTTGGAACCCATACTTCTCTTAGGTCGTTAAGCCCGAAATAAGAGCCGAGGCTCTGATACCAATTGAAATGGATCGTATGGGCACCTAGAGGGGGGGTGAATAGGTGCTAACCAATTTTATAATACTTTTTCAATTTTAGGCTTGACACAAAGTAAATTCTCTAGATATGCAACTACGAGAATTTCCCTATATGTAACCCTAACTACTAAGCACGTAAAAGAGGAGCGAGGAAACCGTAGTGGAGCATGCGGAGACACAGGGATTTGTTTTACCGCAGTTCCTTCCTTGTTAAGGGAAGTACATCTGCGTTGGAGGGGTGGGCGGTTCTAAGACCACCACGCCACAATAGGCCTCACCCTATTCTCCGATGGATCTCGCCACGAGAGGCCCGATCCACCTACTCCACTATTGGATCCCTTCGAGGCGAACCGTGCCTTTTACAACACTATCGGGGCACACACCCACAACCGAATTGGGGGCTCCCGGGATGACAACAAGCTGTCACAAAAACAAGGTTTATCAATATAAACAAAAACAAGGATCTAGATCTTTGCAAGAAATACTAGATCGGAGGTTCTCCAAATGAATGGAGAGGAGATGAAGCGCTTGATTGCTGATGATGAAGGTCGAGTTCTCCTCCTTCGATTCCCAAAGGGATGGGGCCTTTGGATGGATCTAGGTGGAGCACTCTTGTATGAAGTTTTGAGATCTGATCTTTTTGAGATGAATCAAGAGTTCGCAGAGGGGATTGCTGGCTTAAATACCCCTCCCGATCTGGTCACAGACAACTTTGGGGGCGGATTATCCGCCCCCCACTTGGGGCGGATTATCCGCCCCCTGGGAAAACTCTGCCCCAAGGGCGGATTCTCCGGGGGAAACTCCGCCCCCTCTCTAGGGCTTGCGCCTTGTTGAAACTTGGAGAAGATCTTGGGGGGCGGATAATCCGCCCCCCTGAGGGGCGGATTATCCGGCCTAGCCGGAAAGTCCGGCCAAAACTCCGCCCCCTCTCTGGGGCTTGCGCCTGGCGATGAGCGGGAGGGCGGATTATCCGCCTCGAGGCGGATTATCTGCCTGGCCGGAAAGTCCGCCAATGTTCCGCCTCTTCCGGGCTTGCGCTTGTTAGAGAGGAGGCGGATTATCCCTGGTGGGGCCGGATTATCCGCCCCCAAAGGCAGATTTCTGAGCTGCAACACTTCAACACACATTAAATGATCCTTGGTATTGTTATCTAACACAGAAAACACTAGGGATTAAGAAATGTTCTTTCACTATTGATGCAACAAACCACTATTGGTTACCACGCCAATTATATGCCTTAAGCATATATGATCATCTCCACTTGATAAACCAATCCTAGTTTTACTTGCAAGCTTCTTACTTTATTTCTTTAACAAATCTCTTACCTAGATTTTACCTAAGTGAATGGTAGATACTAGAAATATATGTGAAGGTTGCATAAAGAGCATAAAATTTGGCCTAAGCTAGATAAGCTTGATGTCATACTAAGGCATGAGATTGAACTTAGTTAAAACTCCACTAGTTTACCACCCATCATTAGTGCTTACCCCCACCTGTAGATGCTAGTGCTAAGCATAAAACTTGATCAACTTTAGATGGGAATACTTGGTGGAAAAATGGTTATGAAAACGTTGGAATGATGGATCATTCTATTGAAATGTTTTGGACATGTGTTTCCGAACACCTGATGATTTTGGTGATGAAAACGTTGAGGCATGAGCCTTATCCCTTTATAAAACTGATGGTTGTCTGGATGCGATACCATTCCAATTTTATTGTACAACCACAATACCCGAAGATTGGGTAGGGCTTGACTAGAAACTTATATACCTTAGTATTAGTTCCCTCACGGCCAAGGTCTGAGCTGAGGCTACCTTGTGAAGATTGTCCACTGCAAAGACTCCAAGATGACAGTTGGTCATGGTTGGGAGGCCAAACTCAGAGGATAGGTGCTTATACTAGGGCGTGTAATTGAAAGGTTAGGATTGATTATACGCATATTGAGTATGGTGAATTCAGGATTAGTTCCTGACGGATGTATCGAATGTTGTGGTAAAAGTGTACAATCTCTGCAGAGTGTCAAACTATTCGAATAGTCATGTCATGTTATGGACAGTTGGAGTGGCCATACTGTTCCCCCTTCAGACTTTTCAAAATGACTTGTGAAATGAATTGAGACTTTGACTTGACCACAACAGGGTTGTGATAAGAAATACAAGTTCCCACTTAGATGTTATAAACTTTTAACTAGCATTCGTTGCTTCTAAACTTAGTAGAGATAAATCTGGCTTTTGCAAAATAACCCTAGAGCCTAGTGTCCTATTATCAAAAACCCCTCTCACTTGTTAGTATTAGTTTGCGAGTACTTAAAGAGTACTCATGGCTTTGTCCCTGGATATTCCCATGGCCAGACTATGAAGAGGAGTACCGGAGGATGGACCCGTGAAGGTTACGACAACTAGGATCATCTCCCATCGTCAAGATTGCCTGTGACCCCAAGATGGAGCTTCACCCACCCTACCGTTATTATTACGATTCCGCTTGATGTTGTATTAAGAACTGGATCATGAGATCCCTATTTATGTAAGAACTTATGTACGGTTTGTAATGGATGATGTACTATGGTATCCCATTTTGTTATGTCTCGCAAAAATGGTAATCCTGGGATTGCGATGTATGGCATAACAGGCATCTGGGATTAAAAATCCGGGTGTTGACAGGAGTCCTCCCTCGCCTTGCCTCCGGCCACACAAGGTGGACTTGGGGGAGGATTCCCCCCTTGCCGCCTCCCACCTATATAAGGAGGGGTAGGGTGCCCCCTACCCCTCACCTCAAAACCCTAGATTGGTTGTTGCCTCTAAAAAGTTGATAGCCGATTTAGAGCCTCTAAAAGTAGTCGCCGACTAGCACCTCTACTAGCCGCCGGCCACCTTTAAACCTCGGCCTATAAACCCTAGATCGCCGAGGCCCTCTTCTACTCCACCATACCCGCTCCGGCTTAGGCGAAGCCTTGCAGGATTTCCCCTCTACTTCCAACACCACGCCGTCGTGCTACCAGAATCGTGAGGAGAGATCTACAACCTCCGCTGCCTGCTGGAACAAGGGAGAGGAAGATCTTCATCGAGTACTGAACGTGTGACCGACTGCGGGAGCGCTGCCGAAACGCGGCGCCGGAAGGATCGTCTACGCGATCTTGAGATCGGCAAGTGAACGACTACATCACCCACGAGAATCCGATCTCGTTAACAGCTTTGGAATCTTCGAGGGTGAGTACTCTATCAACTCGTTGCTACAATCTAGTAGATAGATCTTGGCCTGTATGTGTTCATGCGGTAGAATTGTTTTTGTTTTCCATGCTACAAACCCCTATAGTCTATACTTTAATATACCAATGACATGATTCTTTTTATGGAACATGACTCGGAGAAGGCTAAGAATCTGAAAATAATTTTATCAGCATTCAAGCAATTGTACGGTCTAAAAATAAACTTTCATAAAAGTGAATTTTTTCTTTGGAGATGCTCAAGACGAGGTCAACCTTTATGCCGAGATTTTTGGATGTGAACATGGACAGTTTCCAATCAACTATTTGAGAATACCGATACACCATCGAAGATTCACAATTGTTGAATGTAAATTAGTCGAGTAGAGACTACATAAAAGGCTTATAAGTTGGGAAGGAAAATTGCTATCTCTATGCAGGATATATGTACTCATATATTCAGTACTCACCAATATGGTACTGTATATGATCTTGTTCTTCTCGCTTCCTAAAGAGTCATGTAAAAATTGAATTATTTTTGATTTAGATTCTTTTGGCAAGGAGATGGTGAGAAAAGGAAATATCAAGTGACAAAATGGAGTGTGGTTTGTCTCTCAAAAGAGCAAGATGGATTAGGTATTCATGACCTCGAGGTAAAAATACTTTTTTACTTGGTAAATGGCTTTTTAAGCTACTTACTGAAGATTGTGTATGACAAACCCTCCTACGAGGGAAATATGTTGGCTCGAAAGCATTAGCTCAAGTGCTTTGGAAGCCACGAGATTCACATTTTTGGGCTAGGATGATGAGTACGAAGAAGCATTTCTTCATATTAGGAAACTTTTCTATTAAGGGTAGATCGGATGTACGGTTCTCGGAGGATAAGCAGCTAGGAAATACTAAGAAGTGAGCCTAGCTCACTTGGTTTAGGGAAGTGGATGTACAGCCTCGCCACCCAGGTTCAAATCCTCACGGATATAGATTTGGGTTCTTATTATTTCAAAACAAACTCGCTAGGGGCTTTCCTACCGCATTCCTTTCAAAAAAAGGAAACACTACACTCCAAGAATAATACCTGTCTCTGTACAATATTGTTTGTCACAAAGGGGACAACATTGCCTCTATACTAGAATCTTGCCTCCTAATGTGTCGTTCAGGAGAAACTTATTTAGACCCAGACTTGCATCGTGAAACACTCTCATACAATGTTTAACTATGGTGCATCTCTCAGATGGTTATGATGAGTTTAAATGGAACCTACATGACAATGGTAAGTTCTCTATAGGATCCATGTATATACTTTTGATCATGCCTTCAGTATTAGATGATGATAACAAAATAAATCAGGAAGATGAAGGTACCACTAAAGACGACAATATTCACATGTACCTTGGTCGGGGAGTCATCATAACAAAAGATAATATTGTTAGAAAGAATTGATAAGAAAGTAAGCAATGTGTCCTTTTCGAAAAAAAAAGTAAGTAGTGTGTTATTTGTCATCATGATAAGACAATTAAACATCTTTTCTTTCAATGCAAATTCGCTAGGTCCATATGATCAATCATCTAAGTAGTTTCTAGACTGAGTCCTCCTCATAGCGTTGCAAATATATTCGCCAATTGGCTATATGGGATAGGTTACAAATACAAAATTCTTATTAGAGTGAGAGCGTTTGCTATTATTTGATCATTGTGGCTATGTAGAAATGACAAAAAAATGATAAAATGTCTCCTCATATGCATGTTATCTACCGATGCGCCGTTACGCTCCGATGTGGTCGCTTCTATATTGTTTGGAGTGTCATAGCCTATTTACAGAAGTATGTACACGCTTGGAGGATATAACAACGGATTTTTTCATGATATGGGTGAAAGCCCGATCTTCGCATCGGTCGTCGTTGTCTTAGACATATGCATCCTGTTTATATAGAGACATGGTGTAATACTTAAACCAATATATCCCTCTTTAAAAAAGATGCACGTCTAGAATCGCTGCGTGATCTATCCGTCTTTTTATATGCAATAGCTGTTCTAGCATGTTTACAATGCATGATCACGTGGTAGACTTGACGTTTTATCCGTAACGGTCACATGAGTGGAGATTTAGTGCACACGAGGATATGTGATTCCGGTTTTTTTAAAGAATTAAAAACATATTTTTAAGTTCTAAAAAGTTTGAAAAATAAATCAGGATGTAAACTGTGATTTATACAACAAACATGTAAAATCTCGAATCAAAACAATATGATTTTAAGCTAAAAAGTTAAAATTGTGATTTTGAATAAATTATTATACTTTATTATTTTTGTGTAGCTCGGAATATAAAGTGCTTTGAATTGAGATCTTGCACGCGTTTGTGGCATACATCATTATTAACTTTTAGGATTTTGTTTCATGATTTTCTAAAATTTATAAGTGTATTTTAATTTTTTTAAATAGTTGGGAGCACTAGATCTCATGAGCCAAAAAGGTCTTTCCGTCACACACGTGTGTACAAATACAATATTAACAGATGGATTTTTTTTTCAGCCTTCCTTTTTTCCCCTTATACAAATATACGTGACGGAAAGGTCCGAATTCCGGAGCCAGCCCTAACTGAAGTTGATTTCCTCTCGACGCATGGCCGCCGCCGCCTTCTCGTCGGACCGCCTGTCCAATCTCTCCGACGACCTGCTCGTCCGCATCCTCTCCTTCGCTCCCACCAGGGAGGCCGCCAGCACCACCGTCCTGTCGCGCAGATGGCGTCGCCCACTCTTCCTCGGCACGGCCGCCGTCAACCTCGACTACCGCTCCTACACCACCGCCCGCGGCGCCATATCTCCTCTGCTTCATCACTACCGAGCGCTGCAGGACTTCGGCCACGCGCTCGTCTGCACCACCGCGCGCACGGCCGCTTCCCCAGGAAGGTCACCGTCGTCACGCGTGACCAATCCATCGACGAAGACATCCTGCTCTCGGCCTGCGCGGACGGCGTCGCGGGCGTCGAGGAGCTCTGCCTCGACTGCCAAGACGGCCCTGGCCGGCGGCGCACCACTTCGAGCGCCTACGAGGACATCCTGCTCTCGGCCTACGCGGATAAGGTCGAGGCCTCGGAGGAGGTCCTCCTCGACTGCCTGGCCGGCCCCTTGCCGCCATCCACTTCGTGCGACTTCTTCCTCAACATGTGGTCGCTGCCTCTGAACTCGCTGCCGTTCGCGGCTCTCCGAGTACTCGATCTCAAGGGATGCTTGCTCGAGCCATCTTCCTCCTCCTCCCTCGCGTTTCCATGCCTGCACGCGCTGCGGCTGCGACTGTGTGCCATGGACATCGGCACGCTCCAGGACATGGTCCGCGCCGCGCCTAACCTCGCCGACCTGAGGCTCGAGTCGCTGAAGTTCTGGGATCCTTCGCCTACTCCGGCTTCCCGGTGGATCCGTCTCCGCTGCCCGGCGGCCACCGTCGTCGTAGTGACCAACATGGCCACCACTGTCTCCGACGCGTGCAGACTCGAGCTCGACGCGCCACGCCTGCGCCGCTTCCGCTACACCCAGATCGTGCACTTCGACGCCTCCGTCTCCTTCAAATCCTCTGCGCGCGGCCTGGAACGGGTTCAACTCGAGGCGCACTGCGCCGCCGCCATGCGCTCCATCCTCCGCGGCAGTTTGTTCCACACGAGGTCCCTCAAGCTGACTGTCTACCTGTTGCCGACATCGGCGTCGACCGCTTGCCAGTGTTCCACAACCTCGAGATCCTCGAAATAACAGAGCTGTGTGGCGGGTTGGGTCTCGGCAACCACAGGGCTGCGGCCGCCGCGGTGGTGAACCTGCTGCGTAGCTGCCCGGCGGTCCGCGAGCTCCGGCTTAAATTCTGCTGGCGGAAGTATCTCGTCGATCAGGATCAGACTATGTTTGATTCTACGGCGTGCAAATCATCCATGGAAGGCAACGACGACGATGGTGGCATTGGTGATTGCTGTGAGGCTCTCGACGTCGCCGGACTGTTCAACTGCGGCTGCATGTTGGACTGCTTACGGGCTTCCTTGAGGAAAGTGGTCGTGCAGTTCGACGTGGACGCCCTCTCCTGCTTCCAAGTCCGGCTGGTCAAGTTCTTGGCCGAAAATGCCATGGCTCTCGAAGAGGTCGACATCGACGGCGGAGGCCGCTATGACTCGAGCGGCATGGATCGCAAGGTCGCGAGATGGAGGAGAGGCGCCAGGAGCCGTATATCGCTCGTGGATGAAGGAAGGATCTGCTGCTGTTGCACGCCTCAAGGGCTGTCGCGTCCGCTGCCGGCCTCACCGGCTCCTCCGTCGCCGCCGCCGCTATGGGACTTTCCACTGCACCACCCCCCTCGGTCGCGACCTGTCCGCCGCTCCGACCTGCCAGTCGTCGTAACCCCCCGCCCCGCTTTCCCGCCGCCACGCCCTGGAACAGCCTCCGTCCGTCGGCTCGCCGCGTTTCCCAACCATCCCTCTAAGACCAGGTGGCGGCGTTGATGTCCCTATCGATATGTGAAAGAGTAGAGAAGGTTGTTTATTCGTTTTTTTGGTTCTACTACTAAGTGCTGCAACACTGCGATCATATGTCCCTTTGCATATTTTGTTCGAATTATGAATTCTAGACGTTCTGTGCTAATTAATCCCTAAAAAGGGATAAGTTTGTGTTGGTTTAATTGAATTATAAAAACTCCTCTTTTTGGAACCTCGGAGAAAAGAAAAGTTGGGAAATCATCTGCATGCGGCGACGAACTTGTAGGTGTCTCACACACCAATGCATATAGGGAATCTGACCACCTCATGATATCATCGTATTAACTGATAAATCCAAAAAATTGAAATAGTTTATCTCCTAGATGGTTAATTTTACAGATTTACTAGTTCTCAGGGTGCATGAGAACTTCTTAAGTCTCAGTCGTCTCTTTTATCGTTCAATTTACCTCGTGATTTGTGCAAACTGGAAGTTATACATAAGTTGCAACTCGGATGTAACAGAGAATTTAATAAGTTGCAACTATGTTGCAACCGAGAATTAGTACAAATCTTACGAGTTGCAACTAGGTTTGCAACTAAGAATTAGCATAAATATTAAAATAACATCAGCGACTTAGACATAAGAAGTTCTCGGACGCTTAAGATCTAAACACTCCCTTAATTTTATTAGCGATCCATTTTCAATGCCAAGCTCGTCTTGACAAGGACTTCAAAACTAAATCTCATTTTTATTATGTTTCGATGGATTTTTTTGTCACGTCACTTGCCAGATTACATTACCACAGATTAGCATCAAATCGGTTACCATGATAATTTTGTATAGATATAGGTGATATTTCACATGTTCTTAGACGTCGAAATAATCTGATAGTTAGAGGGTGAACCTTCAAACAGTTACCAATAACTAAGAGATAATTTTGTTTAACCAAAAAATTAGTAGCATGCACACTACATCAAATATTATGGCATAGAGTGACCTACGCAGGTGATAATCATGTTGATTTTATTCCGATAACTATGTAGTGAATAATCTAACAAGCATGTGACAACAAACTGGGAACTATCGCCAAATTACTTCCTATAAAGGGCGCTAGCCTACCCGCCTCACCAGATGTCCTCACAAGACGATTTTCGTCTGCTCGATCGGTCCCGCACAGTGTGCATATTGTGCGTATCCGTTTCCTGCCCGTTCGATGAATGTTGTTTTTTCTAACTTCATGTGTTCATAGATGGATCGATGACAGCTGGGTCTATGAAGCCCATGGGGCCGTTGGGTGGAGACAGCGACGCGTGCTCGTTTGTGTAACCTTCCTTTTCCTCTGATCAAGAGAAAATATCTTATTATAGCCTGTCCTTCCCAATCCTGACCTCCTTTTCCTCCTCCAAATCAGCCGCCCCTATCCTGCCCCAATCCCGACCTCCTCTCTTCCCCAATTATCCACCTCCTCTCATTCTCTCTCCCAAGCTCCAGCTCACTATCAGGGTGGAGTGGAGGAGCAGGAGCATCCGGCTGTGTGAGGAAGGGGCGGACAGGTTGGAGTTGTGGATAGGCTGGCGGCACAGAGAGGAAGCAGCGGGCGACGCTGGCAGCGTGGAGAAGAAGAAGCACGAGATCTTCCAGACGGTGGGGTGGAGCTGCAGGGGAGAGGAAAGGAGGGCGGCCACAAAGGGAGGAGCAGGCTGGCCCTCCTCCTCCTTGAATTTGCAGCTGTTGCGGCAGTCACAGTGTGTGCTCCGAGGGGGGCTGTCCACTCCAGCTCTTGTTCTCCTCCCAGCCAAAATTATATCTAATGGTTAGTTTTTCCCATCCCACTGAGATCTATCTTGATCCCTTTCTTGTGCAAATTTCCCTCATGTTTGGTATTTTTGGTTGGAGATGTGCTTGCATGTATGTAGTAGTTGCTAGATCTGAAGTATTCTCCACCATTTTTTTGTTTTTATTACCGATTTTTAAAGAATTGATTTTTATTTTGTTGAGAGCACAGGAACAGGTCAATACATCGTTGATGTTGTTTTACTAATTTGCAAATGTTACAACAACTGTTTTTACAGACGTATCTGACAAAGCTTCTGGTCCTGCCTATAGTGCTCTACATCTTAAAGAACATATGCACACTACCATGTTGCTTATGACCCGTTGCCATATTATTGAAAAGAGATATACAACTGGTTACTAATTGTGAAATGTAAGGAGATCAGGCTATGTCAGAGGCTTATTTGGGAAAGAGACGCCGACTGGTAGCGAGTGTGTCGCGCGACGCATCTATCAACACTGTGTGCATTTATTTGGTTACCGTTCTTGGCGCTGTTTTTCTAGCTATGTTTGACTGCCACGGAAGTTTTATCGTTTTGCATTTCAAAAAACAATGTCTCCCTCCTTCACCAAGGCATTGGAGAATTGGACATAATGTGTCAATTTTCATACCTTTTTTTTTAATTTTGATACATTTTGTGGTTTTGCATTTCATGTGCTAGCAATGAGGTTGAAAGAATGAAGATGATTTGGCTGTTGTTCATGTTGTTCTGTTGCATCGGTGGAGACTTGGGGTCGCAGCGGTTGTAGCTGCAGAAGTGAGGGAAGGCAGAGATGAAAGTATACTGAAGCTTTCCATCTTTGACAAGGTTTTTAAACTCTATTTCTATTATAGGCTAGATTTTGTTCATGGGTTATTGATTTCTCTAATTTAGCCTCAGAAATAATAGGCCAGTAACACCCTTGAGAACTATATATATTTTTATAACAAGTGATGACATAAACTAATGGAAAGCTTTGTATGTACATTTGGGAGGGTTGTGATATATAGGTTACAAGGAGCTACAGTTCATGATTTTCCTCTTTAATATTCATGTCATGCAGTCAATATAGTATACAAAATTTCTGTTTTTTCTTTCTTCAGGAATAAAGACATGTTGATTTCTTCACCACAAGAAGTGATCCGATGTATTTTTGGACCATCTAAATGGAATTAACTCTAGGCTGTTCAAAATCCTCCCGCCAAGCCTGATGCACCATGTTCCGATAACGAGTTGGTTTGGGGAGATCATTAGGTTACTAAGATCGAAGTAGTGAGGCTGCTTGAGTGTCATCGCTTGATTTACGGTATAAATGCTTATTTAGTAGCAATTCTCTCTTGCCTTCCCTGAATTTGTAATTTCCGAAGTCAATTATAAATGGGAACCTTTGTAATTGAAAAGGCATGAAGGCATAAAAACATCAGACTCCGATCTTATTTTCAGGCAATGAAACTTTCTTCTTACCTCGGCTCTATTGTACTATATTTTCCTTGCTTTATTCCTCGGCTCTATTGTACTGAATTTTGTTCTAATTTATCAGCGGAAAACAGATGTGCTTCAGTTAGGTCTAGCTAGGTGATAATAAAAATATGCGAAGGAAACATATCTGTACTCACGAAAGTTTTTCTTTTCCATTTTAGAGATTGGATGATACCTCTTCTCGTGGAACTTGCTGATGCTAGCTATTATTGTGCACAGGTATTTCCTTCTCTCTGTTTACCACGAATTGATATGCTAATTTGGTTAGCATTTGGTTTCGCAATGTTGTGGTTCCATTGCAAGTTTGTCATGATTGTACGTCACGCCTTCTACAGTTACGTACTTAGTGTAAGCATTTTCCTCGTTCATAAAGATGGTCTAGGATCATTGGTAAGGTGTCAAAACTCCTGCATATTATACATCCTAGAGTAGCATAGTGATGATCCACCTTTTATTCAGCTATGCACTCTCCACTACGATGACTATCTAAAAGTCTAACAAGGTAGAGGGAGGTAATTGCGTAGTAAAAAAAAAATAACTTTCTTCTGCTTTATCAGTTATCACTATCAAATAAGTTTTGATACTTACCTTTAGTTAGTGCAGACATCCATGAATAAATTTGGGTGCTCATTGACTGTCCTCTCTTTTTATTGGTTTGCTTCTTGAATTCATGGAGAAATCAAAACTAAGTGCAGGGGTTGTTGGTCATAATGGAAACAAACCAGTTTAGATTCAAACCGCCGAAACAGTTCTGTCAGTCAGTGAAACATGAATTGTGGTTTGATGCATGTTTGGTGTTGTGAATCTCCTCCCTCTTTGGTGCTTACCTCTATCGCTCATGTAGGACTACAGACTACATGGTGTGGTGGTACAAGTTACACTTGATGTACTGCAACTATCTTCTTGGGCATCTCTACCTCAGTCATGATCCTGGATGTGCAGTCTACCCTTGCTCTGTTTGAGGTCAGAATATTTCTATACTACTATGTCCTATATTTCAAAATGTGGTGATTAATAGTCAGACTATCTCTATTGTATATTGAATGCATTTTTTCCAGTGCTTGTTTTGGAATTCTCATGGTCGTGTATCTGCCTACCTTGGATTTCTACCATGGTTATACTCCAATCATCTGGAGCATAGTGTTGGTTGATAATATTAATTATAAACCCTTGGCCGGAGGAGAGAATATTGGGTGGTTAGAGGTTTATTCCATAGTTTCGAATGCCAAATTGCAATGGAATGTTACCTTACTGTATTTTATAATACTTGTTATATTGACTATTAAATAGCATTGTTAATCTACTAGAGTAAACAAGAGTAGACAGCCAAATTTTATATCTATAACCTACCAAATTCTGATGTTGTTTCTGACTTTTCAGTCTTGGTGTTGATTAAAGCCTGTAATCTGTAAGCATATTACTACGTTTGATTCAGTTCTTCATGAAAGATACTTTTGACAGAGCTGAGTCGCTCAACTCTCTCTCTCTGCTACTTCACGTAGCTCTCACAGGTACTCAAAAAATACCAAGTATTTTGGCCTCCCACTGCCTCACGCAGCAACGAGATTTTCTTCTCTGTATATTTCCTTCTAACAAAGCAAACATGGTTATATCTGTTTAAATAGACTGACACACACACCCTCTGACCCACACCTACCACTAACTCAACTAACTATGCATGCACTTACGCACTAACTATTCGGATCAGATCGATTTTATCCTATCCTAGAATCCAACAGGTACCACACGACCCGGACACACATGTCTACATGCAGCTAATTAACAAACCAGGGCATGTAGAGCAGCCTCTCGCCACCATCGGCATCTCACCGTGCACGCCGTATCACACGGCCATCTCCGGCATCTCACCATGCGCACCTAGCTGGAACCAAGTTACACTGCATGCAACTAACTAAATGCAGAAAGAAAATTAACTATGCAGATAACTAAATCAAGATTAAAGCTAACAACTTTAACTTTTCTAATTACGACTTAACCTATAGTCAGGATACCACGTAAATAAAATTCAGCTTTCTTTAAAGCTGGCTCCACACATAATTTTGGCTTTGGCCTGCAGTCAAGAGATGCACGCTACAAATTTTCATTTGTTTTATTTGCAAGAGAAATTTACCTGATTATGAAATTTAGTACGAGTATCTCCTTTCTTTCCATTAATGTGGTTATGATAGCAATCAAATTTACAAGCTACGTGTATGCTCGGTTACTGGATTTCAGATTTTAATCTCTTAGTTCACCCTTGATATTTTTTTCTACAGCTCAGTATGGCAAGGAAGTGCTTGACGCCATGTCCGCTAGCCAAGTATCTACTGTCGCAGAGGAACGGGTCAGTTTGCGTCCACTGGTGACACGAAGGATCTCCACCATGAAGGAGATAATGAATGACAATGCCTTATTTGACCCCATTTGTGTTAACTAATATTGATGCTGCTTTAATTGGCAGACTAGGATATTCTTGGGATGCAAGAAAAGATCAAGAGTATGTCTGACGTTAAATTTAGTTAGCTGAAACTTATTATATACAGAAAGTGCAGACGATATATCAATTTTGGACATGGAGCCACGTCTATTGCCGATCGGATCAATGTTTGCATTGTGGGTCATAGATGCTCCTCCCATATTTTTTTATCTAACATAATTGTCTTCAAGCATGTGTATATTCTTTAATCCAGTGAATGTATGCCGCATGACCAATTCATATCTTCTATATCTCTGATCTGTTATTTTGGTGATGAATTTCCGACAGTTGTATATGTTCGTTTGGACTAGTAATTGGTCTTGAATTAAGGTACTGGGATGTTGTGGGTGCATGCATTATTTACTCTAGCCCTAACATTTAGAATATAGGTTGCTTGATTTGTACCTATGGATGTGAAGTTGCTTGGTTGGTTCAGCAATCTTGGACATGTATTGAACAAAAAGCTATTGATGAAGCATGCACTTTTCAGAACCTCAAGAAGCTCAAGATTTGTAATGCAAAAGTTTTTCCTCTATTTGACTTGATAGATAGTAAATGCAGTTTTTATTTAGCAACATCTGTTTCATTTGTTCATTTAATGTTGTCTAATAAAATCTGATGTAGATATTCTCAATTAGGATATTGTGATGATTTGGCTGCTGTTTTTCTTTTCTTATTGTCATATATGAAATATATATTTCAAGAACCTAGCAGCTGGTTGCCTGTTGGCGGGAAAGAAGGTATGGATGGATTCCATTTTATGGTTTGAACTTGCTTGTAGTTGTTTGCTTCTTAATCTGTAACGTCCGTAGATAAATGTGAACACTCGGGTTTAGGATCAGCAAGACAACAATCATGTGCTCTACTGCCTCGTGTGTTTCCATGGCCTATATTTGTTGTTGTAAAAATAACATACATGTAAACATCTATATACATAGAAAATAGAGCTATGTGGTATTTTAAAAATTGAAATGTGATTTGCAAATTCAACGTCATGTGTACACAAATAGAAAAGAGAAAAAAAATCCTATCAAAAGCAAAAGTCAGGATGATGTATACGCTAAAATGGAGTCTGTCTTCAAGATCGCAGCAAATGTACACCCAAGACATCCTTCATGTTGTCTGGGTAGTCATGCATTCGATACACATCTCCCTTGTGTGCTACTAAATATGTTCATAATATAAGATATTTTGCTAGGCTAAATAGAATAAAGTAGTCTACCAAAATGTCTGTTATTTTGACTATATGTATCCTCAACGATATTTAATTATGGTGGCACCAAATATATGTATGCACACATCTGAATTTTGTTGGAATTATGCCCTAGAGGCAATAATAAAGATGTTATTATTATAATTCTTGTTCATGATAATGTTTATATTCCATGCTAGAATTGTATTAAGCGAAAACTTTAATACTTGTGTGGTTTGTGAACAACACCGTGTTCCTAGTACGCCTCTATGGACTAGCTCATTGATTAATGATGGTTAAGGTTTCCTAACCATGGACATGAGTTGTCAATTAATAATGAGATCATGTTATTGGGAGAATGATGTGATGGATGTAATTCCAAACTAAGCGAAGCAATTAGATCGTGTCATCATGTTCGCCTTGTAAGCTTTTCTTATGTCAAATATTGTATTCCTTGGACCATGAGATAATACAACTCCCTGGTATCGGAAGAAAGCTTTGAGGTCATCAAACGTCATCCTTTGAGAGGGTGATCATAAAGGTGTCTCGGGTGATCGGAAAGTATCATTGGGTTGTATGTATCGAGATGGGATTTGTCCCTCCCAAGTCGGAGAGATATACTGGGCCCACTCGGTAATCGATATCAACACCGCTTGCAAGCATGTGGTTAAAGAGTTAATCACAAAGTGATATCGGATTAACGAGTAAAGTACTTGCCGTGAACGAGATTGAACTAGGTATGACGGCATCGACGATCGAATCTCGCAAGTAAAATATCGCGAGACGAAGGGAATATATATATGGGATTGATTGAATCTCGCATCGTGGTTCATCCGATATGATCATCGAATGTGTGTGGAGTCAATATGGGTTTCCTGCACCCGTTGTTGATTATTGATAGAAGATCATGTCTCAGATATTCTCGAACCCAGGGTCACACACTTAACGTGTCTCAACGCTAGGATAGATTGGATAATTGGTTTATGAGTTTTGTTCGGAGTATCGGATGGGATCCGGACATCACGAGAGGTTCCGGAGTGGTCCGAGAATAAGATTCATATAAGGCAAGGCAGTTTTGGAGCTCGGAATTGTTCCGATTAATCGGTATTGTACCGAAGCTTTAGAACCTTCCGAAGGGTACCAACGTGGCCACACCTTCCGGGAGGGGCATGGGCCTATGAGGGAGTGCACTCAGCATTGGGGGGCACAAGGCCCCATAGGGCCCAGCCGCCAAGAGGTTTAAACCCTAGATAGAGCTTCTAGAAGGGGAGTCTTGCCCCCACTCCTCCTCCTTGGCCGCCTTGGCTTGGGGAGGGGCTAGGGTTGCCGCCCACCCTCTATATAAAGAGGTGGGAGCACCACACCCCACACCTTCCCTCCAACCCTAGCCGCCGCCGCCTCCTCTCCCTCCCGATCGCTTGTAGGCGAAGCCTGCCGCAGAATTCTCCACCATATACACCACGCCGTGTTGTAGATCCAATCCGTCTCTCCACCATACTTGCTGGTCCGAGGAAGGAGGAGACGCCGAGGTGCTGCACGCAGTGCATCTCACGGACGCACCGCCACTTGTGGTGCTAGATCGGATCGGATCGCGAGGAGGAGAAGCGAGTATGACTACATCACCCACGCTCCGACGAACGCTCCGCCAGGCGTAATCTTCAAGGGTATGAACATCTAATCCAATCTCTCTCGTTGTTTGCATCTCCTAGATTAGATCTTGGCTTTCCTCCGCTCGCATCCGTAGAAAATTTTGATTTACTATGTCGCGAAACCCTTCAAAGGGTATCGAGCTAGATCTATGTAGATGTGTTTCACGAGTAGAACGCAACATGGTTGTTGCGGCGTTGATGTTTTCTCTGCAAGACTCTTGTTTGTGTTCTTCTTATGACGGGATAGTGAGATTGAAGCGGTCCAGCCAACCACGCGACGTCGTCATGAGACCGCCCGCACTTGACGTGTGGCTTGTTCCACACATGCGGCTGGTGGATGCCAGTTTCTCTCACTATAGTTGTCATGGGATTAACACCTGAGTTTGGCAACCATAATATCACTGTTGTGGATTTCCGTAGGTAAGAATCGTTCTTAGCATCTACTCCCATAAGCCACGTAAAACATGCAACAACAAAGTAGAGGCGTCTAACTTGTTTTTGCAGGGAGTGTTTTCTGTGATATGGTATGGCCCAAGATGTGATGTGTATATTGTATGCGATGATAATGTTTTGTAATGTTTCACGACTTGCATGTCGATGAGTACACAACCGGCAGGAGCCATATGGTTGTCTTTATAATTGTGTATGACCTGTGTGTCAACTTCATATGCGCCATGTAATAGTTTCACTTTATCGCTAAGTAGTTAGCAATAGTTGTAGTTGCTATTC
Source organism: Avena longiglumis (assembly GCA_030063025.1). Taxonomy (NCBI): domain Eukaryota; kingdom Viridiplantae; phylum Streptophyta; class Magnoliopsida; order Poales; family Poaceae; genus Avena; species Avena longiglumis. Next base: position 106,515,999 of record CP125978.1, read on the forward strand.
GTGGTGGAGGCAATCATGGTGGAATGATGGAGATCATGCCGGAACGCACAAGATGGAGATCATTGAGCGAAGATTGGCTATACCATGTCACATAAAGTTATATGCATGTGATGTTTATCCTTTTATGTATCTTATTATGCTTAGATCACCGCGGTAGCATTATAAGATGATTCCTCACTTAAAGATCAAGATAAAAATTGTGTTCTCCCCAAGTATGCACCGTTGCGAAAGTTCGTCGTGTCCAAGCATCACGTGATGATCGGGTGCTATAGACTCTACGCTCACATACAACGGGTGCAAGCCAGTTTTGCACACGCGTAAATACTTGGGTCTAACTTGACAAGCCTAGCATATACAGACATGGCCTCGGAACACATGCACCGAAAGGTTAAGCATGAGTCATATGAATGATATGATCGACACTTCGTTGTCCAACATTGAAACCACATCTCTTCTCGTGAAGATCGGATTAGGTGTGGTGAATTTGGATCATGTTCACTAAACAACTTGAGGGATGTTGAATTTAGTGGGAGTTCATCTGGTAATTTGATTAAGTTGAACTATTTATCATGAACATAGTCTAATTTGTACTTGCAAATATTGTAGATCAAATGGCTAAATCCAACTTCAACTTCAACGTTTTCGCTGAGAAGGAAAAGCTTAGAAACAATGGGTCTAACTTCACCAATTGGTTCCAATCTAAGAATCATTCTCTCTGGCGGTCAAAAGGACTATGTCCTTGGGAAGCGTTAGGTGACCCCTGCTGAATCGCGGCCGATGAGAAAGCTGTCTATCACCGCAAAGATGATTATGGTGTGATTAAGAGCACCATGTTGTTTGCTATGGAACCGAACTTCAAAATCGTTTTGAAGACTATCCCGGCCCTTTGAGATTCTCAAGAGCTGAAAACCATGTTTCGCACTCAGCCCATTCGAGAGATATGAGATCTCTGAGTTCTTTAACTGCAAGATGGAGGAAGGGAGTTCCGTTAGTGAGCACGCCATTAAGATGACGGGCTACACTCAACGCCTTGAGCAACTGGAATGCACGATTCCATAGGAGCTCAAGATTGAGGTTCTCGCAATCACTCCTCCCAGCTACAAAAGTTTTGTAGTGACTCATAATCAGATTGGTTCCATCGACACGATCACCGAGCTCTTCGCAAAGTCAAGGCCGCGAAGTGGACATCAAAAAGGATAATCATGTGTTGATGCTCAACAAGCCCACCTTTAAGAAAGGTAAGGGAGCAAAGAAGCCCTTCAAGAAGGGCGGCGGCAAGCGCACTGCCCCTGATGAGAAGAAGCTCAAGTCTGGTCCTAAGCCAGACACTAAGTGCTTCTATTGCAAGGACAAGGGTCACTTTGGGAATCGTCCGAAGTACTTAGCGGACAAGAAGCTGGCACCATCAAAGGTATATTTGATATACATGTCATTGATGTTTTCCTTACTATCCCTCGTTGTAGTGCTGGGTATTTGATACGGTTCGGTTGCTAATATTTGTAACTCAAACAGAGCTACGGAATAGATGACTTGCGAGGGATGAGGTGACGATGCGTTGGCAACGGATCAAGAGTTGATGTGATGGCCGTCAAGCACGCCTCCTTAGTTTTATCTTCGGGATTAATTTTAAACCTCAATAAATGTTATTATGTGCCTGCGTTGAGCATGAACATTATTTATGGATCTTGTTTATTGCAAGACGGTTATTCATTTAAATCGGAGAATAATGGTTGTTCTATTTATATGAGTAACATCTTTTATGGTCATGCACCTATTGTGAATGGTTTATTTCTTCTAAATCTCGAAAGGGATGAAACACACATCCATAACATTGAGGCTAAGAGATGCAAAGTAGATAGTGATAATACTACTTATTTGTGGCAATCGCTGCCTAGGTCATATTGGTGTAAAGCGCATGAAGAAACTCCATTCTGATGGACTTTTGGAGTCTCTTGATTTTGAATCATTTGACACATGCGAACCATGCCTCATGGGCAAGATGATCAAAACCCCGTTCTCCGGTATGATGGAGCGAGCAACGGACTTGTTGGAAATCATACATACCGATGTATGCGGACCGATGAGTGTTTCGACGCGCGGTGGATATCGCTATTTCCTCACTTTTACCGATGACTTAAGTAGATATGGGTATATCTATTTAATGAAACATAAATCTGAAACATTTGAAAAGTTCAAGGAATTTCAGAATAAAGTGGAGAACCATCGTAACAGAAAGATTAAGTTTCTACGATCCGATCGTGGAGGTGAATATTTGAGTTATGATTTTCTCACGCATCTTAAAGCAAATGGAATTGTTTCACAACTCACGCCACCCGGAACACCACAAGTACAATGGTGTGTCTCGAGCAGGAATCGAACCCTATTAGATATGGTCGATCAATGATGTCTCTTCGATTTGCCGTTATCATTTTGGGGTTATGCATTAGAAACCGCTGCATTCACTTTAAATAGGGCTCCATCTAAATCCGTTGAGACGACACCGTATGAACTGTGGTTTGGTGCTAAACCTAAGTTGTCGTTTCTTAAAGTTTGGGGATGCGGCTTACGCCAAGAAGTTGATGCCGACAAGCTCGAACCCAAAGCGAGAAATGCGTCTTCATAGGATACCCTAAGGAAACTATTGGGTATACCTTCTATCATAGAACCGAAGGCAAAGTGTTTATCGCAAAGAACGGTTCCTTTCTTGAGAAGGAGTTTCTCTCGAAAGAAGTGAGTGGGAGGAAAGTAGAGCTTGACGAGGTTATTGAACCTTCTCTTGAATTGGAGAGTAGCGACTGAAATTGTTCCAAAGGTCACCGCACCAACGATAGAGGAATCTAATGACAAGGATCATGAAGCTTGGACGATGTTGCTACTAAACGTCAGCAGTCGACAAGGTCGCGTGCCCCTCCGAGTGGTACTAAGAATTGTCTTGACTGCCTTGCTAGTAGAAGACAAAGGAACCTACGAACTATGAGGAAGCGATGATGAGCCCAGACTCGAGAAATGGCAAGCCATGAAATCCAATTGGGATCCATGAGCGAAAACCAAGTATGGACTTTGGTGGACCCTCCTAGCGACCGAAAGGCCGTTGAGTGCAAATGGATCTTCAAGAAGAAAACGGACGCGGATGGTAATGTTACCGCCTATAAAGCACGGCTTGTTGCGAAGGTTTTCGACAAGTTCAAGGTGTTGACTACGATGAGACTTTCTCTCCGTGGCGATGTTTAAATCCATTCGGATTTTATTAGCAATTGCTGCGTTTCATGATTATGAAATATGGCGTATGGATGTCAAGATGCGTTCCTCAATGGCAACATTGATGAAGAGTTGTATATGATGCAACCCAAGGTTTTGTCGATCCTAAGGATGCCGATAAAGTATGCAAACTTGAGCGTTCCATTTATGGACTGAAGCAAGCATCTCGAGTTGGAACCTTCGTTTTGATCAAGTGATCAAGAGCTCGGATTTGTTCCAAATTGCTCTGAAGCTTGCATCTACAAGAAAGTGAGTGGGAGCTCGGTGACGTTTCGTACTATATGTGGATGACATATTGATTATCGGAAATGACGTCAACATGCTTAACGATGTGAAGAGTTATTTGAACAAGTGTTTTTCAATGAAAGATCTAGGTGAAGCTGCTTATATATTGGGCATCAAAATCTATAGAGATAGACAAAGACGCCTGATAGCTTTAACCAGAGTACATACCTAGACAAAGTTCTGAAAAGGTTAGGAATGGATAAGGCAAAGAAAGGTTCAGTGCCCATGTTGTCAGGTAAGATATTGAGCAAGGCTCAGTGTCCAGCTACGGTAAATGATAGGGAAGCTATGTGCAAAGTGCCTTATGCCTCGGCCATAGGTTCTATCATGTATGCCATGCTGTGTACTAGACCGTATGTGTCCAATGCTCTTAGTTTGACGAGCAGGTATCAAAGTGATCCAGGAGTGGAACACTGGACAGCCGTGAAGAACATCCTAAAGTACCTAAATAGGACTAAAGAAATATTCTTAGTCTATGGGGGTGATGAACAACTCGTCGTAAAATGTTACGTTGATGCTAGTTTTGACACCGACAAGGATGATTCTAAATCTCAGACAGGGTACGTTTATATTTTGAATGGCGGAGTGAGTCGAGAAAAGCAAGCAAAGCGTGATCACGGGATATCAATGAGAAGCGTAATACATGGCGGCAGCGTCAAGTGAAGGAGTTTGGATCAGAACTTCATCATCGAGCTTGGCGTGGTTCCAAGTGCATTGGACCCATCAGAGATATTGTGTGACAACAAGCGCCATAGCACTCGCTAAGGAACCAAGATATCATCCAAAGACCAAGCATATCAACATAAGTTTCATATAATCCGAGATTATATAGCAGATGGAGATCTGAAGATTAGCAAAGTACATACAGATCTGAATGTTGCAGATCCATTGACTAAACCTCTTCCACGTGTAAAGCATGATCAGCACCTAAGTGCCATGGGTGTGAGATTGTTGCCAGATGTAAACTAGATTATTGACTCTAGTGCAAGTGGGAGACTGTTGGAATTATGCCCTAGAGGCAATAATAAATATGTTATTATTATAATTCTTGTTCATGATAATGTTTATATTCCATGCTAGAATTGTATTAAGCGGAAACTTTAATACTTGTGTGGTTTGTGAACAACACCGTGTCCCTAGTACGCCTCTATGGACTAGCTCATTGATTAATGATGGTTAAGGTTTCCTAACCATGGACATGAGTTGTCAATTAATAATGATATCATGTCATTGGGAGAATGATGTGATGGACAGACCCAAACTAAGCGAAGCAATTAGATCGTGTCATCGTGTTCGTCTTTGCGAAGCTTTTCTTATGTCAAATATTGTATTCCTTAGACCATGAGATAATACAACTCCCTGGTATCGGAAGAAAGCTTTGAGGTCATCAAACATCATCCTATGAGAGGGTGATCATAAAGGTGTATCTCGGGTGATCGAAAAGTATCTGTTGGGTTGTATGTATCGAGATGGGATTTGTCCCTCCCAAGTCGGAGAGATATACTTCGGGCCCACTCGGTAATCGATATCAACACTGCTTGCAATCATGTGGTTAAAGAGTTAATCACAAAGTGATATCGGATTACGGAACGAGTAAAGTACTTGTTGTGAACGAGATTGAACTAGGTATGACGGTACCGACGATCAAATCTCGGGCAAGTAAAATATCGCGAGATGAAGGGAATATATATATGGGATTGATTGAATCCTGGCATCGTGGTTCATATGATATGATCATCTATGAATGTGTGGGAGTCAATATGGGTTTCCTGCACTTTGTTGATTATTGATAGAAGATCATGTCGCATATTCTCGAACCAGCGGTCACACACTTAACGTGTCTCGGCTAGGATAGATTGGATAATTGGTTTATGAGTTTTTGTTCGAATCTCGGATGGGATCCGGACATCACGAGATGTTCGAGTGGTCCGAGAATAAGATTCATTATAAGGCAAAGGCAGTTTTGGAGTTGAATTGTTCCGGATTAATCGGTATTGTACCGGAAGCTTCTAGAACCTTCCGGAAGGGGACCAACGTGGCCACACCTTCCGGGAGGGGGCATGGGACTATGAGGGAGTGCCCTGGACGCATTGGGCCAGGGGCACAAGGCCCCATAGGGTCCAGCAGGCCAAGAGGGTTTAAACCCTAGACAGAGCTTCTAGAAGGGGGGGAGTTTCCTTGCCCCCCACTCCTCCTCCTTGGCCGCCGAACTTGGCTTGGGGGAGGTGGGCTAGGGTTGCCACCCCACCCCTCTATATAAAGAGGGCTGGGGCGCACCACCCCCCACACCTTCCCCTCCAACCCTAGCCGCCCTGCTTGTAACACCCTCAAAATCGACTCTATGCAAGTTTTAGTGAAACTCGCCAAACCCGCATAGAAGCGATTCAAAGGTGCCCACCAGGCACTTTCGTGCGGGTGGAAAACAAAGTAATAACATTACACAACAGTCCTCGATGGGACCCATGCAGATATATACAACAATGACTCAAAGAGTCAAGAATACGATATAATATACAAAGATCCAAATCACCTTAAAATGACAGCGTCGACTACGGACAAGATGCAAATGGGGCTAAGAGCCCGAAGAATAACCGATGGCGCCCATAACCCTCGCCTGTGCCAAGCGGAAGGGTAACCTCGCTAACGGGCGTCGATCTCAAAACCTGCTTAAACAAAGGGGTGCCGACAAAGGGCAAAGAAAAAAAAGAGCGTCGATCGAGGCCAAGACACGGCGAGGCTATAATTCGGTCCTCTCTACATAGGTATGGTGGATCGAGCGGCAAAGGCAAGCACTTAACATCCTCAGAGACTCGTAAGACAATGGCGACTATTAGAGAGGGGTAAGAAAGACCTATTCGGATCCAAACTGTTACTACCATCAAACAAAACCCATCCTGGTGTTTCCCCCTCGATACCAACGAGGAAGTCAACCGAGGAACTCACACAGTTGGCAGTTTTACTTATTCAGTTATCGTTGTAGTGAAGCTGATTACTAATCATATCGGATACGAGTCAATTTAAAACAGTAAACTTTAGTTATAGTTGTCTATGATCAAGCACTGTGCTCCAAGTCGTCCATAACCGCGGACACGGCTTCTCGAAAAGATTTAACCTGGGGTGCACCAAAGTATCCACAGCACTTGACCCTTTTTGCGGATCGCTAACATACACCCATCGGTATGTCGGGGCCTAAGTCACGACGCTCCTGCACCCAAAGCAAATACGTGGGGCACCCCACCAAGTCGACACCCGAAAGTCGGCCGGTCTCCGAGACGGGGGTTTGGGCAACGGTGTGAACGACAAGAAATCCCCAACGGGACCGCCGACACCAAACGTGGCCCGATCCTAACAGATGCAGTGTGCTCCTCGCACAAACGTAATAAAGCGAAGAACATGGCATAAGTACAGGATAGTAAATAAAACCTCAAACTAGTTTGTGGCCCCGGACAATACTTTGAAATCAGGTAATAATCAATGGGGCCCATATCTCCCCACCGTGGTAAGCGCTCGATCTCGAACAGTGTCAAGAACTCGGTCCTTCGGGACACAAGTGGGCGATCGAAACCAAATCTTACCTATCACCCACCGATGCCTCGCTTAATTCAATTTTAGTTGTTAAACAGTAATTAAAGTGAGCGAAAAGTAAAACCATGATCATCTCCAACGCCAACATGCGGCAATCCTCCAACAATTGTGGTACTTGACGACAAGCAAAACACTTGAGCAAGCGATTACGACGCGGGTCCAACTATCTACCAAACAACGTAATAGGATGTGTCCAAGGCTATATATGGCTGCAAGGGATATCACGGTTCGAAAACTAGAGCATCGCAACACGTATAGCAAAGATCAACAGGAGGAATAAATACTAGAAAAGTGAGATAGGTAGAAAGGGAGATGCTCACGAAAACATTGTCGAAGGGTTCATCCGAAGATCGGGGCGAAGCTCACATCAACTCAACGACCTTATCCGCGAAGAAGCAAAACACTAGAAGAACACCGGATGCAATATTTAATACAACGGCAGAAGATCGGCATGATGCATGTATGATGCATGACATGGCAAGGTGCGATGCAATTAGGTCATATTAAGTGGAACCGGGGTCCCGACAATTAGTTAGGTGGTTCAAGTTGTTTGGAACCCCCGCAATTTAAATGTTGTTTAACATGGCAGAAGATAGTACCGGGTTCGCTACACCAATTTAAATGAGGCCAATATAAGGCTAGATTTGCCCGCATATGGGCCTCATATTTAATTATGAGGTGAATCGGCATAAGGCCCCCAAACCACACAAATATGCATGCAAGATGAATGATTAAAGTGCAACAGGTTTTATATTTAGCATTTATAAAATAGGGCTCGGGAAAAAGGGGTCACACATTGAGGTCTCGACGATCTTGGGGTTCCGGGGGTTCGGGGTTCGACAGGATCCGGGGTCCGGCGGGTTCGGGGTCGGCGGAAGCGTTCTCGGATTTACTGGGGTAGATCTTGTCGCACGAGCGTCAATGCTTCCGGGAGGGGGAACTCGTCGTTCAGGGTCTCGGTGTCGGGTGAAGCACTCGGCGCCCTCGGAGTACTTGTCTCACATGGTCTTCGAGCTCCATGACGATGATCTTGTCGCTTCGATGTCAGGGTCTTGGAATCCGTGAAGAAGGCCTTGTCGCTCTTGGGTGAAGAACTTGTCGCACGAGGGTCCGTGGCGTCGGCGGGACGTTCTATGGATCCGGGTCGAAGAACTTGGTGTGCGTGAAGGGCACTCAAGCGTTTCGTGTCGGCGGCCTTGGCGTATCGGGTTCTCTCCGGATCCGCACGGTCTTAGCGTCCGCCTTCAGTCGATGGCGAACTCGGGCTCGATACCGAGGTCCTTCGGTTTATCTCGACCGATGTCGATCTTGGGAAGCCTCGGATTCGGTTGTCGCGGGTGATTCCGTGTCGTCATGTTTACATTGCAACCCTCCTTCCTAGTTGAACTTGGTAACGATCGATCTTGCGCTAGGAATTCCGCAGCACGCACACGCTGGGCAGGAGACGACGAGGCGTCTTGCAGCGGGTCCCACGCCGGGAGGACGCGGACGCCCGGCGGCCTTGTGAGCCGCGGGGAGGAGGCGGTGGAGCACGCTGGCGGCGCGGGCGAGCCTGGGCGGCTGCGAAGCACTGCCCGGCGAGGAGGATGGCAATGGCGGCCTGGCGGGAAGGGGCCTGGGAGGAGGAGGCGGGCGGCCTTCAGGCAGCGAGCGGCGGTGGTGGGAGGGGAACACTGCACAAGCCGGAGATGCTCGAAAGGCGGTGGCGAGGAGCTTGAGGCGGGGCAGTCGAGGTCGGTGGAGGTGGGGCCTTGAGGCGGGAGGGCGGCGCCAGGAGGCACGGAGGCGGCAAGCAGAGCCGGAGGAGGTGGGGCGGAGGGGCCGAGGTGGTCGGCGGCGCAGCAGGCGGAGAGGTGGACGCGGGCGGCAGCGAGGTTCTGGAGTCCGCTCGGGAGGCTGGCCGGGCCGGGAGGGGAGAGGAGGCGTCGGCGTCTTGAGGTGGAGGAGGCGTCGGGGTGGGCTGCCGGGAGGAGGTTCGTCTTGAGGTGGGGGACGGGCAGCATGGTCTCAGCGTGGGTCCCGCGTGAGAGGCGTGTGTGGCCAGGGGAGGATGGGCTGCGGGTGGGGCTTGGGGACGTGGGGCCCAGGGGTCAGGGAACGGGTGTGGTGGCAGGTGGGGATTGGGTGGGGCGATGTGGAGGGGGGTGTGGGTAGATAGGTGGGTAGCTGTAGGATTTGTTGGGGTGTTCAGGTGGACCGATTTGAAAATGGGGGTGGTCGTTCGGGTCGATTCGGCCCGTTCGACTGCCCCCGCTAAAACAATTAAACTTTTTTATTTGTTTTAAACGGGCCGTATGCAAACCGATAGCGGCCAAAATAATTAAGTCCGGAGAACCGGGCTTTGCGTTTGAATTAAGATGGGGCGTTTGGAAAACAAATCGGGCTTTGCGAAAAATAGTTTTAGACAAACAACACATGATGATGACGATGCAATGCACAAATTCAACGCGATTTTCTAGTAGTGGTTTTGCGGGATGCCACAATTCGACACCACTAACAAGGGATCTCGCCCTCGAGATCCGCCTCATGGTACCGGAAGGAAGGTCGGCGTTCTGCGTCTTCTCGCTTTGTGTAGATCCTCGCGACACCACTAACAAGAGGTCGTTGTCCTGATCATCAAGAGAACACTCCGGAAAACAACGGACGAAGTGAAAGGTAAGGCCACCTCTAACTTCAGCGGAAGGAGTAAATTGCATCGATCCACCATTCAATGTACATAAGCGAATGATCAGAGTAGTGGTATGGTCGCGACTCCATCCCGCCCTCAAAGCATTACTATGTGCACGAATAGACAGATTATGCAACCAACCCTCGGGATCAGACTGAAGATCTCGACAAGCGAGGTTCGGAAACAAAGGAGTGATGAAGACTCTGCATCGGAGCTGGCGTAGATGATGTCGTCGCGTCGGCAAACACCGGAAGGCACAAACAAGAAACAAAGAATGGTACCACAGATAAAGGATCACTCAGGCAGCATGAACACCGAATGGTAGAACACCGTTATCAGAGGAGGAAGCGAAACCCTGAAGGTACGACGGAAACCCAACCACGAGAAATCCTGGACTCGAAGAGAGAGAAGAGAGCGGTTTCAAAACACGTCGAGATAAGAGGAGAATAGCAAAGGGGTAAGAAGTAAAATCAGACCTAATCAGAACTATCCAACCGATTTTGCAAAATAGTTTTGACACTCTACTTCGGCCGTTAGCTAGGTTATCCTCAGTGGACTTGTGGGGTATCGCACTTTGAAGCTCGATACCACTCTGTAACACCCTCAAAATCGACTCTATGCAAGTTTTAGCGAAACTCGCCAAACCCGCATAAGCGATTCAAAGGTGGTGCCACCAGCACTTTCGCAAGTGGAAAACAAAGTAATAACATTACACAACAGTCCTCGATGGGACCCACGTAACGTAGATACAACAATGACTCAAAGAGTCAAGAATACAGATATAATATACAAAGATCCAAATCACCTTAAAAATGACAGAGCGTCCGACTACGGACAAGATGCAAATGGGGCTAAGAGCCCTGAAGAATAACCGATGGCGTCCATAACCCTACCCAGGACAAGCCGGAAGGGTAACCCTGCTAACGGCATGGATCTCAAAACCTGCTTAAACAAAGGGGTGCCGACAAAGGGCAAAGAAAAAAAAGAGGAGCGTCAGTACTGAGGCCAGTACACGGCGAGGCTAGAATTCGGCGGTCCTCGCCTACATAGGTATGGTGGACTGAGCGGCAGCGGCAGCAAGCACTTAACATCCTACAGAGACTCGGTACAACTGGCGACTATTAGAGAGGGGTAAGAAAGACCTATTCGGATCCAAACTGTTACTACCATCAAACAAAACCCATCCTGGTGTTTCCCCCTCGAGACCAACGAGGAAGTCAACCGAGGAACTCACACAGTTGGCAGTTTTACTTATTCAGTTATCGTTGCAGCAATTACTAGTCAGGTTTAGATAACCGTCCTGATAAAGTAAGCAGTGGGCACTTTTAGTTAATCATTCCGTTATAGTGGCAACACTTACTAGTCAGATACAATTAGCATGAGACAACCCCAAAACCCAGCAGTTGTTGGTACTTTTACTTAGCCATTCCGTTGTAGTGAAGCTGATTACTAATCATATCGGATACGATTCAATTTAAAACAAGAACTTTAGTTATAGTTGTCTATGATCAACCGTGCTCCAAGTCGTCCATAACCGCGGACACGGCTTCGAAGATTTAACCTGCAGGGTGCACCAAAGTATCCACGTGCACTTGACCCTTTTGCCGCGCATCGGTTAACATACACCCATCGGTATGTCGTGGGGCCTAAGTCACGACGCTTGCACCCAAAGCAAGTGCGTAGGCCACCCCACCAAGTCGACACCGCAACGAAGTCGGCCGGTCTCGAGGATCGGGTTTGGGCAACGGCTGACGGCGACAAATCCCCAAACGGGGATGTCGACACCCAAACGTGGCCCGATCCTAAACAGTACAGTGTGCTCCTCGCACAAACGTAATAAAGCAGGTAACATGGCATAAGTACAGGATAGTAAATAAAACCTCAAACTAGTTTGTGGCCCCCAGTACAATACTTTGAAATCAGGTAATAATCAATGGAGGGCCCATATCTCCCACGTGGTTAGCGCTCGATCTCTAACAGTGTCAAGAACTCGGTCCCACGGGACACAAGTGGGATCGGAAACCAAATCTTACCTATCACCGATGCCTCTGCTTAATTCAATTTTAGTTGTTAAACAGTAATTAAAGTGAGCGAAAAGTAAAACCATGATCATCTCCAACGTCAACATGCGGCAATCCTCCAACAATTGTGGTACTTGACGACAAGCAAAACACTTGAGCAAGCGACTACGACACGCGGGTCCAACTATCTACCAAACAACAGGTAATAGGATGTGTCCAAGGCTATATATGGCTGCAAGGGATATCACGGGTTCGAAAACTAGAGCATCGCAACACAGATAGCAAAGATCAACAGGAGGGAATAAATACTAGAAAAGTGAGATAGGTAGAAAGGGGGAGATGCTCGCCTGAAAACATTGTCGAAGGGTTCATCCGAAGATCGGGGCGAAGCTCACATCAACTCAACGACCTTATCCGCGAAGAAGCAAAACACTAGAAGAACACCGGATGCAATATTTAATACAACGGCAGAAGATCGGCATGATGCATGTATGATGCATGACATGGCAAGGTGCGATGCAATTAGGTCATATTAAGTGGAACCGGGGTCCCGACAATTAGTTAGGTGGTTCAAGTTGTTTGGAACCCCCGCAATTTAAATGTTGTTTAACATGGCAGAAGATAGTACCGGGTTCGCTACACCAATTTAAATGAGGCCAATATAAGGCTAGATTTGCCCGCATATGGGCCTCATATTTAATTATGAGGTGAATCGGCATAAGGCCCCCAAACCACACAAATATGCATGCAAGATGAATGATTAAAGTGCAACAGGTTTTATATTTAGCATTTATAAAATAGGGCTCGGGAAAAAGGGGTCACACATTGAGGTCTCGACGATCTTGGGGTTCCGGGGGTTCGGGGTTCGACAGGATCCGGGGTCCGGCGGGTTCGGGGTCGGCGGAAGCGTTCTCGGATTTACTGGGGTAGATCTTGTCGCACGAGCGTCAATGCTTCCGGGAGGGGGAACTCGTCGTTCAGGGTCTCGGTGTCCGGGGTGAAGCACTCGGCGCCCTCGAGGGAGTACTTGTCTCACATGTGGTCTTCGAGCTCCATGACGATGATCTTGTCGCTTCGATGTCAGGGTCTTGGAATCCGTGAAGAAGGCCTTGTCGCTCTTGGGTGAAGAACTTGTCGCACGAGGGTCCGTGGCGTCGGCGGGACGTTCTATGGATCCGGGTCGAAGAACTTGGTGTGCGTGAAGGGCACTCAGCGTTTCCGTGTCGGCGGCCTTGGCGGTATCGGGTTCTGTCTCCGGATCCGGGCACGGTCTTAGCGTCCCGTCTTCAGTGTCGATGGCGAACTCGGGCTCGATACCGGAGGTCCTTCGGGTTTATCTCGACCGATGTCGATCTTGGGGAAGCCTCGGATTCAGTCGTCGCGGGGTGATTCCGTGTCTTCGTATGTTTACATTGCAACCCTCCTGTTCCTAGTTGAACTTGGCCGAACGATCGATCTTGCGCTAGGAATTCCTGCAGCAGCCGCACACACGCGGGCAGAGGAGACGCGCGAGGGTGTCCTGCAGCGGGTCCCACGCCGGGGAGGACGCGGACGCCGGCGGGGCGCGCGGAGCCACGGCGGGAGGAGGCGGTGGCTGGAGCACGCGGGCCGGGCGGCGAGGGGATCTGGCGGCGGTGTCCTGCAGGCGAAGCACATGGGCGAGGAGGATGGCTGTGGTCGGCCGGCGGGAAGGGGCCTGGGGAGGAGAAGGCGGGCGGAGGCGCCAGCGAAGGGCGGCCAGCGGTGGGAGGTGAGGAAGGGCACGGCTGGGGCGGAGATGCTCGAGCGGGCGGTGGGCGAGGCCGAGGCGGGTCGTGCAGGGACGAGGTCGGTGGAGGCGGGACGCAGAGGAGGCGGGGAGGAGGCGGGCGCTCGCGGAGGCCAGGCGCGGGGTCGGCAGCCGGAGGGAGGCGGAGGAGGGCGGAGGGTCACGGTCCGGGCGGCGGCGGCGCAGGGGCGGAGAGGGTGGGACGGCGGCAGCGACGGGTTCTGTGGTCCGCTCGGGAGGCGCTGGCGGGCGGGAGGAGAGGAGAGGGCGTCGGCGTGCGGGATGGAGGAGGCGTCGGGGTGGGCTGCTCGGGGGAGGGAGGTTGCGTGCGGGGGTGGGGGACGGGGCCGCGCGGGGTCTCCGCGTGGGTCCCGCGTGAGAGGCGTGTGTGGCCAGGGGGGATGGGCTGCGGGTGGGGCTTGGGGACGTGGGGCCCAGGGGTCAGGGAACGGGTGTGGTGGCAGGTGGGGATTGGGTGGGGCGATGTGGAGGGGGGTGTGGGTAGATAGGTGGGTAGCTGTAGGATTTGTTGGGGTGTTCAGGTGGACCGATTTGAAAATGGGGGTGGTCGTTCGGGTCGATTCGCTGCTCGATCGCCCGCTAAAACAATTAAACTTTTTATTTGTTTTAAACGGCCGTATGCAAACCGATAGCGCCAAAATAATTAAGTCCGGAGAACCGGCTTTATGCTTGAATTAAGATGGGCGTTTGGAAAACAAATCGGCTTTCGAAAATAGTTTTAGACAAACAACACATGATGATGACGATGCAATGCACAAATTCAACGCGATTTTCTAGTAGTGGTTTTGCGGGATGCCACACTGCTGCCCTCCTCTCTCCCTCCCGACTGTTTGTAGGCGAAGCCCTGCTGCTGAAATTCTCCACCATATACACCACGCCGTCGTGTTGTAGATCCAATCCGTCTCTCCACCATACTTGCTGGTCCGAGGAAGGAGGAGACGTCGAGGTGCTGCACATGTGCATCTCACGGAGGCACCGCCACTTGTGGTGCTAGATCGGATCGGATCGCGAGGAGTAGAAGCGAGTACGACTACATCACCCACATTCCGACGAACGTTCCGCTGTGCGAATCTTCAAGGGTATGAAGATCTAATCCAATCTCTCTTGTTGTTTTCATCTTCTAGATTAGATCTTGGCTTTCCCTCTGTTCGCATCCGTAGAAAATTTTGATTTACTATGCCGCGAAACCCTTCAAATTTGACATGACTTGATTGAAGGCACATGGACATCCTAAACACTCTGGATTAATGGTTTGCACTCCCCGTTTATTTACAAAATAGATCGCTCTAATTTTGAATATTTGTCCAATTGTTTTTCTTAGTGGTGATCATATTACAGCTTGCTTTTTATGTTGGCCGAGATGCAAATGAAAATATCATTACTTTTTTAAACATTGATATGTCAAAGAGTAATGATTGGATATTGTCTTCACATCTTCTCTTGGAATCAAGATGGTGTAGTTGTAGGGTTTCGTAGCATGGAAAACAAAAAATTTCTACCGCATACAAACAAGCAAGCCAAGATCTATCTACTAGATTGTAGCAACGACTCGATGGAATAACTCACCCTCGAAGATTCCAAAGTGTTTAACAAGAGCGGATTCTCGTGGGTGATGTAGTCGTACTCTTGCCGATCTCAAGATCGCGTAGACGATCCTTCCGCAGTCGGTCACACGTTCGGTACTCGACGAAGACCTTACTCTCCCTTGTTCCAGCAGGCAGCGGAGGTTGTAGCACTCTCCTCACGATTCCGGCAGCACAACGGCGTGGTACCGGAAGTAGAGGGAGATCTCAGGCTTCGCCTTAAGCGGAGGCAGTATGGTGGAGTATGAGAGAGCTCCTCACGATCTAGGTTTTAGACACACCAAGGAGGAGGTGCTAGAGCCGGCGGCTAGGGTTTGGGGCACCCCAAGTCGGCGGCTAGGGCAACCCTAGGAGGCGGCGGCAGCTGCAGGAGGTGGTGGCGCCAAGCTAGGGTTTGGAGGAGAGGTACTTGTGTGTCCTAGGAGGGAGCCCTGCCCCTCCTTATATAGGTGGAGGGGCCGGCCGGCCAAGGGGGAGGGAGATGAGTCCCTCCCCAACTCGGCTTGGAGGGGGCGCCGCCGGTTATAGGAGGGAACTCCTCCCCAACTCGGTTTCCCCTTTCCTCCTCTTTTCCACTTTCCAAATTTAGCCGTTTGACTTTTCAATTTATCTATTTGACTTTTTCAAACTAGGATTTGAATTAATCCTTTATTTGGAACAGCGATGACACTTAGTACATGATGCAATCATACCAACTTGATACAACACATCCATGTACCCTTCCCCTCCAGAGTGCCGGACATTTCAGAACATTCTAGAACATTCCCGATGAAAACACCGGAAACATTCCCCAACTCCGAAACGGGACTTTCCTTATATGAATCTTATTCTCCGGACCATTCTGGATCTCCTCGTGATATCCCGGATCCCATCCGGGAATCCGAACAACATTCGGTCTCTTTCTCATCATTCCATAACTACTCAAAACAACGTCGAATCCTTAAGTGTGTCTCCCTACGGTTCGTGAATTATGCGGACATGATCGAGACACTTCTCCGAACAATAACCAATAGAGGAATCTGGAAATTCATATGGCTCCCACATATTTCTCGATTACTTTGCGATCGAATGAACCACTTACATACGATATCAATTTCCCTTTGTCTCACGATATATTTACTTATCCGAGGTTATGATCGTCGGTATCTCTACATACCTAGTTCAACCTCGTTACCGATAAGTACTCTTTTCTCGTTCGTGATATGTGATCCCTTGTGAGCGGTCACATGCTTGCAATCTAATTGGATGACATTTCACCGAGAGGGCCGAGTATATCTATCCGTCATATGGATGGACAAATCCCACTCTTGATCCATGTGTTTCAACCAACACTTTCCGAACACTCAATGCCACCTTTATAGCCACCCAGTTACGGTGTGGTGTTTGATGTCATCAAAGCATCCATCCGGTAAAGGTGATATGCATGATCTCATGGTCAAAGGAATTAGATTACTATGTCGTAAAGCATATAGCACTTGAACTATTAAAATGACTTGATCTTTATGCTACGCTTATCTATAGGAGTATGTCCATCATATCATTCTCCTAACGATATGATCTTGTTGTTAATAACATCTCAATGTTCATGATAGGGAAACCACAATCATCTATTAACCAACAAGCTGGTATTATATAGAGGCTTTACCAGGGACTTCAAATTAAGTTTACAAATCACACAAGTATTAATATTTCCTTGTTAATACTATTATAGCATGAATGTAAACATTTATCATAAACACAAAGATATAATAATAACCACATTTATTATTGTCTCTAGGGCATATCTCCAACAGTCTCCCACTTGCACTAGAGTCATCTAATCTAGATTACATGGTAATATACCGAACACCCATGACAGTTTGGTGCTGGTCATGTTTTTCCCTTGGGAGAGGTTTAGTCAACGGATCCGCCACATTCAGATCTGTGTGTACTTTGCAAATCTTTATATCCCCATCCTGGATATGTTCTCGAATAGCGTGAAAACGTAGGTTGATATGCTTCAGATTCTTGTGTGACCTTGGTTCTTGCGCATTGGCTATGGCGCCCATGTTATCACAATATATAGACATTGGGTCCAGCGCACTAGGAACCACACCCACCAGAATGAAATCTTTCATCCATATCGCTTCTTGTGAAGCCTCCGAAGCAGCCATGTATTCCGATTCAGTTGAAGATCTCGCCACAACACTTTGCTTTGCACTCCTCCAGCTAACTGCTGCACCATTCAAAATAAATACGTATCCAGATTGTGATTTAGAATCATCCGGACCGGTGTTCCAACTAGCATCGGTGTAACCATTAACAACGAGATGTTCATCACCTCCATAAGAAAGAACCATATCCTTAGTTCTTCTCAAGTACTTAAGGATGTTTTTGACCGCTGTCCAATGATCCACCCCTGGATCACTTTGATATCTGCTAGTTAAACTAACAGCATATGCAATGTCGGGTCTAGTACATAGCATGGCATACATTAGAGATCCTATGGCTGGGGCATAGGGAGTCTTACTCATCCTTTCTCTATCTTATGCCGATGTCGGACTTTGAGTTTTACTCAAGGTCGTATTGGGCAACATGGGCAAGAACCCTTTCTTGCTATCTTCCCTTCCAAACCTCTTTAGAAATTTGTCCAAATATGTACTCTGTGACAATGATATTTGGCGTTTCGATCTATCTCTATAAATCTTTATGCCTAATATGTAAGCTGCTTCGCCAAGATCCTTCATTGAAAAACTATTATTCAAATATTCCTTGACAGTATTAAGAAGGTCTACATCATTCCCAATCAATAATATGTCATCCACATATAGTATTAAGAATGCTACAGAGCTCCCACTCACTTTCTTGTAAATACAAGCTTCTCCATAAGTTTGTATAAAACCAAAACTTTTGATCACCTTATCAAAACGTTGATTCAAACTTCGGGATGCTTGCTTCAATCCATAGATGGACCGTTGAAGTTTGCATACCTTGTTAGCATCTTTAGGATCGACAAAACCTTTGGGTTGCATCATATACAACTCTTCATCAATGTCTCCATTGAGGAATGCTGTTTTGACATCCATCTGCCATTTCTCATAATCGTAATATGCAGCGATTGCTAACATAATCCTCACAGACTTTAGCTTCGCATGTGAGAAAGTCTCATCGTAGTCAACTCCTTGAATTTGTCGAAACCCTTTGCGACAAGTCGAGCTTTATAGATGCAACATTACCATCAAGACTGCTTTCTTCTTGAAGATCCATTTGTTCTCGACAGCCTTCCGGCCATCCGGTAAGTCCACCAAAGTCCATACTTGGTTTTCGTACATGGATCCAATCTCGGATTTCATGGCTTCTTGCCATTTATTGGAATCTGGGCTCATCATTGCTTCCTCATATGTCTCAGGTCATCGGTGTTGTCCACCAACATGACACTCATAATGGGATCATACCAATCTGGAGTGGTACGAGTTCTCGTTGACCATGAGGCTCAGAGCAACTTCAAACGAAGTTTCATGATCATCATCATTAGCTTCCTCTCTTGGTGCAGCACCACAGAACTTCTTCCGTGTCGCTACTGCAATTTCGAGAGAAGGTTCGACAACCTCGTTGAGTTCTACTTTCCTTCCAGTCACTTCTTTCGAGAGAAATTCTTCTAGAAAGGATCCATTCTGGCAACAAAGATTTTGCCCTCGGATCTATGATAGAAGGTATACCCAATAGTTTCCTTCTGTATCCTATGAAGACGCATTTTTCCGCTTTGGGTTCAAGCTTGTCCAAGTAACTTCTTTACATAGGCTTTGCATCCCCAAACTTTAAGGAACGACAATTTAGGTTTCTTCCCAAACCATAATTCATACGGTGTCGCTTCAACGGATTTAGATGGTGCCCTATTTAAAGTGAATGCGCTGTTTCTAATGCATAACCCCAAAATGATAGCGTAAATCTGTAAGTGACATCATAGAACGAACCATATCTAAGAGAGTTCGACACGACGTCGACACACCATTACCGTGGTGTTCCGGTGTCAATCGCAAAAGTATTCCGCATTTCTTCAAATGGTCGCCAAACTCGTAACTTAGATATTCACCACCACGATCGTAACGTAGAAATTTAATCTTCTTGTTACGTTGATTCTACCTCACTTTGAAATTCCTTAAACTTCTCGAAAGTTTCGACTTATGTTTCATGAAATAGATATACCCATATCTACTCAAGTCATCCGTGAAGGTAAGAACATAACGATAACCACACGCGATGCTACACTCATTGGACCACACACATCGGTATGTATGATTTCCAATAAGTCCGTAGCTCGCTCCATCATACCGTAAAATGGAGTCTTAGTCATTTTACCCATCATACATGCTTCAGATCTATCAAGTGATTCAAGAAGTCCATCGAATGGAGTTTCTTCATACGCTTCACTCCAATGTGACCAAGACGATTGCCACATATAGGTCAAGTTATCGCCGATTTCAAACGCTTAGCCTCAATGTTATTAATGTGTATTTCCACTATCGAGATTCAATAAGAATAGACCATCTATCAAAGGTGCATGTGCATAAAACATATTACTCATATAAATCGAACAACCATTATTCTCGATTTAAACAAGTAACCGCCTCGTAATAAACAAGATCCCGATATAATGTTCATGCTCAACGCAGCACCAAATAACAATTATTTAAGTATAAAATTAATCCCGATGGTAGATGAAGGGGTAGCGTGGATCGCGATCACATCAACCTTTGATCCGCTTTCCCACGCATCGTCACCTCGCTCTTCGCTAGCTTCCGCTTATTCTCGCAAAGACCTGCTTCGAGTTACAAATATGAGCAAAGAACCAAGATCAAATACCCGTGCACTACTACGAGTACTAGTGAGATACACATCAATAACATGTATATCGATATACCTTTCTTCTTGATGTTGCCGTTCTTCAAATCCGCCAAGTACTTTGGGCAATTTCGCTCAAAGGACCTACTCCCTTGCAGTAAAAGCACTCAGTATCAGGCTTAGGTCCAGCCTTGGTCTTCTTTGTCGGCGTGGTAACTTTCTTACCACCCTTCTTGAAGTGTCCCTTCTGCTTAGACTTGCCTTTCTTGAATTTGGTGGTCTTATTGACCAACAACACTTGGTGCTCTTTCTTGATCTCCACTTCTTCAGACTTCAACATGGCAAAGAGTTCTGGCAACGTCTTGTTCATGTTCTGCATGTTGTAGTTCATCACAAAGTTCTTGTAACTTGGTGGTAGTGATTGGAGGACACGGTAAATCCCCCAAGCATTAGGAATCACTATACCCAAGCTTTGAAGTTTGTTTATGCGTGCCACATCTTAAGCACATGCTCACCGACGAGCTGCCCTCTTCCATCTTGCAGTTAAAGAACTTTTCATAAGCCTCATAGATTCCAATTGCCGCATGAGTCTCAAAGATCAATTTGAGATCCTCGACAATATCATATGGGTCTGAATTCTCAAACCTTTTCTGAAGCTCCGATTCTAAACCATACAAGATAGCACACTGAACAGTGGAGTACTGAGTCTTCCGAGCGAGGTAAACATTCTTTACTTCATCGGAAGCATCACCGCAGTGGGTCACCCAATGTGCATCCAAAGACATAGGTCAAATTACCAAATTGTGAGGACAATCCTCAAATTGCGGAACCAATCCAAGTTGCTTCCATTGTTTTTAAACTTTTCTTTCTCTAGGAATGCATTAAAATTGATGGTAGGGGCTGCCATTGATCTACAACATATTTGCAATAGTTTAGACTAAGTTTATGACAAATTGAGTTCAAATTAATATTAAAATTAATCTAGGTGAACTCCCACTCAAAACAATATCCCTCACATTGTTTTAGTGATCACATGAACCAAATCCACCACATCAACACCGATCATCACGAGAGTTGATATAGTTTCAATGGCGAACAATCGACATGTTCATCATATCTACTATAAGATTCATGCTTTACCTTTTGGTGATCCGTGTTCCGAGACCATGTCTGTACATGCTAGGTTCGTCAAGATCAAACCTTAGTTTCCGCATGAGAAAATCTGGCTTGCTCACGTTGTATACACTTGCGGAATCTAACACACCCGATCATCACGTGGTGCTTCGAAACAACAAGCTTTAGCAACGGTGCTAACTAAGGGTGAACACTTTATGACTTGAAATTCATGTGCATGAGGGATCATCTTATAATGCTACCGTCGTCTACTAAACAATACAAGATGCATAAAGGATTAACATCACATGCAATTCATAATATGTGATATGATATGGCCTTTCTTCTTTGTGCTTCCGATCTCCATCTTCTAGCACGAACATGATCTCCATCATCACCGACATTGCATCAAGGTCAATGACGCTTCTTCATGGTTGTCGTCCACCGGCTTCAACTATTACAACTACTTTGAATAGACACGCGGGTCTTAACATAAATTAAAAACAACCATATGGCTCCTGCCGGTTTCCAACTTACAATAAGGAACATTGCATACATCAAATATAATCACAATCATGGTCATATCACATCATAGCACACCCCTGCAAAACAAAGTTAGAGACCTCTACTTTCTTTGCATGTTTTACGTGGTTTGGGGCTTTCAATAAGTGTCGTTCTAACTTACGAACATGAACCACAACATTGATACTAGTATTGCAAATCACCCTTTGTAAATTGGATCTTAACTATGCTAGGAGAAACAGGCACCCGCAAAGACACTTATGCAATACAAGTTGCATGTCAAGCGTGGAGCAAGTCTCATGAACGATGTCATGTAAGGTTAGCCCGGGCCGCTTCATCCTAACATCCCGCAAGATGCAAAGTACACAAGAAGCAATCGACAATAAAAGCATCAACGCCCACAATGACCATTGTGTTCTACTCGTGCAACAGATCTACATATAGACACGGCTCTGATACCACTGTAGGGTTTTGTAGCATGGAAAACAAAAAAATTCTACCGCATACAAACAAACAAGCCAAGATCTATCTACTAGATTGTAGCAACGAGTCGATGGAATAACTCACCCTCGAAGATTCCAAAGTGTTTAACGAGAGATTCTCGTGGGTGATGTAGTATTCTTGCCGATCTCAAGATCGCGTGAGACGATCCTTCCGGCCATTCGCTCCAGCTGGCCCCGCAATGGTCACACATCGGACGACGAAGACCTTCCTCTCCTTGTTCCAGCAGGCACGGAGGTTGTAGCACTCTCGCGACACGGGCAGACAACGGCGTGGTACCGAAGTAGAGGGAGATCTCGCAGGCTTTGCCTTAAGCCGAGCGAGTATGGTGGAGTATGAGAGCTCCTCGGCGATCTAGGTTTTAGACACACCAAGGAGGTGCTAGAGCCGGGCTAGGGTTTGGGGCACCCCAAGTCGGCGGCTAGGGCAAACCTAGTAGGCGGCGGCAACAGGAGGTGGTGCCAAGCTAGGGTTTGGAGGAGAGGTACTTGTGTGTCCTAGGAGGAGCCCCTCCTTATATATAGGTGGAGGGGACCGGCCAGGGAGGGAGAGGAGTCCTCCCAACTCGGCTTGGAGGGGCATCACTGCGGTTGGAGGAGGAACTCCTCCCCAACTCGGTTTCCTTTCCTCCTCTTTCCACTTTCCAAATTTAGCCGTTTGACTTTTCAATTTAGCTATTTGACTTTTTCAAACTAGGATTTGAATTAATCCTTTATTTGGAACAGCGATGACACTTAGTACATGATGCAATCATACCAACTTGATACAACACATCCATGTACCCTTCCCCTCCGGCGTGCCGGACATTCCGGAACATTCTAGAACATTCGATGAAAACACCTAAACATTCCCCAACTCCAAACGGGACTTTCCTTATATGAATCTTATTCTCCTGACCATTCCGGATCTCCTCGTGATATCACGGATCCCATCCGGACTCGAACAACATTCGTCTCTTTCTCATCATTCCATAACTACTCAAAACAACGTCAATCCTTAAGTGTGTCTCCTACGGTTCGTGAATTATGCGGACATGATCGAGACACTTCTCGAACAATAACCAATAGAGGAATCTGAAATTCATATGGCTCTACATATTTCTATGATTACATTGCGATCGAATGAACCACTTACATACGATATCAATTTCCCTTTGTCTCACGATATGTTACTTATCCGAGGTTATGATCGCAGATCTCTACATACCTAGTTCAACCTCATCGATAAGTACTCTTTTCTCGCCCTGATATGTGATCCCTTGTGAGCCAGTCACATGCTTGCAAGCTAATTGGATGACATTTCACCGAGAGGGCCGAGAGTATATCTATCCGTCATATGGATGGACAAATCCCACTCTTGATCCATGTGTTTCAACCAACACTTTCCGAACACTCAATGCCACCTTTATAGCCACCCAGTTACGGTGTGGTGTTTGATGTCATCAAAGAATCCATCCGGTAAAGGTGATATGCATGATCTCATGGCCAAAGGAATTAGATTACTATGTATCAGAAAGCATATAGCACTTGAACTATTAAAATGACTTGATCTTTATGCTACGCTTATCTATAGGAGTATGTCCATCATATCATTCTCCTAACGATATGATCTTGTTGTTAATAACATCTCAATGTTCATGATAGGGAAACCACAATCATCTATTAACCAACAAGCTGGTATTATATAGAGGCTTTACCAGGGACTTCAAATTAAGTTTAAAAATCACACAAGTATTAATGTTTCCTTGTTAATACTATTATAGCATGAATGTAAACATTTATCATAAACACAAAGATATAATAATAACCACATTTATTATTGCCTCTAGGGCATATCTCCAATAGTAGTGTTGTTTATTTTCACTTGAAACTGCAGGATTTTGTGTAGCAGCATTGCTAAAATCTATGTACTACTGTCTAAGTGGTCTTGCAGTTATGATCCCAAAGAGATGTAACTTAACTCTTTAAAAAAAATTCCATGTACATCTTACTTGGATTATCATTTTCTTCGTGGATGCTCTATATTTATTTACACGTGAATCGCTCTCGGGCATATTGACCTACCTGCATTGAAACATGCCCACTGACCGAGGTAACATTTTTTCCAAGGACTAAAACCCTGCCTATTTTATTAGCTTAGTGATGTTTACGGTGCAAACATACAAGTTATGTAATAAACTTATATACCATGACAAATAAATGTAGGTAGTTATCATGGCATGCATATTCATATTATATAAATACGGTACCATCACTCTACATAGTATTTTTCTATAATTATTATTTAAAATTTACATTGTTTGGCTAAAAAAAATTAAGCGCCTTCTTTTGACGAACGGGGGTGGTAATGTGGTATAACATATCCAAGCAGCTCAGATATAAAAAACTGTTCTTGCAAAAAAAAATTAGCACCATGCATCGATTTCCCAAAGAAGGAATTCCAATCAAAAATCAGAAAACAATGGATGATGACACAAAGAACATTTTCAAAAAAACATCATGTTTCCTTTTGTTTCCAAAAAACAAATTAGAATGACATGCATCGATCGGTGGTAGATTTTCTCATCTCCGTTCAAAACAACTATTCCTTTAACTATAGTGTCATCATGGTTCAAGTTTACATGATTAAATTTATGGCTACAATACAGTTTTGCTTTTGGTCTCTGCGCCAGTGGCGCACCAGGTCATCTAGTATATTATACTCCGGCAACTAAGTAGTACACATGGACGAAGCCAGGAGATAGGTATAAGGAGGGCGAACAGACGCGAAGCCAAAATAAAACCCGATGCTAAAATAAGGCGTCCATTTTTTTGGGTGCTTAAGCAAAGTGTAGAAACAATTCACTTGATAAATGTCAATATTTTCTATTTTTTTCCTCTTTAACTTGAAGTATAATATTGTTGAAAATCAAGCATTTAACTAATCATATGTTAACTTGTAGCCCTGTATTAGGAGTTTGTCTAAATTTAGTTGTAACATATGACATATCTTGAGGCCTAGATTTAGGCCATTGATTACCCGTTTCGCACTGGATCTGGTCTTGTGGCCAGCTGGATAATACACGATGGTGGTGCTAGTCAATATCATAATTCACAATTGATAACAAACCGATATTTGTGTGGCTATTTTTTCAGAATTTTTTAACGGATATCGCTTCTATCGCAATTCACAATTCACCAACAACCTGGATCCAAAAAATATATATCATTAGGGCGTATTTGAGAATGAAGCAATTGGCGTAATATTGGCTAATTTTCACAGTTTTGAACTAACCAATTGTAGCTAAACTAAAGGGAAAAGGGGGGTCGGATCAGACTAGCAGTAACTCTATATATGCACACTATCTTATTCTCGTGTACATACCTTGACTAATAATCTGGATGTGCCGAGAAGTTCAGCGGATGATGGAGCGCTGGGTTGATATAGGAGCGCTTCGTTCGAAACTCCAAGAGCAAGATGTGAATAGCACAGCAGCAAGCCTTCCTTCAGTAAGAAACCGAGGTTATCGAACCAGTAGAAGGAAGAAAACATCACACAAGTGTTGCAAGCAACGTGGAAACCTACACAACACAAACTCAAGACTTTGCCCCAACGAACATTAAGGTTGTCAAGCTCACCCGTTTGTTGTAACAAAGGATTAAATGTATGGTGTGGAACGTGATGAGTGGTTTGCAGCAAGTAAACAGTAACAGTGAAAGATGTATCAATGGTAAAGATTAGACCGGGGTCCATAGTTCACTATAGGTGCTCTCCTTAGATAAACAATATGGCATGAAGGGTAAACAAATTACAGCAGGGCAATTGATAGGAATTGAGCAAGACATAACAATGCAATACTAGAAAAAAAGATCCTATGAGATCTGGGCAATACAACAAGATACATAGACCGCCATACAATCAATCTATGACTAGAAGTCCACCTTCGTTATCATGAACCCCTCAGATTAAGTTGCAAGCAATGTACAACTGCTTTAAGCAAAGTGTGTAAGGTAAACAATCCACTTGTTTCATGAACAAGAGACCGTTGTTTTCTCCTAGTGGCAACATCACATCTACAACTGAAGATATTTTTGTCACTTCCTTTGGAAACTAGAGGCATGAACCCACTATCGAGCATAAATACCCCCTCTTGGAGTCACTAGCAACTACTTGGCCAAGATAGCTACTAACAACGAAGAGCATGCAAGATCACAAACAACACAGACATGATAGAATCAAATAGACAACACCATTATTGAATCTGACATAGTAATCTCAATATCCATCGGATCCTCGCAAACACAACATGCATGATTACAAATAGATTAGATCTTGATCATGAACGGAGCTCACAAGATCTATACATGAAAGCACAAGGAGGCGATACAACCATCTAGCTACTACTACATGAACCCGTAGTCCAAGGTGGAACTACTCACGCTTCATACCGGAGAAGAAGGCCTCCGGGATGATTTCCCCTCCGGTAGGGTGTCGGGAAGAACTTCAGATCCCCCCGATCTAGGGACGATGGTGGCGGCGGCTACAGAAGGTTTCGTGGAGTTTTGAACGTCTTCCTAGGGTTTCAGACGGGGCTTCTTATAGGCGAAGAGGGAGGCTGGGAGGGTGCCCGAGGCGGCTGCACCCCCCCCCACCCCCACCCGCGCGACCAGGTGGTGTGGCCCCCTCGAGGCCCTCCTCCGTCTCGTTTTCTGGCTTCGTGTTGCCCACAATAAAATATTGACTTTGGATTTTGTCCCGTCCAATTCCGAGAATATTGATTTTCTTCCTTTCTCGAACCAAAAACAGAAGAAAACAGGCAACTGGCACTGTAGCAACTTGTTAATAGGTTAGTTCTAGAAAACATATAAAAACACCTCAAAGTGTAGACAAAGCAAAGCAAAGTAGATACTAAACAAGCATGGAGCATCAAAAATTGTAGATATGTTTCTGACGTATCAAGCATCCCCAAGCTTAACTCCTGCTCGTCCTCGAGTAGGTAAGTGATAAAATAATAATTTTTGAGGTGACATGCACCTTCACAATAAAGATCAAACCATTTGCAAGCATTGAAAGTTGGGATCAAAGATCTCTAAACATGTGCATGGAAGATGGAGTTCTAACAGTAAGATAAAGTAACTATGCATACAACATGAAAGGCTACAAACAAAGATCATGAATAACATGCATTGAAAAATGTTTGTTTGTTTCACATACAGAAAACATGGCATAGTGGCAATCAGCTTGTCCCTCATAGAGTAGCAAATAGATGCATAGGACACCTTCAAAGTTCATAAGAGTGACTAGATATACATAGCACAAGAATAAGCAATATCAAAATATGCATCAATCAATAAGTTTTGGGACGCTGCACATAGAACTAAGAATGGCAACTATGCTCTCTTAATGGTGCTTAAAGGTAGAATGTGGAGATTCAATATAATAGTGGAAGAAAGGCCCTTCATAAAGGTCTAGGGTTTGGTAGCATGGAAAACAAAAAATTTCTACCGCATACAAACAAACAAGCCAAGATTTATCTACTAGATTGTAGCAACGAGTCGATGGAATAACTCACCCACGAAGATTCCAAAGTGTTTAACGAGAGCGGATTCTCGTGGGTGATGTAGTCGTACTCTTTCCGATCTCAAGATCGCGTAGACGATCCTTCCGGCGCTGCATTCGGCAAGCTTCCAATCGGTCACACGTTCGATTGACGAAGACCTTCCTCTCCTTGTTCCAAAGAAAATGGAGGTTGTAGCACTCTCCTCGCTATTCCTAAAAGATAACGCGTGGTACCGGAAGTAGAGGGGAGATCTCGCAGGGCTTCGCCTTAAGCCGGAGCGAGTATGGTGGACTATGAGAGAGAGCCTCGGCGATCTAGGGTTTAGACTCACCAAGGAGGAGCAAGGCCGGCGGCTAGGGTTTGCCTAGGTGGCGGTTTGCCCTAGGAGGCGGCAGCAGGAGGTGGCGGCGCCGACGGCTAGGAGCTAGGGTTTTGGGTGGAGGTGTTGTGTCCTTGGAGGTAGCCTGCCTCCTTATAGGTGGAGGCGTGCAGGAGGCAGTCCCTCCCCAACTCGGATCCCAAGTGGGCCGGCGGTGGAGGGAGGGAACTCCTCCCCAAGTAGGTTTCCTACTTCCACCTCACAAAATAGTCGTTTGACTTTTCAAATTGGCGTTTGACTTTTCAAACTAGGATTTGATTAAACCCTTTATTTTGTTCAGCGATGACACCTAGTACATGATGCAATCATTCCAACTTGTTATGACACATTCATGTGCCCTTCTCCTCCGGAGTGCCGGACATTCTGGAACCTTCTAGAACATTCCCGATGAAAACACCAGAACCATTCTCCAACCCTGAAACAGGACTTTCCTTATATGAATCTTATTCTCCGGACCATTCCGGATCTCCTCGTGATATCCGGATCCCATCCAAGACTCAACAACATTCTTTATTACTCATCATTCCATAACTACTCAAACAACGTCAATCCTTAAGTGTGTCTCCCTACGGTTCGTGAATTATGCGGACATGATCGAGACATCTCCAACAATAACCAATAGAGGAATCTGAAATTCATATGGCTACATATTTCTCGATTACTTTGATCGAATGAACCACTTACATACGATACCAATTTCCTTTGTCTCACGATAGTTTACTTATCCGAGGTTATGATCGTCGGTATCTCGCATACCTAGTTCAACCTCACATCGATAAGTACTCTTTTCGCTCCTCGTGATATGTGATCCCTTGAGCTACCACATGCTTTCAAGCTAATTGGATGACATTCCACCGAGAGGGCCCAGAGTATATGTATCCGTCATATGGATGGACAAATCCCACTCTTGATCCATGTTTCTCAACCAATACTTTCCGAACACTCAATGCCACCTTTATAGGCACCCAGTTACGGTGTGGTGTTTGATGTCATCAAAGCATCCTTCCGATGAAGGTGATATGCATGATCTCATGGTCGAAGGAATTAGGTTACTATATATCAGAAAGCATATAGCAATTGAACTATTAAAATGACTTGATCTTTATGCTACGCTTATCTATAGGAGTATGTCCACCATATCATTCTCCTAACGATATGATCTTGTTGTTAATAACATCTCAATGTTCATGATAGGGAAACCACAATCATTTATTAACCAACAAGCTAGTATTATAAAGAAGCTTTACTAGGGACTCTATTTTAGTTTACAAATCACACAAGTATTAATGTTTCCTTGTTAATACTATTATAGCATGAATGTAAACATTTATCAAACACAAAGATATAATAATAACTACATTTATTATTGCCTCTAGGGCATATCTCCAACAAAAGGGAAGCAGATTTCAAGTTTCAAAAGAGCTTCTAAAATTATGGTACTTGTTAGCTTTCATCCCTCATTGCACCTATCATAATCATCTTGAAGTGATTAAGGTTAAAATGAACAAACTATGGAGTATATGCTTGACAAAGTATAAGTTGGCAATCTCATGTCCCTTGAATACGAGGGCCACACCTCATGCTACTCAACTTCAGTCACCTGTAAGTTATTGTCATTGAATGAACATGCGTATCAGAGAACCCAACGGTACCCTTGCACATGGTACAGGAGCTATCCCATAACCAAAATGACAAGTCAAGTAGACAATGAGCATCTCAGCGATCTTTTTATTTACTATGTGCATAGATTTTTATTGAGGATGCTTCACAGATAGCTCACTATGGTGATGCTTCAAGTTTCCACCATGATTAGGCATGGATTAGGCTAGCGGCCCAAGCGTTTCTCTAACACAAAATACATAACTCCATGGACTTACAAGCTCCCTCTTTATTTCCCACCGGTGACATCCATAGACAAAAGAGCATGATATCAACTATGTACAAAGTACAAGTGCAATGTTGAAAACGTTCCCCATGACAGCACGGTTCGGCTAATTCCAACGTATAAGTGCAAGCATATACAACATATACGATACAATGGTTCAAGTTTATTAGGGGCAAAGGATATAAAGTGTGCCATCAAGTTTGTGAGGGCTTTAATCACTAAGTTTTCACATAACAAAATAGTTTTTAATTGGAAGATAGCTGAAAACAAGAATATACTTGGAATGGTGTAACACACCATGCATAGGAATTTATAGTGGACACTTTGGAATAACTTGGTTTCTTGGGAGTTGGATGCCGGAGTAGAGCTTACTCATACAAGTGGAGGCTGGCAAAAGGCTGGGAGCAACCAACTAAGAGAGCAATAATGGCCATAATCATGCAGAGTGACAAAACATTACTAATCAAAGCATAGAGTGATACTACAAGTCAAGGACTAAATGATCATAGAGGCTATGGTGACTTTTTCATAGTCATAACATGGTGTGAGCATGTGCCAAGTCAACCCAAACAAAACATCAAAGGAGAATACCACAATACTATACTTTGTATGCTAAAACAACGCATGATTCTTTCAAGACACACTAAGCAATCCCAATAAATTGGAGCAAGTCATGCTACAACAATAATCACTAAGCATAAGGTCAAAACAACACCTACCATGGCATGCTAAAGTTTAAGTCACAGTCCAAGCAAGCTCCTCTTGCACTTCTCAAGCAAGAACTTTCTACTCATTTCCAACACCGATCGACTTATTTGGAACAACACGGCGAGAACGGGGGTCCAAACTAATTTATTCAAGCAAACTCTAAATAAACAAAGAAAAGCAAACGAAAACTAAGATGATCCAAGAACAACACAACAATGCATAAAACAATAAAAACAAAGTGTCTAGACTGACCTGAGCTTTTTATTGATGAAGAAGGGGATGCCTTGGGCATCCCCAAGCTTTGACGCTTGTACTTCTTGGATATTTCTTGGGGTGACACTATGGTTGCATCCCCAAGCTTGATATTTCTCTACACCTAAAATTTTTCCTTCATACAAAACTTCACACAATCTTCATTAGCAACATTAGTGTATTCAAAAGATAATATACCTTTGGGTTTAGCTTTAGAACAGCAAGACTTTTCACTAAAAACACAAGCTACTGAAGCAACTCCTTCAAAACACTCAATTCCCCAAAAGAGAACTCAAAAAGGAATCAATAAGAAGCAAATGCAAATAATGGCAGAAATCTGTCAAAACAGACCAGCAGGTAGAAACCGATTTTTTCTAAAATCTTTTGTTGCTCAGATCAAAAAGTGTCAAACTAAATAAAGTTATCTAACATACTAGGGGATTTATTCAAAAATTACAGCTCAATCCGACTTACAGAGATTTTACACTATTTTTTACGGTGGAGCATAAAAATCTGTTTCGGGACAACAACTCCCCAAATCTTACTTCTCTCTCATTAAAGGTTATTTTTGGCACAAAAATCAAATAAAAAGGATAAGGAGAGGTTATTAAAGAATTAATAACTTCCAAGACTCAAGAAAACTTTTGGGTTATCTCCCAATAAGTACTTTTCTTTAACGCCTTTAAGTTAGGCACAAGAAGCAAGAATCAAGTATTTTCAAATGAAGAAGCATTAACACCAACTTTCTTGATCCTACCTTTCTTACCTCTCTTCTTATCTTTAGGTAATATATGATTGCTTATTGGAGAAGAAAAATGCATAATGCCTTTTCCCACATATATTATTGCTCCAACGTGTTTCAGCAGGGATCTTCCAAGTGTAATTTGTCCTTTTCCTACACAATCAATAACAAGATAATCAGTAGACACCACTTTCCCCGAGATCTTTGTAAACACATATTTAGCTATTATAATAGGTAATAAATTTGTATTATTGGAAAGAGACTCCTTCAGAAAGTTCCCAAAGATTGAAAAACTCATAGATAGCTTTAGGCATAAGGCAAAACTCAGACATGATATCACAACGAGCATCAAAAGTTTCACTATTTATAGCAACTTTTATTGTAGGAAATCATTTTGAAGGATCAGAATTTATTGGAACATAATCATGGTGCTCTCTAAACATGTTATAGCAATCTTTCAAAGCAACTGTACGGGTCTCAAGAGTGTTCAACCTAGCATAGATGTTTATAAAGGAAGAATCAGACTTGCTAGGCTCAATCCGACTTATAGAGACTTACAGAGCTAACATACTAGGGGATTTATTCGTAAATTTTCAGCTCAATCTGACTTACAGAGACTCCTCACGAATTTTTATGATGGAGGAGAACATTTGGACAAGAACTCCCCAAATCTTACTTCCCTCTCATTAGAGGTCATTCTTGGCATAAAAAGCAAACAAAAAAGGATAAGGAGAGGTCATTACTGAAGTAATAACTTCGAAGACTCAAGGAAACTCTTGGGTTATCTCCCAACAAGTACTTTTCTTTAACACCTTTAAGTTAGGCACAAGAAGCAAGAAATCAACTATTTTCAAATGAAGAAGCATTAACATCAATACCTTCAAAGTCTTCAACTACGAAAGGTATCTCATCCAAATGAGTTTTGGAAGATCCCTTCTCATCTCTCTTTGGTTTACTACTTTCATCAAAAAAAATTCAGGAGCAATCTAATCAAAATTCTTTTCAAAGGCTTCATGCATCCCAACAAGCTTAAAGGGTATGGGTATATTGAATTCTTCTCTAGGTTTGGTTTTACCTGAAGTACCCACAACATCCACACATGAGCCTAACATATTGAAACACTCAAAGACCTTTTTGGCTTCCCTAGCAACATCATTGAACTCTTTTAGTAAAGTTTCAAGAATGAATTCCCTCTTTTCAGCATTCTTTTCTTCTTTTAGTTTTAGGAACAAAATTTGTATCATGGGGTTAAGGCTAACAAACCTAGCCTCCAACATATGAACTAAAAAAGCTGTAGCAATCTCATAATTAGGAGCAAGTTCTGCTATAGATCTATCCTACATACCCTCATGCTTCCTAACATGATTAAAGAATTCTTCAATATTATCTTTCCCAATTTTGGATCCACTACCTATTGCAAGATCCTTTAGGGCGAACTTGGGGAACAACATGGTGAGCTAGAGCAGGGTGGCAACTAGAGCAGGAACTGATTTTTTTTGTGTTTTTGGTAGCAGATGCCCTTAGCAGATTGTCGTGTTGCTTGAACTCCATGATTCTGAAGGAGCAACCAAGCTTGCACAAAGAGATGGAAGATTTCAGAATGGAATAAGTGAAGGATTTTTGGCTATCATAGAACTTCAACCCACTTTGATCAGTCAGATCAAGGAGGCGCAGAAATGAAATGCTAGTATCGACGGAATCAAACGTCGTATCGGTACATGCAAAGTACCCGGATTCACTGAGGATGAAGAAGGAGTTCTGTGGTACAAAGGACGTCTTTGTGTACCAGCAGATTCAGAGTTAAAGAAGTTATTTTGAAAGAGGCCCATGATACTCTTTATTCTATCCACCCAAGAGGAACGAAGATGTATCAGGATTTGAAGGAGCAATTTTGGTGGAATAAGATGAAGAGAGAAATCGGAAGCTATATCGCCAAGTGTGATATTTGTCAGAGAGTCAAGGTGAGACATCAAAGACCCGCAGGACTGTTGCGACCATTGCAGATTACGGAATGAAAATGGGATTCTGTTGGAATGGAGTTTATCACGGGATTGCCTACTTATAGTAGGGGAAATGACTCTATTTGGGTCATAGTTGACAGATTGTCCAAGGTATGCCATTTCTTACCAGTAAATACCACTTACCAGAGCTCGAAGCTAGCAGAGTTATACATCGCTAGGATCGTCAGTTTGCACGGAGTCCCCAAGAACATCGTATCAGATCGAGGAACTCAATTTACCTCGAGATTCTGGAAGAAAGTCCAAGAAGGCTTAGGAACGATACTAGATTTTAGCACGGTATCACCCTCGGGATCGATGGACAAACGGTGCGAGTAAATCAAATACTCGAAGATATGTTGAGAGCATGTGTGCTAGAGTATGGATCTAAATGGGAAGATTGTTTGCCTTTTGCAGAATTTTTATACAACAATAGTTATCAAGCTAGTTTGCAAATGGCCCCATTTGAGTTCATGTATGGAAGGAAGTGTCGTACCCCTTTGAATTGTTCAGAAGTAGGAGAGAGTCAGATCTTCGGACCCGACATCCTACGAGAAGCAGAAGAGGAAGTTCACAAGATTCGTGAGCACCTCAAGACCGCCCAGTCAAGACAGAAGAGTTACGCCGACAAGAGACATCGAGACCTCGCTTTCAATATCAGAGATTTTGTGTATCTCAAAGTGTCGCCTTTGAAGGGAATGCAGTGTTTCCAGCTCAAAGGAAAGTTAGCCCCAGATATATTGAACCCTTCAATATTCTGAATCATCGAGGATAAGTATCGTATCAATTGGAACTAACAGAGGAGATCTCAGCAGTGCACAATGTGTTACATATATCGTTACTTCGCAAATGCCTTGAAATTCCGGAGAAGACCAAAGTTTTCAAGAACATTATTCACCGCACCATAGAGATCAACTATGACCTGGCGTATCCCGAAGTACCCATCCGTATTTTTGAGGAAGCTTTCAGAACCACCAGAACTCGAAGCATCAAGTTTCTGAAGATTCATTGGAGCAACCACACTGAAGAAGAAGCTACCTGGGAGCGAGAAGATCACATCAGGACGGAGTTTCCCAATCTCTTTAAATTCTAGGTAATCTTTTTTCTTCTTTTTCAAATCTCGGGACAAGATTTTTTTTAAGGAGGGAAGGTTTGTAACATCCCAAAAATCTTGATCGTGACTATCAAATTCTAATCACTAAAATTAGGGTTAACAAAAACTTTGATTAAATAAAAACCAAATGAATGCATGTGTGTATCTAATGATTGTATGAAGGCATGAATGGACTTATGTGATTAACCTAAATAGAAAGGAATGGTTTAAATATGAAAATAACATCATTTGAAACTTTTCCAAGCAGAAACAAATCAAGAGAAAATCAAAAACAAATCAAATAAAGCAAATGGTCATTTTTGCCAATCTTGCTCACTAGGTCACTTTGAGTGTTTCTAGTCCAAGATTTCAAACAGAAACTTTTCCATTTCTTTTCACCCCTTGAAAGACCAAGTAAAAGTGAATCCAAGCCCACCTTTTAAACTTACAGAAACATTTGGCAACCCCATTCAAATGACAATTTAAAATTGAATCTATAACATATGTGAAGATCCCACATTTTCAAAACCCAACCAAACCAGTGCCTCTTGACCAATCCAACTAACCAGAGACTCCCTAGTATGTACCTAGCAAACCCACCAAGTTTGAATCCAAAATTCAAATTTGAATTTGTTTCGGCCATTTCACCAAACACCTTGTAATCAGCAAAAAAAACCACAAACACTATTAGTAGCACTAATTTTGGCCAACCTTGTCCCCTCTCTAGCTCACTCTACACTCTCAATAGCTGATCAAACTAATCTAACTAGCCTTAGCATCATTGTGAGCATGTATAGCCATTAATGGTGACCATGCCGAGCACCCTGCCACCCCCATGTCGACGTGAGCTAGGAGAAGCTCTAGCCTCGCCAACCTTGTCCGGAGCACTAACCACCGCCCACCGCCACCTGTCCAACGCCGAGCCTTGCCAGCCCTGGACCACACGTTTATGCGACCCAACCACATGCGAGCCCACAGATTGCGCGCCGCCCTCGCCACTTGCGTGCGTGATCGTCAGCACCCCAGCAACCCGCCAGACAACCCTGTTCTTCGCCACGCAGACCATGCATGCTGTGCGCCATTAAACTTACCGTCGAACCCGTCCAGAGCGCCACAACGTTTCGATCATTCCTCACCGCCCCACGCCGCGTCATCAAGCCGTTGAGCTTCGCTAGGAGGCAACGCACCTCCCCCTATCATCGCCCATGCCATTAGCACGTTGTGCTGACGACCACGACGAGCTCCACCCGCGCCCTTCGGTCCCCTTCAGGCACTATAAAAGGAGGCCACCCCCGTTCGATTTGAGCACACCATCTCACTCCCCACCTCTCACTAATCGCACCCACTCACTCCCGGAGCAAGGCGAGCACCGGGTGGCCGGAATTTCAACGGAGTTCGCCGCTGCAAAGGAGGAGAGGTGTCGTCGATTGGAGCCGCCCCAGGAGGAGCTGCCAGTACCAGGAGGATCACCATTGTCGACTTCGTCGTTCGCCCCCATCGTCGACCATCGCCAGAGCCCCGGTGAGCCCCCACTGCCGCGCTAGGGTTCAACCTTGTCGCGTCTTGTTCAGGCTTGGACGATGAACCACAGTCGTAGGATTAGAACTAGATCGCACAGCCTAGATCACCCAGTACCGCTTCGCCACTCCCTGTCTCACTGAAGAGTGGGTCGTTCACTTAACCAGCCCACGCGCGCATTGTGCGTAGTGGGCCGGCCCTGTTAACATTCCCGCTCGACCCAGTAGCTTAAATCTATATTTTTCCAATTTAGTTCAAACCCAGTTCTGTACCTAGATTCAAAAATCAACCCAGCTCGATTCACTGAACCAAAATGCATAAAACCAATTTTGTTAGAAAGGTACTAGAGTGCTTAATCCGAGCCCGTTGGATTCAAACCAATTGGATTTGTAGATCACCCAGAGTAAAAATAACAAGGCAGAATCTTTTCTGCATTCAAACATTTTTCAAAATTCAACCATAAAAGCTTTTGAGTTGATTCCAACTCTCAAAAATCAGATTTAACCATACCTTTCAGAATATATAAAAATATATAGATTTACTTACAGAAATAATGATCAAGTAATAAAAGAATGCCCCATAGGACATTCTTGTCACTTTAATTGAATAAAATAAAAAGGTTAAACCTTATTAAATTGTGACACCACTTTAAATCATATTCCCAAGCACTGGAATATGTGGTGATGACATGTGTCAACATGATCCTATGTTTTAGTTGGAGAATATTAAATCGTAAGTAGTTTTTCAATGAGTAGAAATTATTTTTCTAAAATAAAATAAATAAGACAAGTGTTTTAATCCTTGTGATAATAGTGATGATGCTAGATCATCAGTGTGATCCTTTGTGTGCTAAATATAGTAGTTAAGAATTGTGTGGTGATTGTGTACCTCATATTTATTTATAGATGCTAGTACCGACCAAGGATACGAGGAGGATACTACGAGGAAGAAGCCGAGGAGAACTTCAACCACTGCTCTGCACAAGACAGGCTTATACTTGCAATTATGCAAGCTAACACTTGCAACTATGAAAGTTAGATAACCTATGCAATGCATTAAGCATGCTTGGTTAGATACATTTGATGATATCCAATCTTATTTTTACTTACAAGCTTAGTATTTTATTTCTTTATCAAAGATTTTATTTGAGTTTACTTAGTGACTTGTAGATTTTAGAAAGATATTTGAAGGTAGCATAAAGAGCATAAAACTTGGCCTAAGTTAGTTAATCTTGATGTCATCCTGAGGCATGATATTGAACTTAGATAAGATACACTTGCTTATCACCCCTCATTAGTGTTTATCCCCCAGTTGTAGCTGCTAGTGCTAAGCATAAAACTTGATCAACTTTAGATGGGAATACTTGGAGCAAATGGTTATGAAAACCTTAGAATGATGAGTCATTCTACTGAAATGTTTTGACATGTGTTCTTGAACACCAGATGATTTTGATGATGAAAATGTTAAGGCATGAGCCTTATCCCTTTATAAAATTGATGGTTGCCTGGATGCGATACCATTCCAATTTTACCGTACAACCACAATACCCAAAATTTGGATAGTGCTTGACTGGAAATTTATATACCTTAGTATGGGTTCCCTTGCGGCCAAGGTTTGAGCTTAGGCTACCTTGTGAAGATTGTCCACCTGTGCAGTTCCCAAGATGACAGTTGGTCATTGTTGGGAGGCCAAACTCACAGGAGAGGTGCCTATACTAGGGCGTGTAATTGAAAGTGTGCCTATACTCCGGGATGATTTCCCCTCCGGCAGGGTGCCGGGAAGAACTTTAGATCCCCTTGATCTAGGGACGATGGTAGCGGCATCTACATAAGGTTTCGTGGAGTTTTGATCGGGTTCCTAGGGTTTCTGCTTCGGGGGCTTCTTATAGGCGAAGAGGGAGGCTGGGAGGGTGCCCGAGGAGGCTGCACCCCCCCCCCAATCGCGGGGTGGGCCCACCCGCACGGAGGACCTCCTCCGTCTCGTCTTCTGGCTTCGTGTTGCCCACGATAAAATATTGACTTTGTCTTTTGTCCCGTCCAATTCCGACAATATTGATTTTTTGCCTTTCTAGAACCAAAAACAGAAGAAAACAGGCAATTGGCACTATGGTGACTTGTTAATAGGTTAGTTCCAGAAAACATATAAAAACACCTTAAAGTGTCGACAAAGCAAAGCAAAGTAGATACTAAACAAGCATGGAGCATCAAATATTATAGATACGTTTCCGACGTATCAGCGGACAACCAACATAGTCACCGATTCATCGCTAGACAAGCTGACCAATCAAGTCCCCTTGCAAACGAGGAGCGACAGGGTCCCATACCTTGCAGCAAGATTGATCGATCTGATTGATATGCAAGAGGCGAGATGGAATCATGGTAACTACATGGTAGAATGGACAAAAATAACCCAAACAGTAAGGATTTTACAAAATAAACCCTCGGCGAAAGAATTTCACTTGACTAACCTTTTGGGTAACGCCTAACAGAAAGGCGTTATGCTCTACAGTGTAGCACATCTCTGTTATGCGCTATGACCCCACCAGCGTGGCGACCGCCTAGCCTGCCCTGTCCTCACCCCGACCGTGAGACGCCTAGGCGCTAAGCTCAATGTATAGCGCCTTTCTGGTAGGCGCTATGCTCCAATGTGTAGCGCCTATCAGAAATACGCTATACATTGATACTTAGCCTGCCGCATGAGGCCCCCTGCCCACCCCGACCCATTCACTTCTAGGCCGCCAGAAGAACAGGAGAGAGAGCGGCAGCGTTTCTCTCTCCTCTCTTCCAAATCCCTCCTAAAATCATCGGATCTAAAGGATTTGCCCATGGATTTGCTTCCCAATCTCTCCCTCAAGGTATTCTCCTCCTTTACCCTCTATTTCATCTAATAAATCTTGCACATTCTCTTCTAATTTGTTTGAAACCCTAGGTCTAGTTGGATTCATAGTATGGCTGTTTGTGCATGTTTTGGTTACTTGGTAGTTATATATTAGTTGTATTTGATGGGGAATAGAGGTGTGTTGTTGGTTTGCATTGTATATGATGGTTGCATATGGATTTGTATGAATGTGTTAATAATATTTTCCTATATCTTTCGTGGTTTCTTATAGAAATTGAAACAATGGCCACATAGGATGAACCACTCACGTATTTATTGATGTTTGGAATATATATGTAGGATGGTGTGGCTACTTGAGGATTATTATGATAGTGAACACCGGGCATACTTGATAGCGGAGAATCATATGGTAATAAAACCATAGTTGAACTTGTTTGTTTTTATTTTTTCTATTGATTCAATTGTGTTGGAAGAAGCATAATGTTTTATATTGTATGTATGTAGAAGCTCCGACCCCTCAAGATTCGGTCTCATGGTGTGTATTCGAATGACATGTCGTACGACGATTAGTATAGTGAGTACATCAAGTGGCTAGGCATCCTCCCTTTCATCACGATTATGAGCTGGTCGACGCCAAACCACAATGCGGCTGCTATCACCGCACTTGTCGACCGGTAGAGGACAGAGACGCACACTTTCCACCTCCGGGCCGAAGATATCACCCCAACTCTTCAAGATGTTTCCATGATCTTTGGACTTCCTATCGCGGGGGACCCTCCCTTGAATGGTATTACACAACTAGATATGTTCCAATCGGGACCTCCCTTGAATGGTCTTGCATGCACAATCCAAGGACATCCTTCCTCCTCACACTTCACTGTATAACGCCTCTTGATGTACGAGTGCACGACTGTGTAAGGACGATGATGCTTCATCGAGAAGTCCTTTATCCATTGCTTAAATTCCAACAAGGTCTTGAACCTTGATCCTTTGGAAAAGCCATTATTCACATGATTATCATCCCGGTAAAAACTTGTCCTTGGTACAAGCACTATGCCATTGCCACCATCAACCGTGGCATCATCTATGAGACTAAGATCACGAAACAAAGGCACCCGATGGTCCTTCCCTGTTACGGTATCATGTATTTCGGCCTCTCTAGCCGTGAACCCCTCCTCGTCAACTTCTTCTTCTGGACCATCATCATCTGAGTCTGATGCATAGCCTCGAGAATACGGGAGGTCACGGTCCATGTCATATTGAGTGATATATTTGTCCAAATCTCCAACATTGTTGTCGTGGAGTTCAACATCATCATCATCTTCACCCCCACAATCATCATTGTCCTCTTCCAACACATTGTCTTGCTCTTTTGCAATTGGGCTCAATATTTGGGTCAAAGGAGGTTCACTCCATATCTCTTTCTCTACGGGTGGAGGACTCCTAGTATCCAATGGGGAGGCAAGACGTTTCAAGTCCAAAAGCAATGAATCATCAACCTTCTTGGTGGCAAATATCTCAAGAGCCCTGTCTAGTGATTCGGCCACCACCTCCTTGTATGCAACCCAACAGGCCTCGGAGAAGATATGCATGGTCTTCCAACGGATATGCATTCCCAAACCCACATTATGTCTTCCCTCCAACTCAACAACATCACTTGGGTCCATCCATTTCAATTCAATCCTCACTTGCTCCAAGACCTCGACGTAGGTGGGACTACGCTCAAACACCATATCTAGCTCATCCAGGTCCGGTTCAATGTTGTCTTTGAAAAAGGTATCCTTGTCCACATGATGAATATGAACAATTCGTGCCATCCCTAACAAATAGGAGAATATGTTCATTAACTAACCATTACAATATAAAC
The DNA here is from genome assembly GCA_030063025.1 of Avena longiglumis. Classification (NCBI taxonomy): domain Eukaryota; kingdom Viridiplantae; phylum Streptophyta; class Magnoliopsida; order Poales; family Poaceae; genus Avena; species Avena longiglumis. The sequence continues at coordinate 106,556,963 of CP125978.1, forward strand.
AAAAATATATTAGTCACATTAACAAACCATATAGCTAACAAGAACACCCTCCCTTACATAAGCAAACCCTAACCCTAGCCATAACATTCCAATAAACCAAACACTAACATTTCAACAACCCTAAACCTAACTAAATGCTTCATACACATCATTCTACCCAACATTGGCCAATGAACCTAACAAATTTCCAAACATTTCTCCCCAAATCAAATTTCTAGGGTTTCAACCCAAAGCCAACCAAAATGAAAGATTTCAATAGGTCAAAACAGAGGGAAGTGAGGGAGGGTACCTCTAGCAGCTGAGGAAGGGCCGAAATCCACCAAATGAAGCTTCCAATGTGAGATATTTGAGAGGGGAAGAAGAGGGGGGCCGCCTTGGTGTTCTTCCTTGCGCTGGGACAAGATGGGGGTGAATGGGTCGGGGTGGGGAGGGGGCCTCGCGCAGCAAGCTAAGTTTCAATGTGTAGAGTCTTTCTGATAGACGCTAAACATTGGAGCATAGCGCCTATTAGAAAGGCGCTACACATTGATCTTAGCGCCTAAACGTCACACGACCAGGCTTAACGCCTAGGCGTCGCATGATCGGGGTGGGGCTAGGACGGGCCAGGAGGTCGCCACACTGACAGGAGCATAACGCCTAACAAAGAGGCGCTACACTGTAGAGCATAGCGACTTTCTGTTAGGCGCTACCAAAAGGGTTAGTGGTGTGAAATTATTATGACGAGAGTTCATTTTATGAAATCCTTACTCATGAGGTTTAATCTCGTCAATTCCCATTGTTATGAGCTTGGGTTTTGGAGAAGATGGGGGTGCTGGAGATCACGGAACGGTTAACAGACAAGCAACCAGGGGACACGAGATTTACCCAGGTTCAGGCCCCCGGAGAGAAAACCCTACTCCTGCTTGTCTGCTCTTGATTACGACGGAACCGAAAGTTACAGGGGTGCGCAGATGCAATCTGGCGTGGAGGTGTGTATGCGGTGGTATGAGAGAGATTCCCTCCTCTTTGTGCCCTCCGAGCCTTTATACATAGGTAGGCAGGTCCTGGGCACAGATCGAGTCGGTTACAGGTTTAAGGTTTTCCCCTTTGAATATTCTATCTAATCTAGTCTTGCTCTCCAAGGATCCGAAGACGTCATGGGCTTGGGCCACCCAAAAATCTTCATGGGTCGCGTATATTCTCGTGGGCCTTCCCTGGGCTGGACCAGTATCGATGTCGTGTACCCGTAGGGTATAACCATGTCAGTAGCCCCCGAGTGTTTAGTCGAATCGTAGATTCGGCTGAGGACTCTTCAATCTTCCGGGTGTCACTGTTTCTATTCATCAGAGAATGATTTTAGTATGTAGGGATTGTTGATGCATATGCCTGACTCTCCTGACGGATCAGGGTCAGTTAACTGTCTTAGGACAAAACAACACGATCTTCTTGATTGAATCCTCGACTCGAACCCGGAACAGATGCTGGCGTAATTCGACTCAGGCCGTTGAGGTCTTACAGGAGTCGAATCCCAGTAGTTTTCGAATGATGTACCCAACGCGTCCGTCGGGATTTTCATCGCGCCTGTTAGCATAGATTTTCACTAGCAGAGCGCAGTTGTGTGTGTTGCCAGGCCATCAGATGATATCTATACGTCTTATCTTTGCATCGTAGACACAGCATCCGAAATTTAATCACCATGGAGGTGTTTCGGGTGGCCAAGGAGGATGTTACTCACTTAGCGTTGATTGGGGAAAACTTGCCAACAAGTTTTTGCATTCTGATCCGAAGGATCGCAGTCGAAGAATTCATAAGATGCGCGACCAACGCTCCCTATGAGAGTAGCCCCCGAGTGTCTGTTCGAGTCGTAGACTCGAGAAGAGACTTTAATTCAGTTGTTGTTTGCTTCAGGTTCATAGGACATAATTTTTTCGGATGCTTGAATCAATCCTCCCTATGGGAGTAGCCCCCGAGTCCGTAGTGGATTCGTAGACTCGACGTAGGACTCGAAGAAATAGATCATTGGCGTAGTACGCTATTCATGCTTCGGGTGCACGGTCAGCGCTCCTGATAGGAGTAGCCCCCGAGTAGTTGCTCGGATCGTAGATTCGAGAGAGTACTTTAGCTGTTTTAGCCGAAAATTTGTAACCGTTGCTAGTATAGCTTTAATGACGTCAGTGCTGACGATCGGTGACCTCAAGCATCTGCGGAGCCAGAGGTGACGTGACTGGACAAACGTGAGTCCCACTCTCTGACTTGGAGTTGACTGGTCACGCGCGACGTGGCGATAATTACGGTGTCTCCTCGGTTTCCGTGCGTAGTGGACGACGTGCAAGCGACGGTTCGCTGCTGTGCTGACACGTGGACGGTTGGATTTGATGCTGGCGCTAGGGCTTCCCGATGAACGGTCTCTGTTCATCGTCTTCGTCCTTATAACTGTGGGGAATTTTTTTGTTTATTTTCACCTCAGTCACTTGCTTTCTATTGCGTCCATTTTCTTGAGCTTTTCTTGTCGCGCACTAGAAGTTCTCCGATCATTCCCCTCATCCTTCCTGCGCTCGCACCACCGATTGATGGTCCATTCTGCCTAACTACAGACGGTACGACCAAGTTTCCACGATTGATGGTCTATTGACATAATTGTAGATGGGATGTTTTAGTTGGAGCGATGGGATTTGGTGCGTACACAACCAGATGGAATTGGGCTTAAGTACAACTAATCAGGCATTCAGGTAATTAGCACAACACTTAGCACAAGACATGTATAAATACAGTAGTACTCGATCTGCCGTATTTTCTTGAGGGGGGCGACACATTAAGGGGGGTCTTGACCCCTGCTCTTCCCCCTTGTCTCTGCCCCCTAATAGTGCATAATTTGGAAAATGTGATAACAATCTGGCAAATAACGTTAAACAAGATGTTTTTTATTTGTCGATAGGCTCTTTACTTTAACCTCCTCTTCTTTACGATCCCCTCCCCCCCACCCGCACATGTCCTCCACCTCCCTCTCCCCTTGAGAGCCGCCTTCCCCTTCCCGGGCCAATCCAAGGCTACCCTCGATGGCAACGCCGGCCGGAGGAAGCTAAGGAACGGCGCCGGCTTCAGTAGTTTAGGTTCTAGGGTTAGGTTTTGTAGATGTAGTCCCCTGGTGGCGATTTGGAGTAGGACGCTAGATCCCATCGGGCGGATCTGGCACGCCCGATGCTCTCTCTCCCTTGAGGCACTGTTTTGGTGGCAAGAGTGGTGGAAGGAGTGGAGCCTGAAGCTCGGCATATCCAAGAATAAGGTTATCTTCCCCTTTCCCTGTAGGTCCTCCAATCTGGCGTTTATCCACACCGCCAGGCGGTTGTCAGTGCTGCCGTCCGTCGAGTTTCCGAGGTGGAAACTAGGCAACGATGGTGAAGCCGGTGAGGCCTTATTCAATAAGTGATCATGACTGATCTTGCTCCTCACCATCGATATCCTCTACGCCCGCCTGTCCGTGGCGGGTTCTTTGGGTTTGACGACGAGCCGCATTTCACAGAGTGGTGTTGGCGTTCTCGTTCTGCTCTGGCTCTATTGTCCTTTATGTCTCTCTTCTCCTCGAGCTCCATGGTGGGGTGGGGAAAGAAATACCAAGAGCAGGCGCTCAGCTGAGGTGGATTGGAAGACGCTGAAATCCTTGGCCAAGATGGCCTTATCCATGTCGGTATGCTCCGACAATATTCTAAACTCCATTGGGAGGCCCTTTTCGAGCTCAGATGCTGAGAGCTTCGCCGGACCGGAGGCAAGTGGTACAGTCTCCGTCTTCGTCCATGGTTGCAGCGCTCTGTGCTCTCTGCTCCACAGTGGCGAAGAAAAGGGACTAGATTATAGTTTCCAATCCTTTAGCAAGGTCCTTTCTGCAAATGCCAGGGATCTATGTCCTTTGTAATAAATCGTGTACCTCCGCTGCTATATTAATGAAAGCTTCTAGCCCCTTCTAGGCCACGCTACAAAAAAAATTATTTTCTATTACGGCAACCAAGCAACTATAAATTTTCCCGGAGCGTGCTTTTGACACCTTTTTAAAATTTCTTGCCTATCTTCAGTAGTGTTACCCGTTATCTATACGGCAGGACATGAAGCGCCTAGATGTTTTACTTTAGAACCTAAAACTAGCGGCGCACCACTTCTCAGCTTCCCATGCGCTGAGATGCTCATCTTGAAGGCGGTTGGGTGCTCCCTTCTTATTTTGTATCTTTTCTTTGGGCTCCGATATGATGTGGTCTTAGTGGACTTTAGTTTTCTCTTTTCTAACTGTTGTGCTTGGATGGTTGTGCTTTATTTTCAAATGGGCCAAAAGCCTGTTCCAAGAAAGTAGCGATAATCTAGTAAGTATGTGATAATAATCTAGTAACTACCATAGAAAACATTTGACAAAACAAATCAATATGAGGTTTAGTTTCAAAAATCTTAGGACGAAGAAGCTAACAATAAAAACAAATCGTTAATTGGATTACGGTACGAGAGAAAATGTTTTTATAAAATTTTAAGATCAAAGAAATAACTAACCACGCAATGGATGCAAGAGAGCTGCCTCACGGTGCCTGCATGTGTGCGGCGCCGTCGTGTAGCGATCCCAGAAAGTTTTGTGTAATCTATGTCTTTTTAGTTGGACAATGGTTTTCTGAATTCAGCTTTTAGAGGAGGCATTGTGTGAGCATCGGATCAAGCATCTAACACACACGGATGGACCGATCTGAGTTTTCTCCAGTTCCAGATGCTCGTGTACTCGAGAGGCAGAGTGTTACCTCTTCGGCAGTTGGAGCAAGAAATGTTTAATAAAGTATAAAATTGCGAACTGAACAACCAAGTCGTTGTAGTATAGTGGTAAGTATTCCCGCCTGTCACGCGGGTGACCCGGGTTCGATCCCCGGCAACGGCGTTATTTTGGTATTTTTACGTCGCGTTATTTTCTCAGTCAATTATCCACTGGATCATACCTCCGACAATTTTTTTTCTCGATAGGCGGGCATTATTCTTGGGCCACTAGTCACTCTTACCACTCGTATCATTTTAGCCCAGCCCAACCGAGCAGCTCGGTTGATTACCCAAACAAAGCCACCCCACCACCGGAGCCATTCCTTCCTCTCTCCTTCCCCACCCGAGCCAACGACCAAACAAACCCTAGAATCCCGAGCGCACGAGAGATCTCCGAGGTCGCAGCCATGGCGATGCGTGCCCTGTACAACGAGATCCGGGCGATGAAGGTGCGCGAGGTGCCGGCGTACCTCAAGCCGCGTCTCAGCTGGGAGAACGTGAAGAAGTCTACCGACAAGGCGGTGGACCGCTACATCGAGAAGTACATCGAGACCAACTCCGTGGATCCGATCTTCCACATCTGCTTCGGCGGCATGGCCTTCTCCTACCTCGTCAACCTGCCCGTTGAGCGCCGCCACCTCGAGCACCTCGAGAAGCACGGCGGCGGCCACTAGATCCGGATCCGCCTCGCGCAGGTCAGGCCTCTGTTTTATTATCTCCTCGTCCGATCCGGTGGTGCGATGTCGTGTTTTCGGGTGATTGAACCGTGTCTGCGTGAGGCCTGTCCTGCGGTTGAATTTAGTTGAGGTGGTGTCGATGCGGTGCGTGGTAGGTTAGATGCAATATGTTCTGGCGGATAAACTGAAATTCTTGATGAAATGGATGGGGATTTTGTAGTATATAGACATATGAATTACTGCTGTGGGGAATTTTATTTTGAGGAAACTGGGTACATATATTAACTTTTTAGTGCCAAATGATTTGTTCATGGTAAGGGTGTGCAAAAAGTGAAACCGGCTAGTTGTACTCTAGTTCATTTTTCTTCACAAATGAAATCTAAACCCAGAAGTTAGTACAAAATTTTGAACTAGCCCAAACCGGCTAAACCAGTCAAACCGTTTTTGCACAGGCTTAGTTCATGGTGGTCATTTTTGTTGTTATGAACACTTTGACATGAAGGCCTATGAAGTTTGATCTTAGCTGATGGTAGGTCTTGAGCTGGCTATGCGTAGTTAGGGTCTATGGTGAGAGTAGTATCAACCTCGAAGCTACCGCACATGGCGTCTTGTTTTAGTGCCATTTTGTGAAATTGTGAAATTTCACCGTATAACTTGTTAAAATGTTACCTGAGTATACTCGCCTTTTTTAAGGTCAATTGTTATCAAATGTTATGTTAATAAAAGGAATCGGTAAGCTGGTTTAGCGTGTTTGTTGGTTTTAAAAAGACCTACAAATTAAATTCATCCCGAGGGCCTTAATACAGATTCTGTCACTTCTGATGAATGCATTCATTGGCATATGAAGTTGATTGCTCCCTATGGGAGGGACAACTGACTTGTTGTAGCTAATTTTTTTCATGATAGTGTGAGAGAACCTTATAACACATATGTGTAGGAAACAGAAAAGTGACTCCCATCCTGTGTGCTAAGAGCCTAAGACCTATGCACCCATTTCAAGAGCAATAAATAACACTGTTGTGCATTGATCTCAACAAGAATAGTGGTTGGTTAAACCTGTATTGCAGCAGTAGATGTCTTGTTGTGGATTACATCAGTTATACGGTCTGCTACATTGTTGAACTGTAAACATGTGCGATCTAGATCTGAACTTCATTGTAATCAAGTTATGGTTTTTTGGGCAAGAGATGCCATCTGCACCTTTCGGTTGCGCCATGAACTAAGGTTGTAACGCGTTCCATTCCCTAATAGGTGACCCCTAAACCTTGTTATCTGTTTTCTGCAGGAGAGCTTATCTGCTGCTGATTCAGGATATGGTGTTCTCCATTTTCTTCTACTGATGGGCTACCTGGAGTTGATGTTCATTTGATGGCTGGTTTTATTTTGTACGGGAAGGCAGCAGCAAACTGTCTAGGTCACCGTTATGTTCCTCCTTGTCTTGTCATAAGCAACTTCAAACTGGGAAGTGCATGCATTGTGATTAAAAACGTTTTCAGATAATTGAGTACAAGTTCTTCGTGATACTCCAGCGATAGCTTGCCAACCCTGTGATGTTGTACTGCCGCTTCCCTATGTGGACGTAACCTCACCTGAGAAAGTCTGTTTTTTGCTGCTTTTCTCAATCTGTATGATGATTAAAGTCATTCCATGATGCACTTTTGCAACCTGTAAATGTGCATCGCAGAAATGTAGGACAGCATTTTCTTGTGCTGGGACTGAGGTATGCCCTTGATCAAGATCAAACGGCATGAACGTGCACTGTTTGTGTGTATCGGAAAAACTTCTCTGAGAGGTGGATTGATTGGATCAGACAAGACTGGTGGATTGATCCGGCACTTACACGACACTAACCCATCTCGGCCAGCCACCGTGTTCAAAATTCAAAAGGTCCATTTGGGTCGACCACAGAAAATGGGCTGGCCAGTTGGCCATTTTATTTCATATTTCACTGAAGTAGGCAATTTTATTTCACATTTCACCAAAGTAAGCATGCACAAATAAATAAAATTGCAGTAAATAAAGTAATAAACATAGAGTTCAAATGACAGTGTATGGCATCAATTTGCAAGTTCAGACAATTCTCATACAACATGTCCAAAAAGTCCACATTGCAGGCATGTATGCCATCGTCCTTTCAAGCATCACGGGGCTCAGATCATCTTTTGCTTCTTGATACAAGCTCTTCATTCCACGCCGACGATGCTCTCCAAGTGGTCATCATGATTCGGTTCTACTCGGCCATGATCTTGGCTTCAGCCTTCATAAGCCTAGACTTGGCATTAGTCTCTTTCACCTCAAGAGATCTCTTTTGGAGATTAACAAAGCTCAAGATGGTGGCTTCTTTCTCTCTCCGTCCCCTCTCTTCCCTCTCGGTGATCAACTCCCTCGAGGTCTCTTGAAATGCTAACAAGGAAGCTTGTCGATTGATGTCGGTCTTTGAGGACTTGTTTAGTCGCTTTGTCGGAGCCCATATGCCCACCGACATTGATCATATCATGCATGATGTCCTCGCTGAGAGGTGAAATGATTGGATCAGACAAGACATGTGGATTGATCCGACACTTACAGCGACACCAGCCCATTTCGAACAGCCACCATGTTCGAAATGGTCCGTTTGGGTCGACCACAAAAAATGGGTCGTTGTTCGGCCAGTTGGCAATTTTATTTCACATTTCACCGAAGTAGGCAATTTTATTTCACATTTCACTAAAGTAAGCATGCACAAATAAATAAAATTGCAGTAAATGAAGTGGCAAACATAGAGTTCAAATGACCTTGTACGACATCAATGCAAGTTGAGACAATCCTCATACAACATGTCCAAAAAGTCCAAATCGCACGCATGTATTCCATCTCCCTTTCAAGCATCACGGGCTCGGATCATCTTTTGCTTCTTCTTGATACAATCCCTTCGTTCCGGGCCGACGATGCTCTCCAAGTCGGTCATCATGATCTGATTCTACTTGGCCATGATCTTGGCTTCGGCCTCCATAAGCCTAGACTTGACATTGGTACCTTTCACCTTAAGAGATTTATTTTGGAGATTAACAAAGCTCAAGATGGTGGCTTCTTTCTCTTTGTGTCGCCTCTCTTCCCTCTCGGCATTGGACTTTTCCTTCTCGATGATCAACTCCCTCGAGGTCTCTTGAAATGCCAACGAGGAAGCTTGACGATTGATGTCGGTCTTGGAGGACTTGTGGCCCCTTGGCGGGCTGACATGTTGCCAAACAATGGCTCCCCATTAATGGACTAGGCCTCTTTTTTAGTCTCTTCTTCGGAGCCCATATGCCCACCGACATTGATCATCTCATGCATGATGTCCTCGCTGAGAGGTGGATTGATTGGAGTAGACAAGACAGGTGAATTGAACCGGAACTTACATCGATGCCAATCCATTTCGGATAGCCACCGCGTTCGAAATGGTCTATTTGGGTCGACAACATAAAATGGGTCGCTGTCTGGCCAGTTGGTCATTTTATTTCACATATCACCGAAGTAGGCAATTTTATTTCACATTTCACCGAAGTAGGCAATTTTATCTCACATTTCACCCAAGTAAGCACGCACAAATGAATAAATTGCAGTAAAAAAGTGGCAAAATAGAGTTCAAATGACATTGTATGACATCAATTTGCAAGTTGAGACAATCCTCATACAACATGTCCAAAAATTCCAATCACGCTCATGTATGCCATCGCCCTTTAAAGTATCACGAGCTCGGATCATCGTTTGTTTCTTCTTGATACAAGCTCTTCATTATGGTCCGACGATGCTCTCTAGGTCAGTCATCATGATCTGGTTCTAATCGGCCATGATCTTGGCTTCGGCCTCCATAAGCATAGACTTGGCATTGGTCTCTTTCAACTCAAGAGATATCTTTTGGATATTACCAAAGCTTAAGATGGTAGCTTATTTCTCTCTTTGTTGCCTCTCCTTCCTCTCGACATTGGTCTTTCCCTTCTCAGTGATCAATTCCCTCGAGGTCTCTTGAAATGCCAACGAGGAAGCTTGCTGATTGATGTCCGTCTTGGAGGACTTGTGGCCCCTTGGCGGCCTGACATGTTCCCAAACAATGGCTCCCCATCAATGGAGTAGGCCTCTTGTTTAGATCTTCATCAGAGCCCATATGCCCACCGACATTGATCATCTCATGCATGTTGTCCTCTCCATTTTTCTCTATGGATTCCTACACACAAAGTGACGCTCATACACCGCTGGCACACACTACCAGCCCTAGGAAAGGAATATTGCGACCTTACCGTGTTCATGGGCGACGACGAGAGGTTGTTCATTCTATCGAACGAGTTGAGAGGCGCTGGCATGTTGGTGGAAGGGATCTGTTCTTGCTTCTTTGTCGGCAACAACGCTATGTCTCCGGGTGTGGGAGTGCAATTGAGGTCGAGGACTATCCCTCCTAGCATGTCCTCCTTCTTTGTCGGCAACAACGCTATGTATCCGGGTGTGGGAGTGCAGTTGAGCGCTTCGACGAGTCAATCGTTCGCTCCCCCGGCATGTGCTCCTTCTTCGCCTTGGGCATCTTTTTGTGGGAAGGGCAACAACCCACAGAATATAGAATTCTCTCCCTAAAGCATGAAGAGCAACTTAGTTAACCATCTGGAAGAAGAGACTCTGAGCACGCCCACCAACGAGCCAGACCATGCCGAGAGAAAGACGAAACACACGAAGACCGACTAAAAGTCAGCGTCTTCAAGAAGGGAAACGATGCCAAAGTGCCACCGCCGCCCGGTCCAACATCGGACCAAGGGCTTTCCCCCGAAGATGAGGTGAAGGGTACCATCCACGATGATGCCTCCAAGGAGGTAACGACGAACAATAGTGTCGCCATCATCGGCAATGACATCGTCATTGAAAGATTTCACCGAACCGAACCACCACCATCCGGCCAAAATCTCCTAGCCAAGATTTCTCATCCGGCGTGAGCTCACAGGAGAGGCTTGGTCGAAGGAGATCGGTAGATTACACACGGATATGGATAGAAGTGGCCATAACAATGAATTCCACACCACGAAACGTATTCCACATAGGCTAACTGAAAGAGCATTTCCTATCCCTAGTGATTTTGGTGTTTTATAACAACACACATATCGGCCTAATTATTTGCCAAGTGTATCGCAGGTGCATTGAACAGTGTTGCAATGTTCAAAAAAATGTCTGCCTGGCGCGGTACCAAAAAGCGGTAGTATCGCTTTTGCTCTGACCGACGAAGGCTTTGACTAGCTGTCAAAAGCCTCGCTAGGCGATCGCTTTTTAGTACCTAGCGCGACAGTAGCTTTTTGACCACTTGTCAAAAGCTTCTGCCTGCTCTACCGCATTTTAGTACCGCTCGGGGCAGAGACTTTTTGTACGTTGGCAAAAAGCTTCTGTCTGCCTAGGTATCAAAATACGGTAGTACCGCATTTTGCTACCGAGCGTGACAGAGAGTTTTTTCGTCTAAAACTGCTGATTCCACTACGTCCGGTAGTGCCGGTTGCCACTTGCGGTACTACCACTTTACGGTAGCATCAATAGTAGTACTGCTGTGGGCAGGGCTTGATGAAGTTTGAAAGAGGGTGGTCCGGTACCAGGTCCGGTAGTGCCGGAGTTCTCCGGTAGTACCGCTTGAACTTCCGGTACGACCGCTAAAAGTACAAAGGAAGTCGCCTAGAGGGGGGTGAATAGGCTTTTAAAATTATTACGGTTTAGGCTCAAGTAAATGCGGAATAAAACTAACGTTTAATTTATTGAGCATAAAACCTAGCCACTAAGTTCACCTAGGTGCACCAACAACCTATGCTAAGCAATACAAGCAACAAGGTGATAACAAGGTATAAAACTTCAAGCACGATAGCTATCACAATGTAAGGTGCATAAGTAAAGGGTTCGGTTGAGAGATAACCGATGGACGCGGAGACGAAGATTTGTTTCCCGAAGTTCACTTCCAAAGAAGCTACGTCTCCGTTGGAGATGTGCGATGGCGCAATGCTCTCCGAATGCCACAAATGGCTCACCTCGAGGTGTGGTGGCTCGATGCTCACCCAACGCCATAAAGGCCTCACCCCGGATGCGGAAGCACGCAACTCACCGACGCCACAAAAGGCTCACCCTATTCTCCCAAGTGCGCACCACAAAAGGCGGGCACTTGCTCCACTATGGGACGCTTGAGGGCGGTCACTGAACCCGTACAAGATTGGGGCTAACTCCACAACTCAATTGGAGGCTCCCAAAAACAAAGCCACAAAAGGCCAACAATGCCACAAAAGGCTACAAGACCACAAAAGGTCAACAATCCAACCATTAACAAGCCTAGGGTTCCAAGGAACCCAAGAGAAACAAGCTCACAAGCTTGAACTCGAATCTCCGAGGAGAACTCAAACCTATGCACCAAATGCAAGGGCAAGTCCTTCTCCCCCAAATTCCAACAAAGCTACAAAAGCTATTGGGGGAATAAGGGAGGAAGAACACAAGAGTAGAACTCAAACCTATGCACCAAATGCAAGGGCAAGTCCTTCTCTCCCAAATTCCAACAAAGCTACAAAAGATATTGGGGGAATAAGGGAGGAAGAACACAAGAGGAGAACACAAAACTCTCCAAGATCTAGATCCCAATGATTCCTTCACAAAGAAGGGATTTGACTTGGGGGGATTGTTGATCTAGATCTCCTCTCTCAAATCCCTCAAAAATATGCAAGAATCATAGGAGGGGAAAGGGAGAGGGAAAGCTTCTTCAAGGTTGACAATGGAGGAGAGAGAGAAAGCCAAGAACCAAGAAGAAAAGCTAGTGCCCACGAAGGGGAAGAGGAGCCCCTTTTAAAGGGCTCCCAGATCCGCGTTATGGGCATTCATGACACTGCCGGAACTTCGGTGGAGGCGGAAGTTCGTGGCACCCACCAACGGACGAAAACCGGAGTGAGAAACTGAAAAAACGAAACATGGCGGAACTTCCTGGGCGGAAGTTCCATGGCCATTGCTGACGCCCGCTCGAGGCCTTGGAAGTTCCGGTCAAAACAGACCGGAAGTTCCGGTGAACTTCCGAGCAAGTTCCGACAAAGTTCCGGCAAATAGAACGCTTCAAAACAGAAGGTTACTGAGCATGAGCGGAAGAAGACCCGTAACTTCCACCGGAACTTTCGGCGACAAAGATGCCCTAGCGGAACTTCCGGTGGGAAGCCGGAACTTCCGGTCAGAGAAATTCCAGAAACCAGAAAACCAGAAACGCAATAACTTTTGCATCCGAACTCCAAATGGGATGAAACCAATTTTGTTGGAAAGATAACGACGAATAGAATACAAGGTGTGGAAATATTGGGTATCACTTTGGGAAAAAATATCATAAATATATATGTGAAGTATCCCCCAAGGTGTGGAGCCGGAAAACTCGCAAGATCAAAAACCGCAATAAGATATGCAAGTGAAATCCTTAGATGATGAACTAGAGCTTGTTATGATGATGAACACAAGCTCTAGATCCTCTCATGGACAAGAACCAAAGAACAACCAAGAAAGATGATGCTATGAATGCAAAGGTTTGAGCTCTCTCCGAACGATGCAAACGAGACACCCGCTTGAGAGCCCCTCTTGATAGTACGGCTATCTATCCTAAACCCGGTCTCCCAACTAACAACACGAGACCGGCAAAAGAGAAGCCCTATCAACATACCTTTGCCTTGAGCGTCCCACTTGAACTTGATGTAGACCGTCTTGTTCTTCTATAGTGGGAACACCTTTCTTGTTTGCTCTTGCTTGATGAAGACTTGCAAAATGCTCCCCCATATTCCATGGGGAAACCTCTTCTTTGAACTTGCATTCCATGAGCACGAGGATGGCAAGCTTCAAGCATGAGATCTTCTAGAGATGGCGCATCTTGAGCTCGTCCTTCTTCATCCTTACTTGAGGTTGATCCATCTTGATGCAACTCTTTGCACATGCCTTGATCGACCTTCAAGCTCCTTCTTTCTTCATGATTCCAATGGGCACAAATCCCTTGGACATTTCTTCATCTTCCAACCTTGAGACCAACACATGGCCCAAGCGATGCCAATGGACAAACCTACAAGTGAAACTCAATTTACACATTAGTCCATAGAGATTGTCATTAATTACCAAAACCACACATGGGGGCATACATGCCCTTTCAACCGCTGCAGTAAAAGCTCCAATGGCCAGATTTTGTGGAGGGGTAATGCTCAGCTCATTTAAGTCAAAGACCACCATTGGAGTCCATTGGAGCCACCCAATCTTCAATATCTCCTCATTCCACCACCCAAAGTCCTTGATCTTTTGGGAATCGAAGGAGGAGGCCCCGATCTACTACTTCACCAAAAGAAATCTTCATTTCCCCCTCATTTCATTGAGGGCCCCTTTGCTCTAGTGTTTTCTTGGAAACCCTAGTTCTTGTTTTGGTTCTTACAAGCTTGTCTTTGATTGCTTTGACAGCTTGCTTGTATTTGGGAGCCTCCAATTAAGTTGTGGATGTGTGCCCCAAACTTGTAACGGTGCCGGCTTCCACCTTGAAGGTTGCCGATATAGTGGAAGGTGAATCGATCCTGTTGGGGTGATATTCATCGGAGAACAAGGGAGGCCTTTCGTGGCGTTGGTGGTTTGAAACCACCCCCTCTCCAAACGTAGACGTACTTCCCCTCAAAATGAAGGAACTACGGGAAACAAATCCTTGTGTCTCCACGTCCACTATTTTGGTTACTTCTATCCTTTACCGCACCTTACTTACTTGTTACTACTTTGTGTTAGGGTAGCTCTTGCATAATTGTCATAGGTAAATTCACCGTAGTTGCATTATCTAGAGAATTTACCTTATTGTCAAACCTTAATTTGAAAAAGAATAAAATTTGAAGTAGCACCTATTCACCCCCCCTCTAGGTGCCCATACGATCCTTTCAATTGGTATCAGAGCCTCAGCTCTTTATTCGGGCTTTACCGCCTAAGAGAATATCGGTAGCAACGAAGGGGATGGTGGTAGTGAGCCGACACCGGTGACCATGGAAGATCTCAAAAACTTGGAAACAAGATTGAGCTCTTCCTTGGTCAACGAAGTCAAGAAGATGCTCGAGCAACTTCTTAAAGACAAAGAAAGCTCATCACCTCCATCTCCTCAAGAGGATCAACCATCCATTTTACCTAAAGGGAATACATCGGTATCCCCCGAGGGTATGGTGGTGGGGGGTAAACTTGAAAACGTTAATTCCTCCACACACAATGATGGTGGGAAGGGTGAGCACCGTGACTCATGGTACTCTCCCGACCCTCCAATCCCTCACCCTCATGTATACAATAGAGGTTACCCACCTAAGCTTGAAGAATCTGCTACTTTTGCTCAATGGCAATCACTAATGAGGACTCATATGCGCACTTCTTGCATTGAACTATGGAACATCATCGATCATGGACTCTTTATTGGGGATCCAAACAACTTGACAAGAAGAGAGATTGTGTCAACACCCGGATTTTTCAATCCTAGATGCCTGTTATGCCATACATCGCAATCCCAGGATTACCATTTTTGCGAGACATAACAGAATTGGATACCATAGTACTTCATCCATTACAAACGATACATAAGTTCTTACACAAATGGGGATCTCATGATCCAGTTCTTAATACAACATCAAGCGGTGAATACGTAATAATAACGGTAGCATAGGCGAAGCTCCATCTTCGGGTCACAGCAATCTTGTGATGGGAGATGATCCTAGTTGTCGTAACCTTCACAGGGTCCATCCTCCGTACTCCTCTTCATAGTCATCCATGGAATAGCAGGACAAAGCCAAGAGTACTCTTTAAGTACTCGCAAACTAATACTAACAGGTAAGGGGTTTTTGGATAATAGGGCACTAGGCTCTAGGGTTGTTTTGCAAAAAGTCAGGTTTATCTTTACTAAGTTCCAAAGCTAGTCACAATTTTATAACTCCTAAGTGGGATCTTGTAATTCAGGTCACAACTCTGTTGTGTTCAAGTCAAAGTCTCAATTCATTTCATAAGTCATTTTGAAAAGGTCTGACGGGGGAACAATATGGCCACTCCAACTGTCCATAACCGCGGATGCGGCTATTCAAATAGTTTGACACTCTGCATAGATTGTACACTTTCACCACAACATTCGATACATCCGTCCGGAACAAATCCTGAATTCACCATACTCGGTATGCGGATAATCAATCCTAACCTTTCAATTACACGCCTAGTATAAGCACCTCTCCGTGAGTTTGGCCTCCCAACCATGACCATTGTCATCTTGTACTGCAGTGGACAATCTTCACAAGGTAGCCTCAGCTCAGACCTTGGCCGTGAGGGAACTAATACTAAGGTATATAAGTTTCATAAGCCCTACCCAATATTCGGGTATTGTGGTTTGCGCTAAAATTGGAATGGTATCGCATCCGCATAACCATCAGTTTTATAAAGGGCTAAGGATCATGCCTCAACATTTTCATCACCAAAATCATCAAGTGTTTGGAAACACATGTCCAAAACATTTCAATAGAATGATCCATCATTCCAAGGTTTCACAACCATTTTCCACCAAGTATTCCCATCTAAAAGTTGATCAAGTTTTATGCTTAGCACTAGCATCTACAGGTGGGGAGTAATAATTAGGGGGTAATCGGTGAATTTTCACTAAGTCCAACCTTATATCTTAGGTCGATATCAAGGTTTCTAGCTTAGGCCAAATTTTATGCTCTTTAAGCAACCTTCAAAGATAACATCTAGCATCTACCAAACTCTTAGGTAGACTCTAAGTAAGCTTTGATAAAGAAATAAAGTAAGAAGCTTGCCATAAAACTAGGATTGGTTTAGCAAGTGGGTATGATCACATATGCTTAAGGCATAAAGTAGTCATCTCACAAGTATGGGTTTGTGGCATCAGTAAGGTATCTTGCAAGTGTTAGCTTGCACATTCACTAGTAGTATTAGGATTGCATAGTAATTAGCTTGCATCAGTGTCAATATCAACTTGCCTTGTGCAGAGCAGTGGTTGAAGTTCTCCTCGGCTTCCTCTTCGTAGTATCCTCCTCCCTCCTCGTATCCTTGGTCGGTACTAGCGTCTATGAATAAATACGAGGTATACAATCACCAAACAATACTTAACTACTTGCAATCATCACACACAAGGGTCCTATAGATGATCTAGCATCATCTCTAACATTACAAGGTTAAGGCTTGGTTTAAATCCTTTTTATTTTTAGAAGAGTAATTTCTACTCATTGAAAAACTACTTAAGATTTAATATTCTCCAAACTAAACATGGGATCATTTTGACACATGTCATCACCACATATTATAGTCCATGGGAATGTGATTTAAAGTGGTGTCACAATTTAATAAGGTTTTACCCTTTTATTTTAATTAATTAAAGTGGCTAGAAATGCTTATGAAGCATTATTTTATTACTTGAACATTATTTCTGCTAGTAAACCTATATATTTTTATATATTCTGAAAGGTATGGTTAAACGTGATTTTTGAGAGTTGGAATCAACTCAAAAGCTTTTATGGTTTGAATTTGAAAAATGTTTGAATGCAGAAAAGTTTCTGCCTTGTTATTTTTACTATGGGTGATCTACAGATCCAAATGACTTGAATCCAACGGGCTTGGATTAAGCATTCACAGTCCTTTCCAACAAAATTGGTTTCATTCAATTTGGTGTACTTAATCGATCTGGGTTGATTTTTGAAGTTGGGTACAGAAGTGTGTTTGAATTTAAAAAGAAAAAGGTTTAATTTGAATTGCTGGGCTGCGCGGGAAATTCTAACGGGCCGACTGCTAAGCGCATGCTCCAGGCTGCTTAAGTGGGTGTCCCCACTGGCCGCTGACACGGGCTGGAGCGGTATGGGGTAACGTGGATCGTTCGATCTAGTTCTAATCCAACTACCGAGTCATCGTCGACGAGACAACTCCGGCGAGAACGAAACCTAGCGCGGCCGTGAGGGGTGCTAGGGATCACCGGGAAGTGCAGGCGAGGCGGGCGGATGAAGTCGACGACGGCGAACCTCCCTGCACCGGTGGCTTCTCCTAGGGCGGCTCCAATCGCTGGCTCTCCCTTCTCTCCCAGTGGCGGGCTCCAGTGAAATTCCGGCGGTGGTGCTCGGCTTGCTCCGAGGATGGTGTGGCACGGTCGGTGGGGAGGTGAGTGAGATGGTGTGAAGAAATCGTCGGGGTGGCCTCTATTTATAGTCGGCGAGGGGCCGTCGAAGCGCCGCAGTGAGCTCGTCGAAGCGACGTTCTGAGGACTATAGGCATGGGCAAGGGAAGGGGACGGTCTTGTGTATCTTGGCGATGCTCAACATGGTCGCGAGGCATGGGCGGTGTGGTTTGGTCAGGCGAAGCGGTGATCTCTTGTGGCAGGCGGCGTCTTTGACGGGCGGTGGCGGTATGGCACATGGCAGCAAGCGGGATGTCTGGCGGTCTCTGGGTGGTGGTGATCGTGTGTGCCGCGAGGCGCGATCTGTGGGTGATGGTCGAGGTGGCGCTCTGGCGCCGCTTCGGCATGGTCTGGCGTGGCTTGTCGCGTGGTCCAGGCTTGGCAACGCCGCGGTAGGGACAAGCGGTGGGGTGGACGGTGGGCTGCCTCCCGGCATATTGGCTAGGCTTCTTCTGCTCTAGCTTGCTATCCACAATGGGGTGACATGGGGTGCTCACTGTTCACCATTAATGGCAATGGCAAGCTCACAGGGGTGCTAGTGTTGGGCTAATCTTTCTAGATGATCTACTGGGTTGTGTGTGAGCTAACTAGGGAACAAGTTAGGCAAGAATCACTGCACACTATAGTGTTTGATGTTTTGTTTGATTTGTGTCTGCAACCTGTTTGATGAAATGGCCGCATGAAATCAAGTTTTGAATTTTGAAATGATTTTTGGTGGTTGCTAGATTGGTGCTGGTGAGTCTGTAGATGTTTGGATTTTGAAAGTTGAGCTTGTTTGAGTGGGTTTTGAAAAAGTGGGATCTTCCCATATGAAGAAGATTCAATTTTGAATTGTCATTTAAACTATGCATTTGAAAGTTTCTGGATGATCACAAAGTGGGCCTTGATACCTTGTTATGAGTACATTCAAGGGGTACAAAGATCCCGAAAAGTTTCTGTTAGGTTTTGAAAGTTTGAGACAGCCAAAGTAGGCATGGGAGTTAAATTGGTCAAAATGACCATTCACTTAATATATTTGTTTTGATTTACTTGTCTTTAGGAAAAGTGTGGGAAATGTTTTAGATGATGTTTTTTTCACCTAAGAAACATTTTACAAGCAATGGATCACACAAACAAGGTGGTTTTTAAAGAAATTCAAAATCCATGCATACAGATATACATGCATTCATGAATTCATTTAGAAAAGTTTTTGTTAACCCTAATCTTGATGATTAGTGTTTGTTGATCTAAGTTTGGTATTTTTGGGATGTTACAGATTGTTAATAGTCAACTCAATGCCACTGCTCTGCATATGATTCAACAAGGTTTGGGGACAAAGGATTATCCACACATTGAGCACTTTAGCATTGCCAAGGAAGCTTGGGATGCTCTCACTGTGTTGTTTATTGGAAATGAGAGTATGAGGAGGAACCGATATGATGCTCTAAGCAATGAAGCCGAAGGCTTCTACATGAAAGAAGGTGAAGATCACGAAGACATGTACCAAAGGCTCAAGACCACCGCCACTGCTTTTAGGAATGTGGGTGCCTCACATGTAGATGATGCATGGATAAAAAGGAAATATGTGAGTGCACTCATGCCTTTTGAGCCCACCGACTTGAAGAGCCTACAAGGAAGACACAACTACCATCTCATGACCTCAAATGAAGTTATGCAAGAGATGGATGCTTTCAAGGTTGCCGCCAAGAATGCCAAAGATGCCTGTGCTCGTGCCCTTGGTATGAGCAATGTTGTCAATGTTGCTTTGAAGGCCAAAGTTTTGGACCATGGGGATGAAGATGATAGTGATGAAGGACTTTCCATGGACCATCCCGATGAAGTCAAGATTGCTCATGGTCAATATATGGCTTTCTATGCAAAGAACTTTTGGAAGAACCCCGCCAAGGCCAAGATGGAAATGGAACGGAGAAGCAATCCAAATGGGAAAAGAGAGAATACCACAAGGTTGAGAACTTGCTTCAATTGTGGTGACGCTACCACTTTGTGGCTAGTTGCCCCTATGAGAAGAGAAGATCATGGTGGTAAGCTTGTGTTGAAGAAGACTCTCAAGGGACCGTACAAGAAACCTTTCATCAAAAAGAATCCCATCAACAAGAAGCCGGGAGAAATTGTCTTGATCACTCATGAAGAGTACTCCTCCGACAATGAAGATGATGAAGATGACGAAGAGGAAACTTCTCATGGTGTGGCTGCTCTTGCCACCACCTCTACTCCGACATTCTCACTCTTCGATTCTCCAAATGAGAACTCTTCCACCAAGAATGCCACTTGCCTTATGGCAAGAGGAACGAAGGTATCTTCATCATCCCGCTCTACTAACTTAGATAATGATGAAATTGATGATGAGATGTATCTTGATGTTAAAAAGGAATTAATTGCCTTTGATGAGTTTATGACTAACCTAGAAGGTGATGCTAAGCTACATTTTGGAAACATATTAGATCAACTATCACATACTCAAGAGCTTATAGATGTAAGATGTAAACTTGGGCATGAACATATGATTGAGCTAGAGGCTTTAAACAATGCTCTAGAAGAAGAACAAGAAACTAGGTTGTCACTTGAATTAAAACTTGAAGGGCTTGTATGATGCAAATGACATTATTGTTAACAAACTCATCAAAGAGCGTGATCATGCTATTGCTAAATACAAAAGAGCTAAAAAGTACAAGGTTGAGTTTGGTGTGGTTCATGAAAAACTTGTCGAGGACTTTAGTTTGCTTAACAAGGCCCACAAGGCCTTGGAGAGTGAACTCTTGTCACTCACAAAGTCCCATGAAACGCTTCAAACTCAATTAATAATATTCCTTCACCTAGTAACTTCATTCCATATAGTAGCACAACTATTCTTGAAGAGAATGCTAGGTTGAAGGGGGAGCTTGCTAAGGCCACATTTCCACAAGGCAACAAGTCCATTGATGATCTTTTGAGCAAGCAAAGGCGTAGTGGTGATAAAGGGGGCATTGGTTTTGTTTCCAAAACCAAGAAGAAGAACAATAAGAAGAAGAAGGACAATCCCGCACAATAGACCAACAAGACCATTGTGGAGAGTAAGACCACAAGTGGTAAAACTATGTCACATGATGACTTTGCGGGAAGTGCTAACCCTCACTATGTTCTAATGCGTGATTACTATGGTTATGTGTATGCACAATATGTTGGTCCTTATGATGGTTATATTGCTTGGTCTATTTGGGTTCCTAAGACCCTTGTTGCTAACAAAAGAGGACCCATTAAAAAATGGGTACCTAAAAATTAGCTTGATCTTTTGTAGACTTATGCTTCCAGAGGGTCAAAGTGGGTGCTTGATAGTGGTTGCACAAGTCATATGACCGGAATCTCATCTATTGTCAAGGAGTTAAAGCCTAATGATGATCAAATTACTGTGACATATGCCGACAAATCAAAGTCTAAGGTAATGGGTTTCGGCAAGGTTGTGGTTTCTCACGATATTACACTCGTGAACGTCATGCTTGTTGAGACCCTTGGATACAATTTACTTTATGTCCTTGCTCTTGGTAAGATGGGCTTTGCCGTCTTCATTGATGTAGATATTGTGGTCCTCTTGTGGAGCAAGTCTCTCAAGGTCACTTTCGTTGGGCACGTCGAACATGACTTGTATGTGGTGGACTTCTCGGAGCAAACCACTACAGGTCCGATGTGCTTATTTGGAAAGGCCGATGTGGGTTGGTTATGGCATCGCCGACTAGCCCATGTCAATATGAGAACTTTGCAAAGTCTCCATAAAGAGGGCCATATAGTTGGACTAAAAGAAAATGTTTCCTTTGCCAAAGATCGTGTTTGCAGGGCATGTGTTCTAGGGAAGATGCATGACGCTCCTCACAAGCCCACAAACCAAATCTAGTCTAACAAGATCGGGGCCTCCTCCTTCGGTAATGGAAGGATCTTGACTTGATTATCTTGCACTCTCACCTAATACTCGACCCATATTTGGTTTAGGTGTAGGCATGGACATAGGGCAAGTGCGGTCCTAATTGATTGGACCATCCCTCCCCCCATTATGCGCAAAGTAAACAAAATAATTCCTATTAATATCATTTTGTGATATGTGAGCTTAATGATGAGTTTCGATAATGGACCCAAGATATATCTTCGTGGTGCCAAGCCGAGTATACTCAAATATGGTGGCCTACGCCACCGCCCCCTCTCAATCGAGAGGTTGATGTGCGTACTCGTGTTTGTCATTTTTGATTTGATTTTTACTCATGATTGTCATCTTGTGAATTGCCTTCATCGTTCTTAGTATCATGCACCCTAGTTTGGTTTTGAACTTCCTTTTTCTCGATTTTTAGAGTGCATGTGCTTCCCAGCTCACTTGTATTAACCCTAGCCTCCTTACTCCCCCAACAAAACCCATCTACTCTACACAAGAACCTTCCTTTTTATGTATCTTGGCTCTCTGTCCTGATGGTCACGGTACTACCGGGTCTCATACGCGGTACTACCGCCAAACGGTACTACCTGACATTGCTAGCGGTACTACCGCCTCTGGTTTTGTTTCCAGGGTCCTGCCTAGAAACTTCCCAGGTGCGGTACTACCGGTTGGTATCTCTGGTACTACCGCCCTTGGTACCGGTACTACTGCTTGTGCGTGTCGGTTAAGACTGGAGACGGGGGAGAGGCACCCCTCAGTGCCTCATTCATCCCTCGTCTCCACTCCTCACCAGCGCCACCACAGGAGCAAGAGGACGCCATTGGATCCCGCCTTCCTCCTTCTCCCGGATCCACACGGATCCGCCTCCCAGCAGGCTCCTCCTTCTTCTCCAGCGTCATGGACACCAGTACTACCGCCCTCCTCATCTTCTCACTTGTTTTCTCCATTGAATCTAGGGTAACTTTGATTCTTGGTTAAAACTCGTATTCTTGAGGTTGTATCGTGTGCTATTTACCAGATCTACCACTTTGTCCGATGGAAATCGTGTTTTACAACAAATTTACTGCCCGTACATGGATTTCTAGTTCAGATCTGCACTGTGGTCACGAGCCGGTAGTACCGGAAATATTTTTCCGGTACTACGCTTGGCGGTACCACCAAGTGCATATCCGAGACTACCGATCTTTGGTAGCAATTTTTTTAATACCAAGTTCCATCCTCTATTTGTCTCAGGTTCTTGTGCCCTTACCCCTATGCTATCTCCCTCGTTCTTTCACAGGTGCAGGGGGTTCCCGGGGATCGCGCAAGCGCTCCAAAGCTCACTATGAGATCGAGGACTATGAGTCAGAATCAGAGACTGAGTCAGAAGAGGAGGTCATGCCTCAACCTAGTGCCCGTCTGAAACTGCCAACCACTTGTGGTCGTCGGGGTGGGGGGGTCAAGCAAAGTGCTGGTCGTGGTAAAGCTCCTCCACCTCCTCCTCCCTCCGGTCCTCGCAAGAGTCACAGTTCCGGGCCATCTGGGCCAAAGCTGCTGTCTTATTTGTCTGAGACAGAATTTCATGCCCTGCGGGTGGTCAGTCTATATGGGACAGCTCCCTCTCATGCTCGAGAAAATAGCCTCTTCTTTACGGATTTTCAGGAGCGGGTGTTCCATGAGATTCTCATGAAAGATGGAAAAATTGTGGCTCCTCAAAAATGGATCGAGATGAATCATGTGAGGAAGAATCTGAACTACTTTGTTGAGGCCCTTGACATTTGCACCAACATTGGCTTGCTTCCCATTATGGAGTTCCGGTGCAACTATGATCCAATGCTCATTGCTCAGTTCTATGCAACCGTTCACTTTGCCAAGAATGATACTCGGATTCTCACCTGGATGACCGAGGGTGTTGTCAAGCAAGCAACGTTGGCTGAGTTTGGGGCTATCCTCGGGTACGAAGACCGTGGCAAGGACACTCCCGTTGGCTTTCGGTGCCACGCCAATGATCGCCCCATGAAGAAAGATGTGCTTGCACCACTGTACATCCGGGGGCGCGGAATCCCTGGAAAGATCAAAGGGCTCCTCCCTACATATGACATCTTGCATCGCATATTTCGTGAGACCGTTGCCCCTCGTGCTAGGAATTTTGATGAGATACATGCCTTCATGGTAGATATTATGATGGCCACCTATCACCACCGTGACTCTGGCCTACCTATGGATGTGATGGATGTCATTTGGAATGATATGGTCTGTGCCACTTTTCAGAGGAGGGTGCCTCCTTTTGCTCCATACATCATGGCTCTCATGATTCGCAAGTGCCCTGTGATTGCCCGTGACTTGCCTTCTCTTCGTCTTGCCACTCACCGCCACAAGAATCTGTTGATCAAGACCCATCCCAAACCACGCAATGCGGATGGTCAGATTATTGATGAGGATGGGAACCCGGTTGAGGAGGAATCAGGTGATGCTGCTGATGCGCAGCAGGATGCTGCATTTGTGGTCTCACGTCGCCAGTCCGCTCAGCCATCTTGGGCTAAGAGGTTTGAGGCCAAACTCAAGAAGATATTCTGCTTCCAAGTAGACAATCAGAAACGCATGTACGAGGCCCATGTCTATGCCAAGAAGTCCTGCGCTCGTCAGAAGGAAATGATGGAGGCTCAAGGCTTGACCGTTTCCAAGGGCTCCGAGAACAACATTACCCCAGAAGACCAATGGATCTCCAAGCACAAAGCGGGAAGATGATGCCACCTCCTCCTTCCGTGCCCGCCACCTCATGATGATGCATGGGAAGACGGGTTGATGATGACGAGTGATCTCCGGGACGTTAGTGTTGCTCTTGTCCCTTTTTGGCGTCTTGATGCCAAAGGGGGAGAAGTTGCACATTAGGTATGCGGGATTTGCGAGGGAAAAGTCACAAGCTCGTTCTTGCCATTGATTTTATTCGCTTGTGAACTTTATTTGCTTGCCTCTTATTATGTGTGACTTACTATGTGTGAACTAACTATTTGTGCTATGTATGGTGAGACTATGTGGTTATCGTATGGATCCATCTTGTGTGTATTATGGCTATTCTCATTTGGATCCATCCTATGTGACAACCTTCCCCACTCCTAATCAATATTGGTCATCACATGTTATTTAGCAAAGGTATGTGCTCTATGTGCGACTTCTACTCCCAGGTAACTTGTTTGAGTGTATGGGGCTTGTTTCTATATATCTAGGGGGA
This sequence comes from Avena longiglumis, assembly GCA_030063025.1. Lineage (NCBI taxonomy): Eukaryota > Viridiplantae > Streptophyta > Magnoliopsida > Poales > Poaceae > Avena > Avena longiglumis. Next base: position 106,581,658 of record CP125978.1, read on the forward strand.
GCCCCATCTATATCTTGTCATCACTAGATTTACCTGCAAAATGTGTGTTGTCATCAAACACCAAAAAGGGGGAGATTGAAAGAGCATTTCCTATCCCTAGTGATTTTGGTGTTTTATAACAACACACATATCGGCCTAATTATTTGCCAAGTGTATCGTAGGTGCATTGAATAGTGTTGCAATGTTCAAAAAACTTTCTGCCTGGCGCGGTACCAAAAAGCGGACTGCTTTTTTCTACCGGACCAGACAGAAGGCTTAGACTAACTGTCAAAAAGCCTCTGCCGGGCTAGGTACTAAAATGCGGTAGCGCGACAGTAGCTTTTTGACCACTTGTCAAAAGCTTCTGCCTGCTCCGGTACTAAAATGTGGTAGTACCGCATTTTAGTACCGCTCGGGGCAGAGACTTTTTGTACGTTGGCAAAAAGCTTTTGTCTGCCTAGGTAGCAAAATGCGGTAGTACCGCATTTTTCTACCGGGCGTGACAGAGTTTTTTCGTCTAAAACTGCTGATTCCACTACGTCCGGTAGTACCGGTTGCCACTTGCGGTACTACCGCTTTACGGTAGCATCAATAGTAGTACCGTTGTGGGTCCGGTACTAGGTCCGGTAGTGCCGGGGTTCTCCGGTAGTACCGCTTGAACTTCCGGTACTACCGCTGCAGTAAAAGCTCCAACGGCCAGATTTTGTGGAGGGGTATAAATACCCCTCCACCTACCTTGGGACAAGATGCTCAACTCATTTAAGTCAAAGACCACCATTAGAGTCCATTGGAGCCACCCAATCTTCAAGATCTCCTCATTCCACCACCCAAAGTCCTTGATCTTTTGGGAATCGAAGGAGGAGGCCCCGATCTACTACTTCACCAAAAGAGATCTTTATTTCCCCCTCATTTCATTGAGGGCCCCTTTGCTCTAGTGTTTTTTTGGAAACCCTAGTTCTTGTTTTGGTTCTTACAAGCTTGTCTTTGATTGCTTTGACAGCTTGCTTGTACTCCCTCTGTTTCAAAATATAAGATGTTTTAGCTTTGTGAAGCAAATGTATCTAGACTTCTTTTAGTATGTAGGTTCACTCGGGTTTAGAGTGAATCTACACACTAAAAAAAGTCTAGATACATTTTCTTCACAAACCCAAAACATCTTATATTTTGAAACGGAGGGAGTATTTGGGAGCCTCCGATTAAGTATTGGATGTGTGCCCCAAACTTGTAACGGTGCCGGCTTCCATCTTGAAGGTTGCCGATATAGTGGAAGGTGAATCGATCTCGTTGGGGTGAGATTCATCGGAGAACAAGGGAGGCCTTTCGTGGCGTTGGTGGTTGGAAACCACCCCCTCTCTAAACGTAGATGTACTTTCCCTCAAAAGGAAGAAACTACGGAAAACAAATCCTTGTGTCTCCGCGTCCACTATTTTGGTTACTTCTATCCTTTACCGCACCTTACTTACTTGTACTATTTTGTGTTAGGATAGCTCTTGCATAATTGTCATATAGGTAAATTCACCGTAGTTGCATTATCTAGATAATTTACCTTATTGTCAAACCTTAATTTGAAAAAGAAGAAAATTTGAAGTAGCACCTATTCAACCCCCTTCCTCTAGGTGCCCATACGATCCTTTCACTAATCTCGCTGCCCATACTGCCGAGGCGGCTAACAACACTACACGGAGGCACCTGCCGCAAGGCGCCACCATGCCCACCACCTAGAGTCGCCGCCCCAGCATCCAAACAACCAAGTAAACCTGTCGTTTCCCACTCTTCGTTCAATTAGGTCCAAACTTTGTAATTTCAGGGATAAGACGGCTAGGTCGCAAGTAGCGTGCGTGGGATGTACTTTTTTGCATACCATTTGGTAGGCTACAGGCACCAACTTGCCTAGGTGTTTGAATAAAACTTTACATTGCCACAAAAAGATAGAGAATGGTTTGTCTCACAATTTTCGGTAGCAGGGCCAAAGAACTGGACTAGATATTGGCGAGAATACTTCGAGCACAGGCGGCCAGCTAGAGGCTTTTTTTTTTACGCGAGCTAGAGACTTGTTGATTTTGAATGGATTGCGTCACGATACCTCGACCTGTCTCGAGCTAAGAAGGCCATCGTGTAATCTTCATCCAGAGTAGATTGCTACACATCCAAGAGTACCCATTGGCATTATGACACAAAAGGTTTATTCTCGGTAAAGTCAGCCTATAAGTTATATGTGGCAAAACGTGATGGTCCTCAACAATCTGGGTCAAATCAGGAAGCTGAGTCCTTTCAATGGGAGACAATCTGGAAACTAGCTTGCCCCCCAAAAATCCAGCAGTTCATCTGGAGGTTTGCTCATAACTCTCTGCCGCTGAAGATGAACATCATGAGGAGAGGCATTGAGTGTGATACTCGGTGTGTCTGTTGCCAGCGACTAGATGAGGACGGGGCTCACCTTTTCCTCCATTGCAAAGAAGTCAAACAAATATGGAGAGAGTTAAAGTTGGAAGAAGAAAGACAGATCCTATGTGAGGCACATGATGCCAAAGCTGTTGTCTAGTCAGTCCTAAATTTCAATGAGGAAAAGAGGGTACTCACTGCATGCTTATTGTGGTGCTGGTGGACAAGGCGCAATAAAATTTATGCGAAAGATGTAGGTGGGGACAAACAAAATTTGGTGACACAAGTCCGGTTTTGGGCAGGAGAATCACGGGAGTTCTGTTCGAAAGAAAGAGGGACAGTGAAGATCTCAGAGCCTAGGGAAGCAAATTGGCAGGCACCGCCCGCAGATGTGCTGAAGATAAATGTGGATGGATCGTTCAGAGCCGATTCAAATTCAGGTGGCTGGGGTTTTGTGGTAAGAGACCAATATGGGCGAGTTAGAGGCTCGGGGGCAGGGAGAATTACCTATGCTCTATCTGCAGCGCATGCAGAAATTCAGGCTTGCGAAGAAGCTGCGTACGCTGCTGCTGAGTGGGGTATGGTCCATGTCCTAATTGAAACGGATTCACAGAACCTGATGCACGCAATGAGGACGACGGAGTATGACAGAGCTGCGGAAGGAATCATCTACAAAAACCTGCGACTATATATGCAGCTGGCTTTTAATTCTTTTGAATTTGTTTTTGTCCCCCGTACTTGTAATAAACTAGCGCATGAGGTAGCTGCTGTCGGAGTGAACCGGCAAGACACTAGACGTTTATGGCCGGAGTCGCTGCCTGATGGTGTAAGTGCCCTGTTGGCTGGCGATGTTGCTGAGCCATGTGTTTAATGGAATCAAGTGTTCCAGGTAAAAAAAAAAAAAGAGTACCCATTGGGTTTTGTGAACAAAGCGTCATCACACATCCAATTTGGAAGTATACTGGGCCGTTCAACCATATGGGCCTCGAGGCTGAACGTAGCGCTGATGGAAAGGTTGCCTGTCCTACACCGTCGCCCCCGTTCGATTAGTCCCACCTCGCCTGCGTAGCTGAGCGGAGCAGGTCGAGCGAATATAAAAGAAGGCGCAGGACTCCGTTCCAATTCATACCTTTCTCGGCCTTTTGGCTAAGATCAAGTGTAGTATCTGTTCTTATCAGTTTAATATCTGATATGTGGACCATGTGTCCACAACGATATTAAATTTATTTTTTGTGGGTGAGGGCCCACCACAGTGGCTTGCCACTGGGGTCCTCAGGCGTTCCCCGGGCGTTGCACTACTGCCCGGGTGTGGCGCACCCCAACCAAATCAATTTAATCATTTCATTCCTCAAGGTTAGGGGACTAGGTCTGATGCACCCAACAAAGAAATGAGTTGTGACACAGATTTTCCAATTCTTCAGAAGTGATTCATGGGGCAACGATTCTGAATTCTTGTTTCTGCACTTGACACAGCCAAGGAGACTCACACAGCAGTACATCTGCGAAAGATTGAGAAATGGAAATACTGGTCACTCCAGCCATAATGTGACTCCGAGATATGTTCAGATAGGCAGTGATCTACACCAGCATTTACAGTCGTTCCCCTACACCTCTGATCTCCATTTGGGCGCCATACACGGGGTCTTAGGTTCAGAGATGAGAAACTACAGGTCAAGAATCTGCGTCGATGGGCACACGAGGTACTGTACATAGCCAAAGATTTGGAGTGAACTCATAATCATACAAACGGGTTTACAACAGAAGTTTAGACAGCAGTCTGAATGAACAGTTCGAAACTGATTACACCAGTCACCACCCATATTTTGCCTGGGTCTCTGCCTTGGTGAGGACGCCCTTGGACGTCTCTCGTTAAGCTCCATCTCTTTTGCCCTCATGTCGAAGTACAGAGAACCGATCTGATGCTTCCTTTTCGCCAGCTTGGAGGGTTTTGCCTTCCCCGAAGGGGCGGCCTGCACGCAAGATAGAAAATACATCGGGTTAAATTATGTAATCGTGTAGAGACTAAAAACCGTGTATGGAAAATATTACTACCCCGTTCCAAAATGCAAACCTTTTCAGCAGTTCAATTTGAACTGCTAGAAAGGATTATCTTATGGAACAGAGGTAGTAGCATTCATGAACCAGATATCCTTTTGGAGTGACGAGGTCATTCGGTAAAAGTAGCCTTCTCTTAGCGATGTAGTACTAAGCATAAGTTTGGTTGATGAACAAAAGCAGCATGAGACGGTGGCATGTGAATGCTTTTCCAGTACTTCACATTTCCTCTCCGACCAAAACTATTATTTGAATCTGAATTAACAGCTACAGTTTTTAGAATCAGTTACAAACTACTCCCTCTGTTTGGAAATATAGGATGTTTTAGGTTACTGAAGCTAATGTATGTAGACATCTTTTAGTGTGTAGGTTCAAATGAATCTAGACACTAAAAGATGTACATCTTCTTTACAAACCTAAAACATCTTATATTTCTAAACAGAGGGAGTACACAGGAAATAACACATACTTAAAACATGCTTGGCATGATGGGATCCTTGAATGCACTCTAGGATATTAATCTTACAACCCCATACATTCATCATCTCCTACAGCATTAAGAAAGTCTACCTTTGGTAGGATAATCAGATGCTAGGGAGCCCATATTTTGATACTCGTTATCCTTCTATTATACATCACTGATATTTTTAATTCATGATTTTTCATTTCTGTTGTACCAGCTTATTCCTTTCCTACACAGCTGGCACTAGATTAAGATATAACCAAAAGACCACCATTACACCATACAACTAAAGGCCCTGAACTGGAATGACCTATATAAAAGAAAGAGATAAGTCTAGCTTGTCCATTTTTCAACTGTATGTACAGGTCTTTGATTGAAGTGATTTTCAACTGGCAGTGTTACATTAAGCGCTCCTAAGGGCACACTTAAGTGCTGAGCGGAGGCACAACGCCTATATCGCTTAATTGCGCTTAAATGTGTGATTAATTGTGTTTAGCGCTTTAATCTTTCAGAAAAGGGAAAGGCAGAGGCAAAACACTCGCTCAGCGCTTAATAGAACCTTATCAATTGCTCAGAACATCATGCAGTACCTCCTCTCATCATCGCATTATTCTTTTATTCAAATTTACCATCAAAGTAATGTGATAGCTCATGTTTTAGTTTAATCAGCTGGATGATGTGAAATCTTGCCTGATTATATTCAGAACCTGGCGGATCTAATTTGGTCAATTCCATGTGGTGCAATTTCGTTTAACAAAGCTGCCCGTTTCGCCTATCAAACTGTACTTCCCTATAAGCTAAACCAAGTTTGTCATGGTGCATCATCACTCGTAAGTCCCGCTCAGGAAGAGGCGTTCCAAAAACCTGAGGGGGAACTTAATCCCGCTCAGGAAGAGGCGTTCCAAAAACTTGATACTACTTTCAAGGCTGCCTTGATCAGCATCCTTGGCGACAATATTGTCGATTCATATCTGTCATTCAGCAATGGCAAAGATATGTGGGATGCGCTCGAGAGAAAATTTGGAGTTTCTGATGCTGGCAGTGAACTGTATGTCATGGAACAATTCTATGACTACAAGATGATTGATGACCGCTCCATTGTGGAGCAGGCTCATGAGATCTGATCACTTGCCGGGGAGCTTGAGCACTTCACTTGTGTGTTACGGACAAGTTTGTTGCCGGAGGCATCATTGCCAAACTTCCCCATCATGGAGGAATTTTGCTACTTCTCGAAGCATAAGAGACAAGAGTTCTCCGTGACGGATCTCATTGGGACTCTTGATGTGGAAGAGAAGGCGAGAGCAAAGACACACGTGCTCGAGGTACCGAGGGAGGCTCTAATGCCAACCAGTGCATGTAAAAGGAACTTCGACCTTACAAGTTCAAGAACAAAGGAAAGTTTGATGACAAAGGAAAGTTCGATGGAAAGAACAAGGCCTCACAGTCTACCAACTTCAAGAAGAAGACTGATAAGAGGAAAGGTGCTTGTCATGTGTGCGGTGATCCTAATCATTGGGCTCCTGCTTGTCCCAACCGCTTTGACAAACGCCAACATGGGAAGAGCAAGACGCTAATGTTGTCATGGGCGTTGAGATGAAAGATGTTGGGTATGGTATATTACCTCGTTCTTTCATTATGTCATTCTCTGATTGGTGGATTGACACGGCGCTAATGTACATGTGCGTTACGATATTTCCATGTTTTCTTCATATCAGTCGAGGGACTCAAACCGTCTTGATGGGGAACGGCTCGCATGCTTCATTCATGGTGTTGGTACGGTCGATCAAGTTCACTTGGGAAAGACTGTATGCTGAACGTGCATCATGTTCCTCAATTAATAAAAATCTTGTTAGCGGATCTCTTACGTATGAGATGGCTACAAGATTGTATTTGAGTCCAATAAATTTGTAATTTCGAAGTATGGAACCTTTATTGGTAAAGGCTATGAATGCGGAGGCTTGTTCCGCTTATCTCTGTCAGACATTTGTAATAAAGTTGTTAATCATATTTACACAAATTTTGAATCAAATGTCTGGCACTCTCGTCTTTGTCATATTAATTTTGGTTGTATGACGCGGCTAGCCAAAATGAATTTAATCCCTGATTTCTCAACTGTTAAGGGATCTAAGTGCCAAGTCTGCGTACAAGCTAAACAACCTCGCAAGTCACATACGACTGCAGAAGTGAGAAATTTAACACCACTAGAGCTCATACATTCTGATCTTTGTGAGATGAATGGTGTGTTGACAAAAGGTGGAAAGAAATATTTCATGACTTTGATCGATGACTCTCGAGATATTGTCATGTGTATCTTGAAATCAAAAGATGAGGCTTTGAGTTTCTTCAAAATCTATAAAGCTGAGGCAGAAAATCAACTTGATCGAAAGATTAAGAGGCTTAGGTCTGATCGTGGTGGAGAGTATTTTTCCAACGAGTTTGATTCTTTTTGTGCGGAACATGGTATAATTCATGAGAGGACGCCTCCCTACTCACCCCAGTCAAATGGAGTAGCCGAAAGAAAGAACCGTACTCTAACAGATTTGGTTAACGCCATGTTAGACACATCGGGTCTTTCTAAGGAATGGTGGGGGGAGGCATTATTGACCGCGTGTCATGTCCTAAACCGAGTTCCCACAAAGAACAAAGAAATTACTCCATTCGAAGAATGGGAGAAGAAAAGACTAAGACTCTCTTACTTACTTGGGGTTGTTTGGCAAAGGTTAATGTACCAATCCCCAAGAAGCGCAAGCTTGGACCAAAAACCATTGATTGTGTTTTTCTGGGCTATGCTTTTCATGGCATTGGTTATAGATTCTTGATAGTAGAATCTGAAGTACCTGACATTCATGTCGGTACAATCATGGAGTCGACTGATGCGACTTTCTTTGAGGATATATTTCCAATGAAGGATAAACCTAACTCATCAAATCCGGAGATACCTAGTTCATATAATCAGGAATTTGCTATATTCTCTGAACCTATCATTCCGATTGAACACTCTGAAAGTCCTAAGGAGGATGACAATGAAATTCCTAAAAGGAGCAAGAGACAAAGGACTGCAAAGTCTTTTGGTGATGATTTCATTGTTTACCTTGTAGATGACACTCCACTTCCATTTGAAGCTTATGCATCTCCGATCGACTCTGAAGGAAGGAAGTTCATAGTGAGATGAATTCCATCTTAGCTAATGAAACATGGGAGATCACCGATCGTCCTTATGGGTGCAAACCTGTAGGATGTAAATGGGTGTTCAAGAAGAAACTAAGGCGATGGTACTATTGAGAAGTACAAGGCAAGGCTTGTAGCCAAGGGTTATACCCAAAAGGAAGGTGAAGACTTCTTTGACACTTACTCACCTGTAGCAAGGTTGACCACCATTCGAGTACTACTTTCTCTGGCTGCCTCACACGGTCTTCTCGTTCATCAAATGGACGTTAAGACGGCTTTCCTAAATGGAGAGTTGGATGAGGAAATCTATATGGATCAACCAGATGGTTTTGTAGTAAATGGTCAAGAAAGAAAAGTGTGCAAGCTACTGAAGTCTTTGTATGGTCTCAAACAAGCACCTAAGCAGTGGCATGAAAAATTTGATAAAACCTTAACCGCTGCAGGCTTTGTTGTAAACGAAGCTGACAAGTGCGTATATTATCGCCATGGTGGGGGTGAGGGAGTCATCCTTTGTTTGTATGTTGATGACATACTGATTTTGAACCAACCTTAATGCAATTAAGGAGGTCAAAGATTTCTTATCTCGTTCCTTTGAGATGAAGGATCGGGAGTATATGTTATCCCGAACATCAAGCTATTGAGAGATGATGATGGTGGGATTACATTGCTTCAGTCCACTATGTGGAAAAGATTTTGAGTCGTTTTGGGTATAGCGACGTCAATTTTTCTCCTACACCATATGATCCTAGTGTGTTGCTTGAAAGAATCGAGGAAATGCTAGAGACCAACTAAGATACTCTCAAATTATTGGCTCGCTTATGTATTTAGCTAGTGCCACGAGACGACATCGCCTTCTTTGTAAGCAAACTCGTCGATTTGTCTCAAATCCAGGAGATGATCACGCATGCTCTTGAGAGAGTTATGCGATATCTAAAAACCATGAGCTATGGCATACACTATACCGGTATCCAAGGGTACTAGAGGGTTATAGTGATTCAAATTGGATATCGATGTTGATGAGATAAAGGCCACGAGTGGATATGTTTTCACACTTGGTGGTGGCGCTGTTTCTTGAAGTCTTGCAAGCGCACCATCTTAACGAGGTCAACTATGGAAGCAGAACTCACAGACTAGACACGGCCCTTTGTTGAAGCGAGTGGCTTCGTGAACTCTTGATGGACTTACGTGGTTGAAAAACCTATACCGCAATTCCAATGAATCGATAATCAAACCGTGATTATTAAGGTGAACAGTTCTAAGGATAATATGAAGTCCTCAAGACATGTGAAGAGGAGACTGAAATCTGTCAGGAAAATGAGGAACTCCGGAGTTATTGCATTGGATTATATCCAAACATCTAAAAACTTGGCAGATCCCTTCACAAAGGGTCTATCACGCAACGTGATAGAAAATGCATCAAAGGAGATGGGTATGAGACCCACAATTTGAGCTTTCCATAGTGGTAAACCATTCTATGTGATCGGAGATCCCGTGAATTAGAATTGGGAAACAAGCTGTTGGTTAGCTGAGAGGAAAGTATCCCTACTTTAATAAACACCACTCCATAAAGATGCAATACTTTCCTATTCTGCATGGCAGGTTGATTTATTATCTTAATGTGTTCTAAGTGGCTTATTCTAAGCAAAGATGTTGTCCTGCAGAACATCTTTTGAAGAACACACCTATATGAGTCTGACTGTTAAAACGTCGCAGTCTATGAGAGTGGGGTGCTCTCTAATAAACTCATGAAAGGTCATGGAGTATGACGTATAAGCTCCACCCGCGGGGAAGTCCCACGGTAGCCCAGTATCGGTCAAGACTTCGTGTGAAGCTAGATTGCAGCAAACTTGCAGTTCAAGGCATAGTCCACTGTACAAGTCGCAATCTAGTGTAGCATAGAATTCTAGGTGGAAGTTCAACTTAACAGTCTCCACTAAAGTACCGGTATATAAACAGTGTTTTGGAACCAAAGGCAGATTACATGTGCCTCTGGGATCCGTGGGGATTGTTGGAATTTTGGCCCAAATATTCTAGCCCATTTTCTATTTCAATAATTCCTGAAAATCCTAGAGGCCCATGTGGCCTATTCATGCAAGGCAAGAGGTGGGACAAATGTTTAGTCCCACATTGCTAGTTGAGTGGAAGTTGGACCAGCTTATAAGGTGAGCTCTTCTACCACTTGGTAAAAGGATGAGAAGGAGAAGGAGAGAGTTCCACACGCCCGCTCCTCCTCCTCGCTCGCCGCTCCTCGCCTCGCCTCGCGCCGCCTGTCATACAAGGCCGCCGAGCCGAGCTTTATTTTGCCACGCATGAATGGTATATCAACAATTTTGGGAAAGCCGATGCATCGGCTCTTTGAGATACATTGCTATCGGGCATCGACTTATACGAAGGTGAAACGTTTGCTTTAAATGGACGTTTAATACGAGTTAAATGTGCCTGCTCGTTTCATCTTCTGCACCGTCTGCCTTCTCCTCTGCGCCTATAAGAGAGAGAGGTCGCGCCTCCTCTCAGTTGCGCTGTTACACATCCCTTGCCTCGAGTTCCAGAGCACTGCGCTACTTCCATCTTCCCCATCCCGTCTTGCGGCGTGCACCGCGAGCCGGGACAGTAGGCCTCCGAGACCCCGCTTCGAGTCCTATACGGGAGAAGGGCGATAAGGTTTTGGGAGCGCTATCATGACCATCGGCTTCACACGGACTCCCTCACAGATAGCGACGTCTTCCCCGACGAGGACTTCTTCCCCGACATCAGCACTCTCTTCCTCGACGACATGGCCAATGACGGTTCCAACACCGGCGGTTCTACTTCTGCTACTGCCGTGTACAGCTTCTGTCTCAATCTTGTTCTGATTCTATCCAGAGTTTTATGTCTTGTAGTTTGTGTGGCTATATGCCTTATTTTGTATTCGATATTTAACATGATTAGTATATTACCTATTATTCTAGTCATGTTTTATTTAGCGTTTATTATGGATAATTCGCTTGGTAAATTGCTCTATTTCTCAACAGTTCCTTACTGAGAGGAGTAGTAATCTTTCCCATTGTGCAAATAGCACGAGTTCATAGACAGAAATATTGTTCAAAACCATAAGCAGGATTTGCAAGAATATTTATTTATGTGCTACAAGTGGGCAATCCCTAAGTTTAAAGAATTTGAATTGCATAGATTATACTGTTCGTTTTGTGACAGAATATATGCACAGTAAGTACTCTCGAGAAGGTCAGATGACAACACACTTAGAACATTACTAGCATATTTAAAACCTCGGAGAGGTTATCAGTAGTGAATTGTCACTTGTCACGACTTGCTTTGATTGCCTTATGAGTGACGACTTGCTAATTTAAAATTAAAAAGAATCTTAACGTGATAGACAAAAACCTATTACCAATTTGTTTTGCTGGGGACTGGCATCAAAGGCTATATTGCATGGCATAATGTTGCATTAATACTACTGTAGCTATAGCTATGATACCGTATCACTTGACCAACTAAAGGTACAATTATCTAACACTGACAAACTAGTAGTAATGATGATGATCTGTAATTGTGAAGTTACATATCTAGCTCAATCGTACTATCTACTAACAATACCAGGTTATCATGGGGCGTTGGGTTTGTACTCCCTCCGTTTCATAATATAAGAGATGTTTTAGTTTTGTGAAATAAGTATATCTAGACCTATTTTAAAGTGTAGATTCATTCTAAACCTATACACCAAAAAGTGTCTAGATACACTATTTTACAAAGCTAAAATATTTTATATTATGAAACGAAGGGAGTACCGGGTAACTAGGACCAAAGGCCAATCCTGTGAGCTTGAACTTGTCCTCCCTTGGCCGGTTCTTCGTCAGTTCTGTCTGGTTCACCTCTAGAATCTCCATTGGCAAATCCCTCCTACCTCTCTTTCCTCCAATCCTGCCCATATCTGGTGGTATTAGAGGCTCCTGCATTGGTGGCGCTACCATTTCTGCCACCTCAGATCTGTATGCACCAGTATATTCAGTTCCACATGGCGGTGCTATACCCGTACCCACCAATTTGCTCCCCAACATATCCATGACCACCATGCACAGCGCCTTGCTCTACGTTGTATGCTGCATATTGTGGTTCGTTCCCACTGCTTGGATCCAAACCATAATTTCCAGCGTAATTAGCACAGTAGTTTTGTTTTTTATCCCATGCTCTCTACTATCCTATAGACTAGTTCGTTGGGCAGCTGATGATTGAGATTTCTCGATTATGGACTTTAGCACGTCAACTGATAACAAGGTCACTTATGAAGTGATGAACAACACCCAACCCTAGTATTGCAATATGATCCAATCACATAGTTCAACATTGCGATATCTAGCAAAGCATAGTGATTCAGTCCTTCAACCGTGAGATTATATTAATCAATGTTTCCCGAGGATTCTTTGATCACATAAACCGTCATGTCGGTAACTAGGTGACCATGAAGGTGTGCTTCAGGTATTTCAGAGGAACTTTTGAGGCCTATGTATCAAGATCGGGATTTGCCATTCGAGTGACGGATAGATACCCTGGACCCACTCGGTGAAATTATAGCTACAAGTTTGCAAACAAGTGACTAGGTCACGAGGATGTGATATCACGGAAATGAGTAAATGAGTCTGTCGGTAACAATATAAAACTAGGTATGTAGATACCGAAGATCAGATCTTGGAAAAACTAGGTATCGAGAGCAAAGGGAATGAGACTCGGCGTTCAAGGTTCAAGCGATCAAGTTATTTGTGGAATGCATAGGGTGCATCATGTGTTTCCAAATACCGCTGTTGGTCATTGATCGGAGAGATGTCTCGATCATGTCTATGTATTCACGAGCCATAAGGTATCACACTGTAGCATCCCCGGGAAAACCACTACTAGAAAATCGCTGTTGTTTTTATTATGTGCATCATTATAACATCAACATGCGTCTGTTTGCCTAAAAGTATTTTCTAAAAGCCCGTTTTTGTTTTCTAAAATATCCCCTCTCTATTTCAAATGTAAACCCTTGGTCCGTCCGGATCTTTTGTTTGCCTAAACTATTTTACCAAAAAGATATTTAAAACTAAATAAAATAAATAAAATGTTTTTGTCCGGGGAGGCAGTCCGACTGATCAGGCCAGAGGCCCAACCGGCCCAGACTACCTACAACTCGGCCTACCTAAATCAAACCCTAACCCTAATCTACCACCTCGTCCTACCCAATCCCACCATTTTCCCTATGCCACACAGCGGACACACCACAGCACGCACGCATCACACGCACACGCTCCCGCGTGGACCCCACCCCGCTAATCATGTCGCCCCTCTCGCGCGACCCCCACCTCGCTCGCGTCCACCTCTTCCCCCGCGACCCCTGTTCCCCTCGCGTCCTCCTCCTTCCTCACAGGAGGGCGGCGCCGCCGCTGTGCCCCGTTCCCCTCCCTCTGTATCCCAATCGAACCAGCGACACACCTTCCCCTGGCCTCGCCTCATCTTCTACCAGTGCCGCTGCACGCCCTCTCCTCCAACTGCCGCCTCACCTCTGCATCCTCGCGCAGCCCGTCGCCAGGCACGCCAGCAGGCCGCCCAGGACCTCCACCAGTGCGGTTCCCGCCGCTCGCCTCCTTGCGCCGCAACGCCAGTCCCTGCGAGAGCGCGTCCCCGTGACCTCCCCTTCTTCGTGTCTCCCCAAGTCCGAGCCCTACCGCCGGGTTGCTCTGCTGCGCCGCCGCGCCGCCCAGGCTTAGCCTTCACCTGCCACCACCGCTCAGTCGCTGCCCTAGCGCCGCCTCCTTGCTGTCGTCCCTAGCTATGTCCATGCCTCTGCGTCGCCTCGCTCCTCCGCCGTCGTCCCGTGCCCCCACGTTAGGCCGCCGGTCCTCGTCCTTGCCACCACGACCGCTAGACCCTCTTTAGTGGGCACGCTCGTGTTTGGGCCCATGTACTTCTCTGCTTGTGCTGCGAAGACGTTTTTCTTGGTATCCCCTGCTAATACACTACGTGTATTTGTTCCGAATGGTTTTCCCTCTGAAGTTTATGCGTATATCCCTGGCATTTGACTCAAGGCTCCTATGTTTCTCTTCTTCGGTCCAGGTTCCCTGACTCATGATGTGAAGATATGGAGTGGTGATACTCTCTGTGGTGTAGTGATGTTTAGAAGACGGTGATGCTCCGAAAATGGTTTGAAGAGCCATGATTCGCTACACGCGCCCAAGATCTTCGAAGCCCGAACCCTCGGCACGCCATGACCTCCTTCACAAACCCCACGCCCGAAGACCGATCCCGGTGTCGAGACCAAACCCGTCGAACCTTCGGAACCCCAAGATCGCCGAGACCCCTCCATGTGTGACCCTGATCCGAGCCCTATTTTATAAATGATAAATCAATTGTTGCATATTAAATTGTTCATGCTTGCACTCATATCATGTGGTTTGGGGGCCTTATGCCGATTCACCTCGTAATTACATATGGAGGCTATATGCGGACGATTCTAGTCTACTATTGGTCCCATTTAAATTTGTGCATCGAACCGATACCATATTTTGCCATGTTAATACAACATTTAAATTGTGGGAGTATCTAAACAACATGAACCACCTAATTAATTACCGGGACCCCGGTTCTGCTTAATATGGCCTAATTGCATCGTATCTTTGCCATGTCATACATCATACAAGCACCATGGCCGATCTTCTGCCGCAGTATTAAATAGTGCATCCGGTGTTTCTTCTAGTGCTTTGCTTCTTTATGGATTAGGCCGATGAGTTGGTGTGAGTGTCGACCCGATCGTCGGATAAACCTTCGGCAATGTTTTCCATGCGAGCATTCTCCCCCTTTCTACCTATTTTACATTTCTAGTCTTTACTTCCTCCTGTTGATCTATTGCTATCTGTGTTGCGATGATATAGATTCCGTACCCTGTTATACTTCCCTGCAGCTCTTATATTGCCATGGACACATCCTATTACCTATTGTTTGGTAGATAGTTGGCCTTGTGAGTCGTAGTTGCTTGCGCAGGTGATGCGTCGCGTTGTCAATCTTCCACAGTTATTGGAGTAATGCCGCATGTTTAATGTTGGAGATGATCATGGATTTAATTATCGTTTAATAACTAAAATTGAAAGTAGGTAAATAATGCAGAGGCATAGGTGAGTAATAGATGTTATTTGGTTTTTAACCGTCCACTTGTGTCCCGTAGGACCCCGAGTACTTGATACCTGTTCTTTGAATATTCGCACTATCCGCATGTGGGACCATGAATCCCTCTAGCCAGAGCTTGAGTCATACATTATTTCTTGGGGCCACAAACTAGTTTGGGGCTTTATTACTATCATGTACTTATGCCATGCTTTACTGCTCTATTTACGATTGCGCGTGGAGCGCCTGTATTGTTTAGGAATCCCGTGCCACGTTTTCGCTGTATCGACAAGCCCAGTCACACTTTCGGGTTCCCAGTCGTTTACAGCCGTCGCCACACACCCTGGGTCCATATCGGAGACGTCCGACTTCGTTGCGGGTAGCTTAGTGGGGTGGCCCCCTGAAATATTATATGAATCTTGCAGTTGATCTGTCGTGATGCCTCGTTGGGTTTTCATTTGTTTTTTCCCGAGGTTGATCATGCGTGTGTTGCTATTTGTGCCCCCATGCAGGGTAAAACTTTCTGAAAGCCGTGTCCGCGGTTATGGACGACTTGGAGCACAGTATCTCGATCATAGACAACTATAACTAAAGTAGAGCTATAAATTTGACTTTATAATGACTAGTAATCAGCTTCACTATAATGGAATGGCTAAATAAAAGTGCCAACAACTGCTGGTTTTGGGTTGTCACCTGTTACCATTGTATCTGACTAGTAAGTATTGCAACTACAACGGAATGGCTAAATAAAAGTGCCAACAACTGCTAGGTTTTGGGATGCCTCATGCTATATGTATCTGACTAGTAAGTACTACAACTACAACGAAATGGTTAATTAAAAATGCCCACTGCTTATTATATCAGGATGACTCATGCTATCTATATCTGACTAGTAATTTCCGCAACTATAACGTAATGAATAAAACTGCCAACTGTGTGAGTCCCTCGGTTGACTTCCTCGTTTGGTCTCGAGGGGGAAATACTAGGATGGGTATGCTTGGTGATAGTTTCAGGTTGGATCTGAATAGGTATTTCTTATCCCTATATGATAGCCGCCAGTTGTATTGAATCTCTATAGGTTGTTTAGTGCATGATGCGCTGCCGCTTCAGTCCACCATACCTATGTAGGCGAGGACCGCCGAATTCTAGTCTCGCCGTGTACTGGCCTCAGTACTGACCGCTCTCTTTTTCCTTTGCCCTTTATCGGCACCCCTTTTGTTTAAGCAGGTTTTAAGATCGACGTCGTTAGCAGGGTTACCCTTCCGGCTTGTCCTGGGCAGGGTTATGGACGCCATTGGTTATTGTTTAGGGCTCTTAGCCTAATTTGCATCTTGTCCATACTCGGACGCTGTATCGTTTTCAAGGTGATTTGGATCTTTGTACTGTATATTGTATCCTTGACTCGATGAGTCGCTGTTGTATATATCTGTTTTGTGGGTTCCATCGTGGACTAATGTGTAATGATATTACTTCGTTTTCCACCCGCACGCAAGTGCCTGGTGGGCACCTTTGAATCATTTCTATGCGGGTTTAGCGGGAATCGCTGAAACTTGCATATGGCCGATTCTGAGGGTGTTACAAAGTGGTATCAGAGCTCAGCAGTTACGATACCCCACTGGTCTAGCCTGTAGGATAACCTAGCTAACGGACATTGTAGAGTGTCAATTTTTTTTTTGAAAAATCGGTTGGATAGATATGATTAGGCCTACTTTTAATTCTTACCCCTTTGCTATTCTCCTCTTATCTCGACGTGTTTTGAATCTGCTCTCTTATATTTTCTTCAAGTCCAGGATTTCTCATGGTTGGGATTCCGTCGTACCTTCAGGGTTTCGCTTCCATCCTCTTGTAACGGTGCTTCAACATCCGGTCTTTATGCTATCTGATGGATCTTTCATCTGTTGTATCTTTAAGTGGAGCAAAAATTCACTATTTTTTCTTTGTATCTTCCGGTGTTTTCCAAACATGACGATATCATCTATGTCAGAACCGATGAAGAAATTACATCATTCTTTTGTTTCCGGGAACTCGATTGTCGAGATGTTCAGTCTGATTCCGAGAGTTGGTTGCATAATTCTCCTATTCATGTGCATAGTAATGCTTTGGGTGCGCGATGGACTGATCACCATCCGACTACTCTTATCATTCGCTCTTGTACATTGAATCGGTGGATTAAGCAATTTTACTCCTCCCACGGAAGTTAGAGGTCGCCATACCTGCCTCTCCGTAGTGGTCTCTCGACAGACATGGACAACAACCCTTGTTGGTGATGTCGCCGATTTCAAGACAGAGAAGAATCCTTGTTAGTGGTGTCGCGAGGGTATACACGAAGCGAGAAGATTCAGATCATCGGCTTTCTTCCCCGTACTAGGAGGCGGATCTCGAGGGCGAGATCCATTGTTAGTGGTGTCGGATTGTAGCATCCCGGGGAAAACCACTACTAGAAAATCGTTGTTGTTTTTATTATGTGCATCTCATAACATCAGCATGCATCTGTTTGCCTAAAAGTATTTTCTAAAAGCCCGTTTTGTTTTCTAAAATATCCCCTCTCTATTTCAAATGTAAAACCCTTGGTCCGTCTGGATCTTTTGTTTGCCTAAACTATTTTACCAAAAAGATATTTAAAACTAAATAAAATAAATAAAATGTTTTTGTCCGAGGAGGCAGTCCGACCGATCAGGCCAGAGGCCCAACCGGCCCAGACTACCTACAACTCGGCCCACCTAAATCAAACCCTAACCCTAATCTACCGCCTCGTCCTACCCAATCCCACCATTTCCCCTATGTCGCTGCCACCCCCACACAGCGGACACACCACAACACGCACGCATCACACGCACACGCTCCCGAGTGGACCCCACCCCGCTAATCATGTCGCCCCTCTCGCGCGACCCCCACCTCGCTTGTGTCCACCTCTTCCCCCGCGACCCCTGTTCCCCTCGCATCCTCCTCCTTCCTCACAGGAGGGCGCCACAGTGCCTCTCCCCTCCTCTCAGATCCCGTTCGAACCAGCGACGCACCTTCCCCCGGCCTCGCCTCCTCTTCTATCAGCGTCGCTGCACGCCCTCTCCTCCAACTGCTGCCTCACCTCTGCATCCTCGCGCAGCCCGTCGCCAGGCATGCCAGCAGGCCGCCCAGGACCTCCACCAGCGTGGTTCCCGCCGCTCGCCTCCTTGCGCCGCAACGCCAGTCCCCGCGAGCGCGCATCCCCGCGACCTCCCCTTTTCCGTGCCACCCCAAGTTCGAGCCCTACCACCAGGTTGCTCTGCTGCGCCCGCCGCCGCCAGGGGCTTCGCCCTCTTCACCTTTGCCACCACCGTCTGGTCGCCGGCTCTAGCTTTGCCTCCTCGCTGTCGTCCCCAGCCGTGTCCGTGCCTCTGCGTCGCCTCGCTCCTCCGCCGTCATCCCGTGCCCCCACGTTAGGCCGCCGGTCCTCGTCCTTGCCACCACAACTGCTAGACCCTCTGCAGTGGGCGCGCTCGTGTTTGGCCCCATGTACTTCTCTGCTTGTGCTGCGAAGACGTTTTTCTTGGTATCCCCTGCTAATACACTACAGTGTATTTGTTCCAGATGGTTTTTCCCCTACGCGAGTTTATGCGTATATCCCTGGCATTTGACTCAAGGCTCCTATGTTTCTCTTCTTCGGTCCAGGTTCCCTGACTCATGATGTGAAGATATGGAGTGGTGATACTCTTTGTGGTGTAGTGATGTTTAGAAGACGGTGATGCTCCGAAAATGGTTTGAAGATCCATGATTCGCTACACGCGCCCAAGATCTTCGGAGCCCGAACCCTCGGCATGCCATGACCTCCTTCACAAACCCCATGCCCGAAGACCGATCCCGCCGTCGAGACCGAACTCGTCGAACCCTCGAAACCCCAAGATCGCGGAGATCCCTCCATGTGTGACCCTGATCTGAGCCCTTATATATGATAAATCAATTGTTGCATATTAAATTGTTCATGCTTACACTCATATCATGTGGTTTGGGGGCCTTATGCCGATTCACCTCGTAATTAAATATGGAGGCTATATGCGGACGATTCTAGTCTAATATTGGTCCCATTTAAATTTGTGCATCGAACAGATACCATATTTTGCCATGTTAATACAACATTTAAATTGTGGAGTATTTAAACAACATGAACCACCTAATTAATTGCCAGGACCCCGGTTCTGCTTAATATGGCCTAATTGCATCGTATCTTTGCCATGTCATACATCATACATGCATCATGCTCGATCTTCTGCCGCAGTATTAAATAGTGCATCCGGTGTTTCTTATTGTGCTTTGCTTCTTCACGGATTAGGCCGATGAGTTGATGCGAGTGTCGACCTGATCGTCGGATGAACCTTCGGCAATGTTTTCCACGCGAGCATTCTCCCCCTTTCTACCTATTTTACATTTCTAGTCTTTACTTCCTCCTGTTGATCTATTGCTATCTGTGTTGCGATGCTATAGATTCTGTACCCTGTTATACTTCCCTGCAGCTCTTATATTGCCATGGACACATCCTATTACCTGTTTTTTGGTAGATAGTCGGCCTTGCGAGTCGTAGTTGCTTGCGCAGGTGATGCGTCGCGTTTTCGATCTTCCACTGTTGTTGGAGTAATGCCGCATGTTTAATGTTGGAGATGATCATGGCTTTAATTATTGTTTAATAACTAAAATTGAAAGTAGGTAAATAATACAGAGGCACACGTGGGCAATAGATGTTATTTGGTTTTTAACCGTCCACTTGTGTCTCGTAGGCCCCCGAGTACCTGATACCTGTTCTTTGAATATTCACACTATCCGCATGTGGGACCATGAATCCCTCTAGCCAGAGCTTAAGTCATACATTATTTCTTGGGGCCACAAACTAGTTTGGGTCTTTATTACTATCATGTACTTATGCCATGCTTTACTGCTTTATTTACGATTGCGCGTGGAGCGCCTGTACTGTTTAGGAACCCCGTGCCACGTTTTCGCTATATCGACAAGCCTAGTCACACTTTTGGGTTCCTAGTCGTTTACAGCCGTCGCCACACACCCTGGGTCCGTATCGGAGACGGCCGACTTCGTTGCGGGTAGCTTAGTGGGGTGGCCCCCTGAAATATTATATGAATCTTGCAATTGCTCTGTCATGATGCCTCGTTGGGTTTTCATTTGGTTTTTTTCCGAGGTTGATCGTGCGTGTGTTGCTATTTGTGCCCCCCTGCAGGGTAAAACTTTCTGAAAGCCGTGTCTGCGGTTATGGACGACTTGGAGCACAGTATCTCGATCATAGACAACTATAACTAAAGTAGAGCTATAAATTTTACTTTATAATGACTAGTAATCAGCTTCACTATAATGGAATGGCTAAATAAAAGTGCCAACAACTGCTGGTTTTGGGTTGTCACCTGTTACCATTGTAACTGACTAGTAGTATTGCAACTACAACGGAATGGCTAAATAAAAGTGCCAACAACTGCTGGGTTTTGGGATGCCTCATGCTATATCTATCTGACTAGTAAGTACTACAACTACAACGGAATGGTTAATTAAAACTGCCTACTGCTTATTATATCAGGATGACTCATGCTATCTATATCTGACTAGTAATTGCCGCAAATATAACCAAATGAATAAAACTGCCAACTGTGTGAATTCCTCGATTGACTTCCTCGGTTGGTCTCGAGGGGAAAATACCAAGATGGGTATGCTTGGTGATAGTTTCAGGTTGGATCCGAATAGGTATTTATTATCCCTATCTGATAGCCGCCAGATATATTGAGTCTCTATAGGTTGTTTAGTGCATGTTGTGCTGCCGCTTCAGTCCACCATACCTATGTAGGCGAGGACCGCCGAATTCTAGTCTCGCCGTGTATTGGCCTTAGTACTGACCGCTCTCTTTTTCCTTTGCCCTTTGTCGGCACCCCTTTTGTTTAAGCAGGTTTTGAGATCGATGTTACCCTTCTAACTTGGCCTGGGCAGGGTTATGGACGTCATTGGTTATTCTTTAGGGCTCTTAGCCTAATTTGCATCTTGTCCGTACTCGGACGCTGTATCGTTTTCAAGGTGATTTGGATCTTTGTATTGTATATTGTATCCTTGACTCGATGAGTCGCTGTTGTATATATATGTTTTGTGGGTTCCATCGTGGACTAATGTGTAATGATATTACTTCGTTTTCCACCCACACGCAAGTGCCTGGTGGGCACCTTTGAATCGTTTCTATGTGGGTTTGGAGGGAATCGCTAAAACTTGCATAGGGCTGATTCTGAGGGTGTTACACACACTTAAGGGTAGAGATGCTTAGGGATTTATTCGAGATGGTAGGAAAAACGAGAAAAGACTCTATAATTGCTTCAGGGTGATACCGGAATGGTTCCGGGGATATCCGATGATGATCGGAGGGGTCCGAAAGGTGTTTCGGAATGATAGGTATTAAATATTATGTATTTAATATTAATTAAATAAATTATTATTAAAAATATTATTTAAAATGGAATTTTGGGACAGCCCACCTAACTGGGCCTCACAGGAGGAGGCCCAAGAGGGCCGCGCCCTAGGAAGGGCCAAAGGAGGGTCGGCGGCCCTAGTGGGCTTGTTCCCCACATGGGGCCCATGGTGAGGCTCGCTGGTGGCGCCTCTTCCCACCTCCTCCCTTGATTAGTCCCAACCTGAGTGATGACCCACAAGTATAGGGGGGTGTATCGCAGTACTTTCGATAAATAGGAGTGTCGATCCCAACGAGGAGCAGAAGATGCTGAACAGTGGTGTGGAGAAGGAAATCCCTGTGAATACTTAGCAAACTGATTTTTAGTGGTTTCCTAATAAGGCAATAAAACAAAGCAAGTAATAAAAACAACAAACAAACGGAGCAAGTGTCCCAATCCTTTCTTAGCAAAGGACAAGCCGGTGGAAATACTTATAAGGACCAAACGTTCTCGAGGACACATGGGAATTCTGTCAAGTGCTTTCGCTTCTAATAGCTGAGTACTCTTCTCTGGTGTTGTAAGTGTTGTGTGGGTGAACCTGTGCAAACATACCGACCTTACTTGGACTAATACATACTTGTGATTAAACCCCCTGCAAACATCCGTAACCACAGGAAAGTAATTAAGATGTAAATCTAACCACAACCTTAAACTCTGAGATCATACGCTCCCTTGTGCAAAGGTGTCCTGGGGGTTCAGGTTTCTGTCACTCCGGCAACCCCACAATTAGTAGCCAAATACACAATGCATTCCCCTAGGCCCATAAATGATGAAGTGTCATATAGTCGACGTTCACATGGCACCACTAGAAGAATAGCACCACAACTTAAATACTAAAACATTGAATAATAACTCATCACAGATTCACTACTAACAACATGACTTATCCCATGTACTCAAGAACACAACGAACTACTCACAAGACATCATATGGATCAAGATCAAAGATGATATGATAATGGATAACAATCTGAACATAAACAATAATCCAATGGTTCCACTCACAAGCATCAACTACAATAGTAATTAACACCGGGAAAGTTTCCCCTAAGAACTAAAGCAATATCCAAAACTATTGTTACAGCGGGACAGAGTGGTGATGATGGTGCTGGTGGAGATGATTGTGTGGATGATGATGATGATCCCGATGAAGCCTAGCTTGATGACGGTGTTGATGGCGAGGTCTCCCCTCTCCGGGAAGGAATTCCCCCAGCAAAAATCTATCTGCCGGAGAGATCTTTCTCTCTCGGTGTTTTCCGCCCCCAGAGGCGGCGGAAATCTATCTGTGGTTGCTCCCTTAGGCTTAGGGTTCCGTAGGGAAGATAAGGCGAAGGGGCAGAGTCGGAGGCCGGGCAGGTGGGCCACACCTGCCCTAGGCGCGGGGTCAGGTGGGCCCATGCCTGGGGGGGGGCTGCGGCCCCCCTCTTCGCTCCTCCTTCTGGTTTCCTTCGTCTTCTGGTAAAATAATATGTTTCCATATTTTTTTGGTATTTTTCTGATCTTAGCTAAATTGCACCGAAACGCCTTGTTTTCCATCAGAATCCAGAATCCAGACTCCAAGAATCATCCAACATGCATAAATAGATGAAAAGCCATAAGTAATACCTCATAATAAGACAAATATCAATGAATAGAGGTAAATTATGATATAGAAAGGTGGTGCAAATTGGGCGTATCAACTCCCCCAATCTTAGACTTCACTTGCCCCCAAGCGAAAATTGAGCCCAGTAAACATGTCCACAGGTTTATGGAGTGAAGTGTCGATAAAAGAATATGAACAAGAAGCATCACACTTACCATTGCACAACTCATAGAAGAAAACTAATCACAATTATATAACTTAGCTTGCAACTAAGTACAGCAGTCACAATAAAGATGCATAAATATAAATCATAATTGGAATTGGCAAACTTGTTCTTGGTCAGAGAACACCCAGCAAACAGTTTCACAAAAGCTTTTTGTAGAAGTTTCAAAATAGGAGCACCCTTTGCTCAAAAACGTTTTTCACAGGTGAAGGCTTTCAAAGTAATACTCAATAGATAAGAGTTTTGTGCAAACAAGGAAGATAAAGAACATGATTGAATAAATCACCATATGAATGCTTGAAACACAACAACTCAAGCGCTTCTTTGGAGATAGAGAGGAAGCGGTTCTTGACTCAACTTGGAAGTGGGAGAAAGGTCCCTTCTTAGAGGGAAGCAGGGATTACAAGTCATAAAGAGCTTCCAAAAGATTATGGTACTTACTAGCTTTGAGCCCTCATTGCCCCTATCATAGGCATCTTGAGATGATTAAGGTTAAAGTGCACAAAGATGGAGTATATGCTTGACGAAATATAAGTTGGCAATCTCATGTCCCTTGAATATGAAGGCCACTCCTCATGCTACTCAACTTTGGTCACATGTAAGTTCTTGTCATTGTAAGTATTTGCATATCATTAAGAACCGCCAACGGGGTACCCCTTGCACATGGTACAGGAGCTTTCCCATAACCAAAATGACAAGGCAAGCAGACAATGAGCATCTCAGCGATCTTTTTATTTACTATGTGCATAGCTTTTTATTGAGGATGCTTCATAGATATCTCACTATGGTGATGCTGCAAGTTTCCACCATGATTAGGCATGGCTTAGGCTAGCGGCCCAGGCGTTTCTCTAACACAGGATACAAACTTTATGGACTTACAAATTCCCTCTTTATGTCACACCGTTGACATCCATAGACAAAATATCACGATATCAACTGAGTACAAAGTACAGGTGCAATGTTGAAAACGTTCCTCGTGACAACATGGTTCTGCTAATTCAAACGTATAGATGCAAGCATATACAACTTCGATGGCACAATGGTTCAGGTCTATTAGGGGCAAGAAATAAAGTGTGTCATCAAGTTTGTGAGAGCTTTACTAACTAGTTTTCACATAACAAAATACTTTTTTAATTCGAAAGATAGATGAAGCTTGAGAATTTGCTTGGAATAGCAACAATGCTACTAGGTAGATATGGTGGACACAAGTGGCAAAAGTTTTGGTTCAAAGGGATTGGAAACATGAGAAGTAAGCCTTCTCAAAATAGGTTTTTGGCTAGCAAGGCTGGGAAGCAAGCAAGAGAGTTGAAATAACAAGCAAACATACAAGTAATAAAGCCAAACATGCAATCTTCCTTGAAGACACAAAAGATCTTAAATAAAGAATACTAAGCTTATGAGCCAACAAGAAAGAAAACAAATGATACAAAATACATGTAAGATTTTTCTCTTTCTCTTTCAAACCTCAAAAAGTATTGCTACTGACCAGAACTCGGTTTGACAAAACCAATTTAGATCCACTTGATGATCCCAAAGTGGTGCCAATACTGATCAACAAGATCCATCAAATAATAGAGATTGCAAACTAAAATAAGAAGTGCAAAAAGTAAAAGATGAGACCTCTGATTAATATTCCAATAAAGGCACTCACACCAAGGGATACATAGATAATCAACTAAAGGAGAGATACTTCCACATGCAAACCAAACTATAAGATAACCTCTCTACCGCGGATAAGAATCCACTAAAAAGGTAAAAGATAATGGTGGTGATACCGCGGCATTCCCCCAAGCTTGGAACAAGCCAAGGGGATACCAAACCTGATGATGAATTACTCCTTCGGTGGTGGTGTTCTCTTGATAAGCTCTTCAGTAAGTTTCTTCAAATTCTCCATATCGAAGGTCAGAGTATGAATTAACTCCGAATTATGCTCAATGCAGCCCATGATCAACTCGGACCGAGGATCCCAGTCCTTGTTATTCTTTCTTCATTCTTCCCTATTAAAGTGTTTCTTCCTTGCACTGTTAGAACAAGGGGTACTAGGAGGAAGTGTGCGTGGAGCGAGGATATGACGCGGAGTTCTCCCTCCTGTAGACATCCGTGTCGTCCTCTTAGGCTTGGTAGGTTGTGCCACCAACCCAATGCTTGCGACGGCAGTGCGAGTGTCCGGTTGCTTGTCCTCCTCCATGTCCTCTTCATCCCCAACAAGAATCTCCTCCTCTTTGGGATCTTGAGGACCTTCCTCGGGCTTCTTGCCTTTGTCGTTGGCGGAGGCCATGGTGCTCTAAAATTGAGAACATTTCCTGACAGAAATAGATTGAAACGAAAACACGACGAGAACACGATGCACGAACCTCGTGGGATCTGGGGGAGGGGGTATATTACAAAGTCTCTAGGCATAAGGAAGGTTACGTCGGAAGCGAGGCGGAGGAGTTCGAGGTGTCGAGACCCCTCGAGCGACCAGCTGGGCCGTTCACAGGGTGGGTTTGTCCACCCCGGACTCTTTTTCCTCTTTAGTTTAGTCTCGTAGTATTCCTTATGTATTAAAAACAGCAAAAATATAAAAATATTGGAGTTTCACGAACCTTCTGTTTTCACCACTTTTACTTATTTAAAGACGAACTCTGTAGATTCCTTTTCTCTTCCTCCTGAAAATTTCCCTCATACAAAACCCTTGCAAAAACTCAATGACAATATTAGTGTAAGCAAAAACAATAACATTGGGGCACACACTTCAACTGAAAACCCACCAAAACAAAAGCTTCTGTAAGAGGCAAATGCAAATGATGGCAGAAATCTGTCAAAACAGACCAGCAGGTAAAGATTGATTTTTTAGAAGACTTTCTGTTACTCAAATCAAAAAGTGCAGAACTAATGAAAGTTGGGTACCAACTTGGAGAACAATCTCAGAAAACTTCAGCTCCATCCGACGTACTGAGCTTCCTCACTAATTTTTACAACACAACACAAAAATCTGTCCCAGGACAACCACTTTTCACAACTCCTCTACTTCACAAAGGTAGTTGAACTTGACACAAAAACCAAAACAAAAAGGATAAAGAGTGGTTATTACTAAGGTAATAACTTCCAATACTCAACCAAACTCTTGGGTTATCTCCCAACAAGTACTTTTCTTTAATGCCTTTAAGTTAGGCTTGAAAGTTTCAAAGAATGCTCACAAAGGAGATAAATATTTGAAGTGAAAGAGAGCGTAAAGATGCAAATAACCAACACACTTGAGTCTAACCCACTTCCTATGCATGGGGGTATCATGAGAAAACGAATTGTTGAAACAAAAAGCCACAAGCATAGAAAGACAAAACAGATGCAACTTCAAAGCTTTCAACATAAAACGGGGAAACTTAACATCATTGAGATGCATAAAACCATGTTTCCCTCTCTCATAGTAACTCTCAGTAGCACTTTGAATAAAGTTGGCAATATAACTGTCACTGGAAACAACTTTATCATCAGAATAAGCATACTTACAGTCACCAAAAAGAGGTCCAAGGTCATAGACTGGATCAATAGAAGCAAGGTGTTCCATCCTGAAATCTTTATTAGGCAAGCTATTTTCACAAGGAGCTTTACCAAATTTGGAAAAGTTAAACTTATAAGAATATCCATCAAACTTAGTTCAAACTTTTTCCTTCTTACAATCAATAATAGCTCCACAAGTGTTCAAGAAAGGTCTACCAAAAATGATAGGAAAAGTTTGCTAGCTGCTGAATTAAGCACTAGAAAAAATCAGCAGGATACTTAATCTTACCACAGAGAAACTCCACATCTCTTACAACGCTAATGGGTCAAATGGTCTCCTTATTAGCAAGGTGGATAACCACACAAATGTCCTCAAGCTCACAAGGACCAATGTCATGTATAATTTCCCTGTAAAGCTCATAAGGAATAGCACTAGAACTAGCACCAATATCACATAAACCATAGTAGCAATGATCACCAATTTTAACAGAAAGCACAGGAACACTAACTTTTCTAGCCTTAATAGGATGAGAGATAATATTAGAAGCATCTTCATAGAAGATAATATGCTCATCCTCTATATTTCTAGTGACAGTGTATTTCACAATAGCTACTACAGGTTCATCACTCAAATGCTTACCAGGCTCCACAGTTTTCTTTGTACCTTTTGAAAGCGCATTTTCCTATCCCTCTGATTTTGATGTTTGATAACAACACACTTATCGGTTTAACTGTGTGCTAAGTGTATCACAGGTTTGATAAGGGGTGGCACAAATATTGGCATATCAATTCCCTTTGCGAAAAACCATTGTGCCAACCGGTAGTACCGGAACTACGACCGGTACTACCGCTTGACACCAGTACTACCGGTTCCAGTACTGGTTGGCACCGTACAAAACTGATAAGGGTGTGTGCTAGTCAGTACCACCCGGTACCAAGGAGCGGCACTACCGGTCCAAGCAGTAGTACTGATAAGTGTCGTTCTGAAGAACATACACTCCTCTCCGTTTTGGTCAGTACCAAGCGGTACTTGGGACCGGTACTACCGCCCAGACCGGTAGTACCGCGTCATACGACCGGTACTACCTCTTGGGGGTAGTATCGCAAGGGTGATACTGCCCAAATCTGAAGAAGGCTAGACGAACTGAAGCATCTCCGGTACCTGCAAGCGGTACTACCGCTTGAGGATCGGTACTACCGGTGCATTAATGACTCCAACGGCCATATTTCGTGGAGGGGTATAAATACCCCTCCACCTACCTTGGGACAAACTGCTCAGCTCATTAAAGTCAAAGACCACCATTGGATTCCATTGGAGCCACCCAATTCCCAAGATCTCCTCATTCAACCACCCAAAGTCCTTGATCTTTGGGGAATCGAAGGAGGAGGCCCCGATCTACTACTTCACCAAAAGAGTCTTCATTTCCCCCTCATTTCATTGAGGTCCCCTTTGCTCTAGTGTTTTCTTGGAAACCCTAGTTCTTGTTTTGGTTCTTACAAGCTTGTCTTTGATTGCTTTGACAGCTTGCTTGTATTTGGAAGCCTCCGATTAAGTTGTGGATGTGTGCCCCAAACTTGTAACGGTGTCGACTTCCACCTTGAAGGTTGCCGATATAGTGGAAGGTGAATCGATCCCGTTGGGGTAAGATTAATCGGAGAACAAGGGAGGCCTTTCGTGGCGTTGGTGGTTTGAAACCACCCCCTCTCCAAACGTAGACGTACTTTCCCTCAAAAGGAAGGAACTACGGGAAACAAATCCTTGTGTCTCCGCATCCACTATTTTGGTTACTTCTATCCTTTACCGCACTTTACTTACTTGTTACTACTTTGTGTTAGGGTAGCTCTTGCATAATTGTCATATAGGTAAATTCACCGTAGTTGCATTATCTAGAGAATTTACCTTATTGTCAAACCTTAATTTGAAAAAGAAGAAAATTTGAAGTAGCACCTATTCACCCCCCCTCTAGGTGCCCATACGACCCTTTCAATTGGTATCAGAGCCTCGGCTATTTATTCGGGCTTTACCGCCTAAGAGAATATGGGTAGCAATGAAGGGGATGGTGGTAGTGAGCCGACACCAGTGACCATGGAAGATCTCAAAAACTTGGAAACAAGATTGAGATCTTCCTTGGTCAACAAAGTCAAGAAGATGCTCGAGCAACTTCTTAAAGACAAAGAAAGCTCATCACCTCCATCTCCTCAAGAGGATCAACCATCCATTTTACCTAAAGGGTATACATCGGTATCCCCCGAGGGTATGGTGGTAGGGGGTAAACTTGACAACGTTAATTCCTCCACACACAATGATGGTGGGAAGGGTGAGCACCGTGACTCATGGTACTCTCCCGACCCTCCAATCCCTCACCATCATGTATACAATAGAGGTGACCCACCTAAGCTTGAAGAATCTGCTACTTTTGCTCAATGGCAATCACTAATGAGAACTCATATGCGCAACTCTTGCATTGAACTATGGAACATCATCGAGCATGGACTCTTTATTGGGGATCCAAACAACTTGACAAGAAGAGAGATTGTTAATAGTCAACTCAATGCCACTGCTCTGCATATGATTCAACAAGGTTTGGGGACAAAGGATTATCCACACATTGAGCACTTTAGCATTGCCAAGGAAGCTTGGGATGCTCTCACTGTGTTGTTTATTGGAAATGAGAGTATTAGGAGGAACCGATATGATGCTCTAAGCAATGAAGCCGAAGGCTTCTACATGAAAGAAGGTGAAGATCACGAAGACATGTACCGAAGGCTCAAGACCACCGCCACTGCTTTTAGGAATGTGGGTGCCTCACATGTAGATGATGCATGGATAAAAAAGAAATATGTGAGTGCACTCATGCCTTTTGAGCCCACCGACTTGAAGAGCCTACAAGGAAGACACAACTACCATATCATGACCTCAAATGAAGTTATGCAAGAGATGGCTGCTTTCAAGGTTGCCGCAAGAATCCAAAGATGCCCGTGCTCATGACCTTGGTATGGGCAATGTTGTCAATGTTGCTTTGAAGGCCAAAGTTGTGGACCATGGAGATGAAGATGATAGTGATGAAGGGCTTTCCATGGACCATCCCGATGAAGTCAATATTGCTCATGGTCAATATATGGCTTTATATGCAAAGAACTTTTGGAAGAACCCCGCCAAGGCCAAGATGGAAATGGAACGGAGAAGCAATCCAAATGGGAAAAGAGAGAATACCACAAGGTTGAGAACTTGCTTCAATTGTGGTGGCCGCTACCACTTGGTGGCTAGTTGCCCCTATGAGAAGAGAGAAGATCATGGTGGTAAGCTTGTGTTGAAGAAGACTCTCAAGGGACCGTACAAGGAACCTTTCATCAAAAAGTATCCCATCAACAAGAAGCCGGGAGAAATTGTCTTGATCACTCATGAAGAGTACTCCTCCGACAATGAAGATGACGAAGAGGAAACGTCTCATGCTGTGGCTGCTCTTGCCACCACCTCTACTCCGACATTCTCACTCTTCGATTCTCCAAATGAGAACTCTTCCACCAAGAACGCCACTTTCCTTATGGCAAGAGGAACGGAGGTATCTTCATCATCCCGCTCTACTCACTTAGATAATGATGAAATTGATGATGAGATGTCTCTTGATGTTAAAAAGGAATTAATTGCCTTTGATGAGTTTATGACTAACCTAGAAGGTGATGCTAAGCTACATTTTGGAAACATCTTAGATCAACTATCACATACTCAAGAGCTTCTAGATGTAAGATGTAAACTTGGGCATGAACATATGATTGAGCTAGAGGCTTTAAACAATGCTCTAGAAGAAGAACAAGAAACTAGGTTGTCACTTGAATTAAAACTTGAAGGGATTGATGAGGCAAATGACATTATTTTTAACAAACTCATCAAAGAGATTGATCATGCTATTGCTAAATAAAATAGTGCTAAAAAGGACAAAGTTGAGTTTGGTGTGGTTCATGAAAAACTTGCCGAGGACTTTAGTTTGCTTAACAAGGCCCACAAGGCCTTGGAGAGTGAACTCTTGTCACTCACAAAGTCCCATGAAACACTTCAAACTCAATTGGCCAATATTCCTTCACCTAGTAACTTCATTCCATCTAGTAGCACAACTATTCTTGAAGAGAATGCTAGGTTGAAGGGGGAGCTTGCTAAGGCCACATTTCCACAAGGCAACAAGTCCATTGATGATCTTTTGAGCAAGCAAAGGCGTAGTGGTGATAAAGGGGGCATTGGTTTTGTTTCCAAAATCAGGAAGAAGAACAATAAGAAGAAGAAGGACAAGCCCGCACAAGAGACCAACAAGACCATTGTGGAGAGTAAGACCACAAGTGGTAAAACTATGTCACATGATGACTTTGCGGGAAGTGCTAACCCTCACTATGTTCTAATGCGTGATTACTATGGTGATGTGTATGCACAATATGTTGGTCCTTATGATGGTTATATTGCTTGGTCTATTTGGGTTCCCAAGACCCTTGTTGCAAGCAAAAGAGGACCCATTGAAAAATGGGTACCCAAAAAACTAGCTTGATCTTTTGTAGACTTATGCTTCCGGAGGGTCAAAGTGGGTGCTTAATAGTGGTTGCACAAGTCATATGACCGGAAGCTCGTCTATTGTCAAGGAGTTAAAGCCTAATGATGATCAAATTACCGTGACATATGCCGACAAATCAAATTCTAAGGTAATGGGTTTCGACAAGGTTGTGGTTGCTCACGACATTACACTCGTGAACGTCATGCTTGATGAGACCCTTGGATACAATTTACTTTCTGTCCTTTCTCTTAGTAAGATGGGATTTGCCATCTTCATTGATGTAGATATTGTGATCCTCTTGTGGATCAAGTCTCTCAAGGTCGCTTTCGTTGGGAACATCGAACATGACTTGTATGTGGTGGACTTCTCGGAGCAAACCACTACAGGTCCGATGTGCTTACTCGGAAAGGCCGATGTGGGTTGGTTATGGCATCGCCGACTAGCCCATGTCAATATGAGAACTTTGCAAAGTCTCCATAAAGAGGGCCATATAGTTGGACTAAAAGAAAATGTTTCCTTTGCCAAAGATCATGTTTGCAGGGCATGTGTTCTAGGGAAGATGCATGACGCTCCTCACAAGCCCACGAACCAAATCAAGTCTAACAAGATCTTGGAACTCCTCCATGTGGACCTATTTGGTGTAGGGGTTTGTAGCATGGAAAACAAAAAAAATCTACCGCATACAAACAAACAAGCCAAGATCTATCTACTAGATTGTAGCAACGAGTCGATAGAATAACTCACCCTCGAAGATTCCAAAGTCTTTAACGAGAGCAGATTCTCGTGGGTGATGTAGTCGTACTCTTGCCGATCTCAAGATCGTGTAGACGATCCTTCCCAAGGCGTTAAAGCTTCCATGATTCGGGTCACACGTTCGGTACTCGATGAAGACCTTCCTCTCCTTGTTCCAGTGACGTGGAGGTTGTAGCACTCTCCTCGCGATTCCGGCGGCTGACGGCGTGGTGTAGAGGGAGATCTCATGAGGCTTCGCCTTAAGCCGGAGCGAGTATGGTGGACTATGAGAGAGGCCTTGGAAATCTAGGATTTAGAGGCACCAAGGAGAGAGGGATAGGCCGGTGGCTAGGGCAAGGGGAGGGCCCCAACTCGGCGGCTAGGAGGAAACCCTAGGGCAGCAGCGGCGGCTTGGTGGCCGGCGGCTAGGGTTAGGGTTTGGTGGGGCAAGGTGTGTGTCTAGAGGGGCACCCTTGCCCCTCCTTTTATAGGTGGGAGGGTGCGTCCAAGGGGGAGGGACTCCTCCCCCAAGTCGTCCTCCTTGGCCGGCGGTGGAGGGAGAGGAACTCCTCCCCAAGTAGGTTTCCAACTCTCCCTCCACCAAGCAAACTTGTCGTTTGACTTTTCAAATTGGCGTTTGACTTTTCAAACTAGGATTTGATTTATCCCTTTATTTTGATCAGCGATGACACCTAGTACATGATGCAGCCATTCTAAGTTGTTATGACACATTCATGTACCCTTACCCTCCGGAGTGCCGGACCTTCCGAACCCTTCTAGAACATTCCCGATGAAAACATCGGAATCATTCTCCAACTCCGAAACAGGACTTTCCTTATATGAATCTTATTCTCCGGACCATTCCGGATCTCCTCGTGATATCTCGTATCCCATCCGAGACTCCGAACAACATTCGGTATCTTACTCATCATTCCATAACTACTCAACAACATCGAATCCTTAAGTGTGTCTCCCTACGGTTCGTGAATTATGCGGACATGATCGAGACACTTCTCCGAACAATAACCAATAGAGGAATCTGGAAATTCATATGGATCCCACATATTTCTACGATTACTTTGCGATCGAATGAACCACTTACATACAATACCAATTTCCCTTTGTCTCACGATAGTGTACTTATCCGAGGTTTTGATCGTCGGTATCTCTGCATACCTAGTTCAACCTCGTTACTGATAAGTACTCTTTTCTCATTCCCGTGATATGTGATCCCTTGTGAGCCAGTCACATGCTTGCAAGCCAATTTGATGACATTCCACCGAGAGGGCCGGTATATCTATCCATCATATGGATGGACAAATCCCTCTTGATCCATGTGTCTCAACCCATACTTTCCGAACACTCAATGCCACCTTTATAACCACCCGATTCACGGTGTGGTGTTTGATGTCATCAAAGCATCCTTCCGGTGATGGTGATAAGCATGATCTCATGGTCGAAGGAATTAGGTTACTATGTATCAGAAAGCATATAGCAATTGAACTATTAAAATGACTTGATCTTTATGCTACGCTTATCTATAGGAGTATGTACATCATACCATTCTCCTAACGATATGATCTTGTTGTTAATAACATCTCAATGTTCATGATAGGGAAACCACAATCATTTATTAACCAACAAGCTAGTATTATAAAGAGGCTTTACTAGGGACTCTAATTTAGTTTACAAATCACACAAGTATTAATGTTTCCTTGTTAATACTGTTATAGCATGAATGTAAATATTTATCATAAAGACAAAGATATAATAATAACTACATTTATTATTTCCTCTAGGGCATATATCCAACAGTCTCCCACTTGCACTAGAGTCAACTAATCTAGATTACATGGTAATATACCGAACACCCATGGCAGTTTGGTGTTGGTCATGTTTTGCCCTCGGGAGAGGTTTAGTCAACGGATCCGCCACATTCATATCTGTGTGTACTTTGCAAATCTTTATGTCACCATCTTGGACATGTTCTCGAATAGCGTAAAAACGTAGCTTGATGTGCTTCAGCTTCTTGTGTGACCTTGGTTCTTGTGCATTGGCTATGGCGCCCATGTTATCACAGTAGATAGACATTGGGTCCAGCGCACTTGGAACCACACCGAGCTCTATAATGAACTCCTTCATCCATATCGCTTCTTGTGAAGCCTCCGAAGCAGCTATGTATTCCGATTCAGTTGAAGATCTCGCCACAACGCTTTGCTTTGCACTCCTCTAGCTAACTACTGCACCATTCAAAGTAAATACGTATCCAGATTGAGATTTAGAATCATCCGGATCGGTGTTCCAACTAGCATCGGTGTAACCATTAACAACGAGTTGTTCATCACCTCCATAAGAAAGAACCATATCCTTAGTTCTTCTCAAGTACTTAAGGATGTTTTTGACCGCCGTCCAATGATCCACTCTTGGATCACTTTGATATCTGCTAGTTAAACTAACAGCATATGCAATGTCGGGTCTAGTACATAGCATAGCATACATTAGAGATCCTATGGCTGAGGCATAGGGAGTCTTACTCATCCTTTCTCTATCTTATGCCGTTGCTGGACTATGAGTTTTACTCAAGGTCGTATTGGGCAACATGGGCAAGAACCCTTTCTTGCTATCTTCCATTCCAAACCTCTTTAGAACTTTGTCCAAATATGTACTTTGTGACAATGATATTAGGCGTCTCGATCTATCTCTATAAATCTTTATGCCTAATATGTAAGCTGCTTCGCCAAGATCTTTCATTGAAAAACTATTATTCAAATATTCCTTGACACTATTAAGAAGGTCTACATCATTCCCAATCAACAATATGTCATCTACATATAGTATTAAGAATGCTACAGAGCTCCAACTCACTTTCTTGTAAATACAAGCTTCTCCATAAGTTTGTATAAAACCAAAACTTTTGATTACTTTATCAAAACGTTGATTCCAACTTCGGGATGCTTGCTTCAATCCATATATGGACCGTTGAAGTTTGCATACCTTGTTAGCATCTTTAGGATCGACAAAACCTTTGGGCTGCATCATATACAACTCTTCATCAATGTCTCCATTGAGGAATGTTGTTTTGACATCCATCTGCCATATCTCATAATCATAATATGCAGCGATTGCTAACAAAATCCTCACAGACTTTAGCTTCACTACTGGTGAGAAAGTCTCATCGTAGTCAACTCCTTGAATTTGTCGAAACCCTTTTGCGACAAGTCGAGCTTTATATACAGTAACATTACCATCAGCATCTGTTTTCTTCTTGAAAATCCATTTGTTCTTGACAGCCTTCCGGCCATCCGGTAAGTCCACCAAAGTCCATACTTGGTTTTCGTACATGGATCCAATCTCGGATTTCATGGCTTCTTGCCATTTATTGGAATCTGGGCTCATCATCGCTTCCTCATATGTCGTAGAGTCATCGGTGTTGCCCACCAACATGACACTCATAATGGGATCATACCAATCAGGAGTGGTATGAGTTCTCGTTGACCTGCGCGATTCTGTAGCAACTTCAACCGAAGTTTCATGATCATCATCATTAGCTTCCTCTCTTATTGGTGCAGGCACCACAGGAACTTCTTCCGGTGCTACGCTACTCGCAAGTTCGAGAGAAGGTTCGACAACCTCGTCGAGTTCTACTTTCCTTCCAGTCACTTCTTTCGAGAGAAATTCCTTCTCTAGAAAGGATCCATTCTTGGCAACAAAGATTTTACCTTCGTATCTATGATAGAAGGTATACCCAATAGTTTCCTTTGGGTATCCTATGAAGACGCATTTTTCCGCTTTGGGTTCAAACTTGTCCGGCTGTAACTTCTTTACATAGGCTTCGCACCCCCAAACTTTAAGGAACGACAATTTAGGTTTCTTCCCAAACCATAATTCATACGGTGTCGTTTCAGCGGATTTAGATGGTGCCCTATTTAAACTGAATGCGGCTGTTTCTAATGCATAACCCCAAAATGATAGCGGTAAATCTGTAAGTGACATCATAGAACGAACCATATCTAAGAGAGTTCGATTACGACGTTCGGACACACCATTACGCTGTGGTGTTCCCGGCGGTGTCAATTGTGAAAGTATTCCGCATTTCTTCAAATGCTCGCCAAACTCGTAACTTAGATATTCACCTCCACGATCAGAACGTAGAAATTTAATCTTCTTGTTACGTTGATTCTCTACCTCACTTTGAAATTCCTTAAACTTCTCGAAAGTTTTGTACTTATGTTTCATGAAATAGATATACCCATATCTACTCAAGTCATTCGTGAAGGTAAGAACATAACGATAACCACCGCGCGATGCTACACTCATTGGACCACACACATCGGTATGTATGATTTCCAATAAGTCCGTAGCTCGCTCCATCATACCAGAAAATGGAGTCTTAGTCATTTTACCCATCAGAAATGCTTCGCATCTTTCAAGTGATTCGAAATCAAGTGATTCAAGAAGTCCATCGGAATGGAGTTTCTTCATACGCTTCACTCCAATGTGACCAAGACGACAGTGCCACATATAGGTCGAGTTATCGCTCAATTTCAAACGTTTAGCTTCAATGTTATTAATATGTGTATTTACACTGTTGTGGGAATGGTCACGGCAGATGCTGCAATCGGCAGCGAGTAGTAGAACAAGGGGCAAGGGCAGCCAGCCATATGCGGTGCGAGATGAGGGCGGAGACACAGGGTTTTACCCAGGTTCGGCCCCCGGAGGGTAAAGACCTACTCCTGCTAGATTGTATTATGATGGTGGTACAATGGGAGAGATCGGCGGCTAGGCGGCGAGTCGCTTGGGTGTATGATGGAACGTATCTCTACACGCCCTGTAGGGAGGTTTATATAGACTTACCTCCCCTAGGGTTTACATATCTCAACCGAATCAGTTAAGGCTTCGGTACTCGTTTAACCTAATCCGCCTGGGCCTATCTACTCTTTGGGCCTTGACTTCGATCGCTTGGATCCACACCGGGCCTTGATCCAGTCGCCGTCTTGCAGGCCCACTCGCCAGTTCCTGGGCCAGTCGGAAATGTCCTGCTGGGTATACCCCGGTAGGCATATCCCCATCAGTAGTCCCCGAGGCCGTCGTCGATTGGGCGCAGGTGGTTGCTGGCAGTCGGAGTATTCGGCTTTCAACGCGGACATCCAGTTGAATCAGCAGTGGGCTCCTGAATAAAGGAGGAAACTAGTCATTCTGGTCGCAGCTTTGGCGACTGGGTCGGCAAAATATTTAGTCACTGTTTGTAGTGAGCGGGTCGGCGAGCCGAGTGGCTGAAGTTGGACCGTCCAAACGCAGTCAAACTAGCCATTGGGGTAATCCAACGGTAACTTTTGGCATAATCACCGCGTAGTAACGGCTCCCTGATTTGGCGGGTAAGAACCGCTATATAAAGGGGATGGTAGGCGATCGGAGAACCACCTCCTCGTCATTTCCTCCGACTGCGCGCACCTTCGTTTTCCTCCGCATCGCGATCCAGCCGAACCGAAATCTTCCGACCCCCACAAATCCTCCCGCCAATGCCCCCTTCCACCGAGCCATGGGGTAGATCCAAGTGCACGAGAGCGCAACTGGCGTCCTTCGAGGAGGCCGGGATCCTGCGCGCCGGCAGGTGGCGAATCCCTGCGGCCGGAGAGGTGACTCCGGACCCGCGCGAGGGAGAGTTCGTATGCTTCACCAGCCACCTAGAGCGAGGGCTGGGATTCCCAACATCTCTCTTCTTCCGCTTAGGGTTCTGCGAGGCTACCAGGCCCTTGACATCGAGCGAGCTCGCCATTTCGTGGCATTCTCGAGTGCTACCAGGCTGCAGGCCCTACTTCCTCTGTGGCAAGATCTATTCCACAGGCGGATCGATCCGAAGGAAGCGGCCCAATGCTCGCCATGGTGGCGTTTCGGTGAAGTCGAAGGCTTCCTTCTTCGATCTGATGCTACCCGCCAAGGCGGCGAGCCAATGGAAGAATTCTTGGTTCTATGTCACCGAGGACACTCCAGACGGCGAGGTGGCGATCCCGATATACTCCGCCGACCGGCCTGAACCACGCCGACTCCAAGTCGGCAAGCTTCCAACAGACCAGCGGATGGTCGTGGATGAAATGCTTCAGACCATTCGCGGCCTGAAGAAGAGGGGCCTCCTGCCTATTAATTTGTACAATTGCTGGCTCGGGCGGCAACTTGTCCCCCTGGCCCGCCGCGACCACTACATGTACGAATACGCGGTCCGGGAGGACTCGACGAAGTCCTGCCTCGTCGAGTGGCAGCTCCCTCCCGGCGCTAAAGAAGATCACCCAGGCGACGTACCTCGACGCGAAGGCTGGGGTCGCCCCTACACTGCGAAGCATCCAGCCCCAACGGTAAATTATATTTTTTATCATTCGCAGTCGCAGTAAAATGCAGTCGCGGTCACACTGATGTTGTCTATGCCTATTTGTGGCATCCCGCAAAACCACTACTAGAAAATCGCGTTGAATTTGTGCTTTGCATCGTCATCATCATGCATTGTTTGCTAAAACTATTTTCGCAACACCCGATTTGTTTTCCAAACGTCACATCTTTATTCAAACGCAAAACCCCGGGTCTCCGGAGTATTTTGTTTTGTTGCTATCGGGTTGCAAACGGCCCAATTAAAGTAAATAAAATATTGTTATGATTGACCAACGACCTTCGAATGGAATTAACTCGCCGCAGAAATTAAAATCGGTCCACCATTCACCTGCCCTTCTAAATTCTAAGTTCACCAACTAGTCTACCCACACACACCCTCCACCTCACCCCAGCCATTCACCTCTTGCCACGTCACCTTTCCCCTCAATCCCCTCCAATCCCCTTGTGCCACTTGGCCACCTCCCCTCTTTTCTCTCTCTCTCCTCCCCCACTCAAACCTCTCTCTTACATGCACTCACCCACCCACACACAAGCCACCCCATCCACGCCCGCCACTTTTCCCCTGTGGGACCTGCCCGGCCCCACTCCACACTGGACAGCCCCGCTTTGATCCTTCCGAGGGTTCCACCTCCTCTCTCCTCTCTCCTCACCGCCTCCCTGACCCACCCCACTCTCCGCCTCCACGCCTTCCTCTCCGCGCCTCCCTCAAGTTCCGCCCGCCTCTACATCAAGCCCGCCGACCTCTCTCCGTCTCCCCTGCCCGCCTCCGCCAACCTCCCGAGCTCCACCTCAGATCCCGGCCCACTTCCTCTAGGATCTTACCCGTGTCTTGTTGCTTTGCCCACCACGACCCAGATCCTCTTATGCATGCTTCACAAGGACCTCCTCGACTTTCGAGTCGGCAAGTGACGATGAGACCCGAAGAATCTCAACAAGATCCACGCGACGACCATATCTGCTTCATGGATTCGAGACCACTCCAGAACGCCAAGTACTTCCTCCCCGGACGCCGAGCCCGTACCCGACGACCGCCAAGACCGCCTCAAGGTTCAAGACGGAGCGCTTAAGACATCCGAGTCCGAACCGATACCGAAAGGCCACCGCGGACACCGAGACCGGCGCGACAAGTGCTTCTGGCCCGAACGCCATGACCGACAACGTGAGGATGCGCCAAGACCTACGAGTCCGAGAACGACCTCGATACCCGAACTCGAGACCGAACCCCCGGATTCCCCAAGTTCGTCGAGAACCCTAATGTGTGAACCCCTTCCCGAAACCCTAATTTCATAATATAATACAATTGTTGCACATCAAATCATTCATCTCGCATGCATATCATGTGGGTTGGGGGCCTTATGCCGATTCACCTAATAATTAAATATGGGGCCCATATGCGGGCAAACCCAGTCTCATATTGGCCTCATTTAAACTTGTGTAGCGAACCGGTATCTTATCTTGCCTTGTTAAAACAACATTTAAATTGCGGGGTTCTAAATAACTTGAACCATATAATTAATTGTCGGGACCCCGGTTCCACTTAACATGACCTAATTGCATCGCATCTTTGCCATGTCATCCATTATACCTGCATCATGCCGATCTTCTGCCGTTTTATTAAATATTGCATCCGGTGTTTATTCTAGTGTTTTGCTTCTTCGCGGATAAGGCCGTTGAGTTGATTTGAGTCACTTACGATCTTCGTTGAACCTTCGACAATGTTTTCAGCGAGCATCTCCCCTTTCTACCTATCTTACTTTTATAGTAATTTACTCCTTCGTTGATCTATTGCTATCCGATGCTCTAGTTTCGTACCATGATATCCCTTGCGGCGCATATTGCCTTGGACACACCCTATTACCTTGTTTGGTAGATAGTTGGACTTACTTGCTCAAGTTGACGGTGTCGTCAAATGCCACAGCTTGTTGATGTAATGCATGTTGTTGTTGGAGATGATTCTAGTTTTACTTATCACTTTAATTTCTGTTTAACAACTAAAATTGAAATAAGCAGGCATCGTGGGTGATAGAAAATATTTGGTTTCGAATGCCCACTTGTGTCCCGTAAGACCCGAGTACTTGATACTGTTCCTTGATTTATCGCGCTATCCACATCCGGGAGGTATATGGGACCCCTCGAGTAGCTTGATTCATTCTTATTTCTTGGGGCCACAAACTAGTTTGAGGTTTTATTTACGATCCCTACTTATGCCATGCTACCTTCTGTATTATAATTGCGAGAGGCACACACTGTCTTTTAGGATCGGGACACGATTCCGTGTCGACAAGCCCAGCCACACTTTCCCAAACCTTGAGCCCGCCTCGGAGTCACCGCTCACAGGATCTACTTAAGGTGGCCTGAAATAATTCTCAACTCGTGATTGTTCAACCGTGAAAGCCTCGTGGGTTTTGATTTGGTTTTTCCGAGGTTGATCGAGTGTGTGTTATATTACACCCTGGGTATTGAAACTTTCAAAGCCGTGTCCGGATATGGACGACTTGGAGTCGATCATGACAAGCATAACTAAAGTTTATTGCTATAAATTTGACTTTATAATGACTAGTAATCAGCTTCACTATAACGGAATGGCTAATAATATCGCCACAATTGTTTGTCGCTTGCACAATGGTACCGACTAGTAAATACCGCAACTTCTGGAATGGCTGTATAAAAGTAACAACAACCGGGTTTAAGGGTTATCTCATGCTAATTGTATCGACTAGTAAGTGTTGCCACTATCACGGAATGGTTAACTAAAGTGTTTATCGTGAGATCTAATATGTAAACTAGTAATTGTTGCAACAATAATCGAATCAAGAAAACTACCAACGTGAGTTCCTGTTGACTTCCTCGTTTGGTCTCGAGGGGAAACACCGGGATGGGTTTGTTTGATGTTAGCTTCAGTTGGATCCGGATAGGTCTATCTTACCCTCTCTGTTTGCGCCCCGGTATCGAGTCTCTATAGGTTGTTTAGTGCAGCCGCTCATTCCACCATACCTATGTAGGCGAGGGACCGCATTCTTAGCTCGCTGCAATGCCTCAAATCGACGCCCTCTCTTTCCTTTGCCTTTGCTCGGCACCCTTGTTTAAGCAGTTTATGAGCTCTCGTAGGTTACCCTTCCTATTGGCCAAGGTGGTATGGACGCCATTGGTTATTCTTCGTGGCTCTAGCCCCATTTGCATCTTGTCCGTAGCCTGACGCCCTATCATTTTTCAAGGTGGTTTGGATCTTTGTATATTATATCTATTCTTGACTCCTTGAGTCGTCAGTATATATCTGCTCAGGTCCCATCGAGGACTGTTGTGTAATGTTATTACTTCGCTTTTCTTGCTTCCAAAAGTGCCTAGTGGGCACCTTTGAATCGTTTCTATGCGGGTTTGGCGAATTTTGCTCAAACTTGCATAGGTCCGATTCTGAGGGTGTTACACTATTGCAGCTATTTCAAGTGGTGGAAGGGTGGCTTCCGCCCACGGACGATGAGAATTCGAGTTCGTCCGTCCAGGAGGTGGGCGAATCGCCTCCAGCGAGGGGAGGCGTCGAGAGTAACGGGAGTGGCGACGACGACGAATCCGAGGAAGAGGTCGCCCCGCTGGTCCGGAAAACGCGCGGACAACGACAGCGTGAGCTCGAG
Source organism: Avena longiglumis (assembly GCA_030063025.1). Lineage (NCBI taxonomy): Eukaryota > Viridiplantae > Streptophyta > Magnoliopsida > Poales > Poaceae > Avena > Avena longiglumis. The sequence continues at coordinate 106,623,859 of CP125978.1, forward strand.
GCGAGCAAGAGCCTCGAGCGTCATGACGATGATGACGACGAGCTCCCCGAGCACACCTCACGTCGCGAGTCCACTCCATCAAAGTATAAGAAGGAGAAGAAGAAGAAGAAGAAGAAGAAGAAGGAGGAGGAGGTGAAGGCCCCTCCAAAGAAGAAGGCGAAGCCGAAGCAGCGTCTCCGCTCATTCGCAGCGCAGCCGCCGCCAGCCTGGCCAGGGGTGAAGCCCCACAGATGGCGACGGCGCCAGATATCACCGCCATCCTGAATGAGGTGCCTCTGGCCTTGATGCCTCCGCCGTTCTCCCCAGTCTCTGGGTCAGGGACCGCTCCAGTCGCGGTAGCTTCGCCGCCCAAGGATGCTCCTGCCGAAAATGTTTCGGAAGCTCCGGCCGCAGCCTCGACAACAAAGAAACCGTCCGTGTCTTGGGCATGCGATGTCCTGGAGATGGGCCTCAGTCGCCGACTGGGCGCCGAACTGGAGAAGCCGGCCGGCATCCGCACGGGGCTACGCTTCATTCTAGTCGCCAAGTGAGTTTTGCTCACCTACTTTTGTCTTTCATTGTACTCGGATTATCTTGCTCACGCGATCAATTTGTATGATCGGAGCGAAGAAGATAGGCCATCCGACCGTGGCCAAGGTGCCACCCGTCGTCATCGAGGAGGATCCTTCCCGGAAAAGGAAGGCGGACGAGGTCGTCGTCCCCGCAGATAGCGCCAAGAAGGCCAAGGGTGACGAAGTCGTCACAGTATCTGACGACACGGCGATCGCGGAAAGTGAACCCAGAAGGAGGCGGGCCTTGCCCTGGAGGGTGCTCGCTCTGGGAAGCCGAGCCGTCCTCCTTTGGTGCCGGTGCCTCCATCGTAACGTTCCCGCGCTTCATTGCCAAAGCGGCTACAGCGAGTGGTACCTCGCCCTCGAGCCATGCGCCTGGGGTCGCTGATACGGAGGTCGAGCAGCGTCGCGGGCACACGCCGGCTCTTCTCGCGTCCGTGGATGCGATACAACTTCATGGTATGCTTGGCGCAGCCATCCAGGTATGTCCAGTCCCCGAGGATCAGGCCGGTGTGTTGCAGCGGTCCGATTCTTTTAGTGTCTTGTTTTTATTTTTTGCGTCCAGTCCCCGAGTGCGCACCCGCTGAATTTCATCGGGTGGGCACTTAGGATATTTTGATTGCCAGTCCCCGAGTGCGCACTCGCTGAATTTCAGCGGGTCGGCACTCGGGATTTTTTGATTGCCAGTCCCCGAGTGCGCACTCGCTGAATTTTAGCGGGTGGGCACTTAGGATTTTTTTGATTGCCAGTCCCCGAGTGCGCCCTCGCTGAATTTCAGCGGGTGGGCACTTTGGATTCCGCTTTTGTTAACTGTTTGAATTGTGTGCAGGGTTTGCAACGTGAGTCAGCTGACCGGCTTGCTACGAAACGCCGCGCGGAGAAGGAACTGGCCACCGTCCAAGAGGCGAACAAGGGGCTTCAGGCAATTGCCGCGAAGGCAGAGGAGGCCCGCCAGGGACTTGTCCCAGCGAGTGAGTTGGTAGCAGCTCAATCGGCGTTGAGCTCGGCTGAGAAGCGGATCGCCGACCTTGAGCACGAGCTGAGGGAGGCGAAAGAGGAAGCGAGTTCGGCGGATGGTCGAGCAAGGCCGTTGTTACAGCCACCGCGGAAGAACGTAAGGTTTCTGACGCCCTTGTTGCTGGGCTTCAGGATGATTACACTTCTCTTCAGAGCTTCATCGCGGATCTCTCCCGTCCGTTGATTGGTGAGTGTGTCTGCTCCAGCCTGTTGCATGTGTCTTTTTGTAATATCCGATGTACTCACTGTTATCTTCTATCCGCAGGTCGTATCCTTGATAGCGCGGAAGAGGCGAGCTCGTTCGACGCGCGGCAATGTGTGGCCACGCTCGTCGACTCGGCGACGTTGTCGGCGACGTGCATCCGGGCCTACCTCCAGGAGATGTCGCCCACGGAAGTAATTCCCAGCGACCTCGTCGAGGTGTGGCGGTACTTGGAGAAGGCGCCGTCGGTCGTCGAGTTTATGACACGATCGGCATTCCGACGTGGAGCAGCGACGGCGCTTAGCCTTGGGCTCGCTCACTTCCCGGAGGACTTCGACCTGGACGACGTGACGAGTGGCTACCCGTCGTCGACTGGCTTGGTGGAGATCTCTGAGGTGCTCAAGTTGACGGACCGCGCCGCGGTGTACTCCGAGAACGTCTGGGCGATGGGCGACCTCCTTCCTTACCAGGAGACGGTCGTCGCACGTAACGACCCCGATCCGCAGCACCGGGACTTCAAGATCGAGCAACCCTTCCGGGCGGCGATGGCGGGTGAGATGACGACGTACCCGTCAAATCCGTACACGCCCTTCATTCGTAATCGCAAGGGTGCTGGCGAGTCGTCGTCGAAGCCTGCGGAGTAGAATAGTTTGCCCTGGGGCGTTAGTAGCAGTTCTGTCGTTGGGCATACTTTGTATTTTGTGATGATTGCAACATGCTATTAATGAGATATCGTGTTGTTTTGTGAATTGTCGTGTGTTTTTCGATTGAGGGTTGAACGAGTCCCCGAGAGCGTCCGCCCTTTTTATGGGGTTACCTCGTTTGTTATGTGTTTACGGTTTTTGAATGTTTTGTTATTGTGGTCGACTCGCCCGGACTCGAAGAGCCAGTCGCAAGGCGACTCCCTTGAGCCCTCTGTACTTCACCGTTTTCCCTTGCGCGAACGAGGTCGGGTGGCCGAGTCCCTGAGCGTGGTACTTGGTTGTTCTAGGCGCGACTCGAGGGTGGGTGAGGACTTGGCGCGTTAGTTTGAGCGCGTCACTCCTGCCTCGCCCGTTGGGTCAGTCGCATGGCGAGTCCTGGGCATGCTCTCATACTTGGCGTTTTCCCTAGCCGCTCGCGCTGAACTGGTCGTCAGTCCCCGAGCGTGGTACTTAGCTATTCGAGTCGCTATGTCAAGGATGCGGAGGATCATGTTCGCTGTGAGAAGCGAAGGCAGTTGTCTTGGCTCGTAGAGCCAGTCGGGCTAGGCGACTCCAATGTGGCTCCGGGTAGGCGTTTTTCGTGGACGTTGCAAGACCTGAGGTGACCGGTGCCCTTACGCACTACTTGGCCATGCCGATCGCTGTAAAGGTTGACTTCTGATTAGCTTGACGCTATTACGAAAAGTAGTGGCACAAGACACGGAGAGTAGGCGAAATTTGCGGTAACCAATTCTTTTTTATTTCATGGCGACTAGAGGGTACATATGAGGGGTTCTAGGAATAGAACTTCCGTAGGAGGTTTACATTCCACGGTCGCTTGACGTCGAGTTTGCCGTCCCCGCGGACGTCGATGAGGTAGTAGGCGTCGTTGCCGAGTATGCGCCCGATGGCGAATGGTCCCTCCCACGGAGGGGAAAGCTTGTGCATGCCCTTCTTGTCCTGGATGAGGCGCAGCATCAGGTCGCCTTCTTGGAAGGTGCGAGTTTTCACCCGCCGACTGTGATAGCGGCGGAGTCCTTGCTGGTAGATGGCGGTGCGTGATCGAGCGAGGTCACGTGCCTCATCGAGTTGATCGACTCCATCCTGACAGGCGAGTTCGTTCGCAGCCTCCGTGTAGTGGACGACCCGTGGCGAGTCGTGCTCGAGGTCGGTGGGCATGACTGCCTCGGCGCCGTACACCATGAAGAAGGGGGTGAAGCCTGTCGACCGAGGTGCGGATTCCCCCAGATGACGGAGGGTAGCTCCTCGACCCAGAACCCGGCGGTGCGCTCGAGTGGTACCTGGAGCCGCGGCTTCAGGCCGTGGAGGATGCTCTGGTTGGCCCGTTCCGCCTGGCTGTTGGATTCTGGGTGGGCGACTGACGCGAGGTCGAGCCGTATGTGGTGTTCCTCGCAGAACTCGGCCATGGATCCTTTGGCGAAGTTGGTGCCGTTGTCCGTGATGATGCTGTTTGGGAACCCATAGCGGTATATGAGCTCGCGTAGGAATTTAGTGGCGGTTTTCCCATCGCATTTCTGTACTGGTTTAGCCTCCACCCACTTTGTGAATTTGTCGACCGCGACCAGGAGGTGGGTGTAGCCAGAGGGAGCCTTTTTGAAGGGGCCTACCATGTCCATACCCCACAAGGCGAATGGCCAGGTGATGGGGATTGTCTTGAGCGCTGAGCTCGACACGTGCGTCTGGTTGGCGTACTTCTGGCACCCGGCGCACCGCTGGACAATGTGGACGGCATCGGCGTGTGCGGTGGGCCAGTAGAAGCCATGCCGCATAGCCTTGGCGACCAGAGAGCGGGCGCCGGCGTGGTGTCCGCAGTCGCTGGAGTGGATGTCGTGGAGGATCTTGCGTTCTTCGGCGGGTTGGACGTAGCGTTGGAACACGCCGGTAACGTTGCGCTTGTGGAGCTCGCCGTCGATGATGGTGAAGGATTTTCATTGGCGTGCGATCATCCGGGCGTCCGACTCGTCTGTCGGCAAGGTGCCAGCCTCCAGGTAGGTGACGTAGGGCTTGGTCCAGTCGTCTGGCTCGGTGACGAGTGCGACCAGGGCTGCCTCTGGCTGCAGCGGGACTCCGATGTCGATCTCCCTTGGGGGGAGACTGATGGCTTGGTGATCGTGTCTAGGAAGACACCGGCGGGTGGTGCGAGTCGAGCCGACCCAATGCGAGAGAGTGCGTCGGCCTCCTTGTTCTTCCGCCTGTCGATCCACTCGACGGAGTAGCCTGCGAAGTGTCCACCCAGCTTGTCCACTGCTTGGCGGTATGCCGCCATGGTGGGAGAGACGGCGTCGCAGGTGCCAGCGACAAGGTCGGAGTCTCCGTAGCAGCGTAGGCGGTTGACGTTCATCTCCTTGGCAGCTCGCATGCCGTGGAGTAGTGCCTCGTACTCGGCCATGTTGTTGGTGCAAGGGGTGAAGTCGAGGCAGAGGACGTAGCGGAGCTTGTCGCCCTTCGGTGAAGTCAGCACGATCCCTGCTCCTGCGCCGTCCGCGTTCTTGGAGCCGTCAAGTGGCTCGAGAATGGAGGTATGGCAGCTTTTCCGGCTTGGGCCTCTTCGGTCGGCGATGAAGTCCGCTAGAGCCTGCGACTTGATCGCTTTAGTGGCTCGTACTTGATATTATGGGCCGATTTCGACGGCCCACTTAGACTTGATCGCCTCATGGTTGCGGATGATGTCTGCAGCGGTCTTTGAGGAGACGACCGTGATCGGGTGCTCACGGAAGTAGTGCGGCGCCCATTGCTCTGAAGACCGCATATACCAGTTTCTGGTACTGCGGGTATCGTTGGCGCGATTCGGTGAGGACCTCGCTCATGTAGTACACCGGTCGCTGTACTGGGCGCTCCTTTCCTTCCTCCGGCCGTTCGACGACCATGACGGCGCTGACGACGTGCTCGGAAGCCGCGACGTAGACCAGCATGGGTTCTTTGTTGGCGGGGGCGGCGAGTAGCGGTGCGGCGAGCAGCACCTTCTTGAGGTCGCGGAGCGCGTCGTCCGCCTCCTTGTCCCACTGGAAGGTGGGGTTCTTGCGCATCAGGCGGTAAAGGGCATCGCCTTTTTGCCCAGGCGGGGGATAAAGCGACTGAGAGCCGCTACTCGCCTAGCCAGCTTCTGGACGTCGCGCAGGCACTCGGGTTTGCCGAGTCGGGCGATCGTGTCGATCTTGGTGGGGTTCGCCTTGATACCGCGCTTGGATACGACATACCCCAGTAGTTGTCCTGCTGGTACACCGAAGGTGCATTTGCCTGGGTTGAGTTTTATCTTGTATTTTCGCAAGTTGGCGAATGTTTCCGCCAGGTCGGCGAGTAGATCACCCTGGCGGGCGGATTTTACGACCACGTCGTCGATGTAGACGTGGATGTTGCGGCCAATTTGGCTCGCGAGGCACTCTTGCATGCACCGCTGGTAGGTCGCCCCGGCATTCTTGAGGCCGAAGGTCATGGCGGTGTAGCAGAAGGCTCCGAATGGCGTGATGAACGCCGTCTTCTCCTCGTCCTCGACAACCATTTTGATCTGGTTGTACCCAGAGTAGGCGTCGAGGAAACATAGCGACTCCGAGCCCGCGGTGGAGTCGATTATTTGGTCGATCCGTGGGAGGATGAACTGCTCTTTCGGGCACGCGCTGTTCAAGTTTGTGTAGTCGATACACATCCTCCAGGTCCCGTTCTTCTTCTCGACCTAGACTGGGTTTGCCAGCCACTTGGAGTATTTAATTGGCCGGATGAAGCCTGCAGCGAGTAGACACTGCACCTCCTCGGCGATAGCTCGGCGGCGCTCTTCATTGAAGGGCCACATCGCCTTGACGGTCGCACTTTGGTCGGCGTTTAGTTTGTGCTCGGAGCTCCCTAGGAACACCGGGCATGTCGGAGGGCTTCCATGCGAAGATGTCCTGTTCTCACGGAGGAACTCGATGGCGGGCCTTCCTAGGCTGGGCTCATGCCCGTCCCGATCATCACCGTCGACCGAGTCGCTGGGACCAGCTCGACGGTGCGGGTGTGCGTCGTTGCCTCGAGGTCGAGGTGTTTGCCCTCGAGTTGGGCTTCTTGAGTATGGTGGGGTCTTCGTTGTTGACCCTCGCGTATGGCGAGCTCGTCGGCGTGGTTGGCCTCTGCCCGCGATGGCGGCGTCGGCTCGGCTCCTTTGGCCTCGGCTCGGCGGCCATGTCGGGTCGCCGTTGATGGTGATGACGCCGCGCCGGGGAGATTCATCGCGTTATGCAGCGTAGTGGGCGCCAATGAACTTGGCGAGCGCTGGCGCCCAGGCCGATGGTAGGGGTTGTCGAAGGTACCAGCTCGAGGCGATCCGCCGGTGCGGAAGTTTGCTGGTGTGCGAAGGTGACCGCAGCGTGACCTTGCTGACGATCCGACCGGGGCGATGCCATGGAACGTGGTGTGGGTCGTCTCGATCATCGATCGCGAGCCGCCGCCTGAAGGTGTCAGTGCAGGATGTTGATGGAGCTGCGCCGTCCATCAATGTCTTGGGGAGCCAGTAGTCGCCCACCTTAGGCTTAACCACCAGGGCGACTCGGCCTGGGTACTCGATGCGTGGTGAGTGGTCCTGGCGGCTCCAGGTGATGGGCTGCTCCGACCAGTTGAGGAACTGGGGAACGTCCACACAGGCCACCGCGTTGGCGACGACGCTGGTGATGACCTTTTCGCGCCGTGTTGAAGCGTGAAGGTATGGAGCGAGCCGCCACGTTGCGAATTTTCCGTCGTTTGGCGGGTTGTTGTCGGGTCCTCCGTGCTCGCCGTGCCTTCTCGATCTCCACGAGTGTGGCGTCGGCGGTGGTGTGTAGCGGGCTTCCCTTCCCTGCTGTGAAACGCACAAGGTTGGTTAAGGAGGGCCGCGGGGTCGAACCTTGGTTTCGCCTTGTAATTGCCGCCGTCGCGGCGGAAGCTCTTGGGTTCGTGCTGCGCGTGCCCGGTGTTGGCGACGAAGTCGACTCGCCCGTCATTGCGGCGCTTGCCGGTGAGGCGAGTGTTGCTGTAGCGTAGGTCGGACCGTCGTCCATTGTCGTTGCCGCTCGTGCGGCGTTGGCCTCCCGACTCGTTGTCGGTTTCCTGGTTTGGATCTTCCTCCGCGTATCGTTTGGCGATCTCGAGGAGGTCCGGTATGTTGTCGAGCGTGTGAGAATGTCGCTTGAGCTTGGCGACCAAGGGCTCGTAGCGGCATGAGGTCTTGAAGCAATGGATCGCGGTGTCCGGGTGGATGCCGACCGCATTGTACCATAGTTCTTGCCACCGCTGGACCCAGTTGCGGGTCAAATCGCAGGGTCCCTGGACGCATCGCTCCAGGTCCTCGATGGTGGCGGCCCGGGTGTAGGAGCCCTCGAAGTGCCTGACGAAGGCGTCACGCATCTCCTCCCAGGATTCGATGCTATCCTGGGGGAGGGTGTTGATCCACTGCCTGCACGTCCCCTCCATCATTAAGGGGAGGTAACGGGCGGCTAGCAGGTCGGTGTGGCCGGCAATCCCCATCGCCATGAGGTATGTATCCAGCCACACGGAGGGGTCGTACTTCTCTATTTCCTTCGGCGCCTTGAAGTTCGTCGGGTATTTTTCGCCTCGGATCATTGGTCCGAAGCATCTGGGCCTGAGTCGACTTAGCGACCCCATCGGCTCGCCATCGCGGCGATTGGTTAGGGCGTGCCGCAAGTCGTCGGGCTGGCGGGCGCGCCAGCTTTGGTTGTTGATGATGTGGGTGCGGGCGTCGATGGGTTGACCGTTGGCGGCGACAAAGTTATTCGCTGGCCTGGGGTCGTTGGTGGAGAGTGCCGCGTTCACGGGTCGATGTTGGAGCTGCAATGGCTCTGGTGGCGGGCAGTTGAGGGTGTTTGCCACCAGTGGGCGGCCGCTTGAGGCCGCTCTGCTGCCTGAAGAACGCGAGTACACCCGGCCCTGCGAGTCGGCGCTTTCTTTGTTCGACCGCCTTTGCGGCAGGCCCTGACGTCTTTGGATCAGAGGCTCCGTCACCGGTGGCCGAGATGTTGTCGGCCGCTGCTCGACCTGCCACAAGGTTGTCCATCGGGTGGAGAAACGTTGGTGACATTCGCGTCTCTCTCCCGTGAGGAGACCACTATCCGCGGTTGGTCCCTAGGAGGTGTGCGGTTGGGTGGAGGTGGGGCGCCGTTCGCCGTCGACCCTGGTGGGGGCCGGGCGCTTCCTCCTGGCGGCGCTTCCTCCTGGCGGCGCATTCTCGTAGATCGTGCGCTCGGCCACGCGGGCCGGGTCGTTTTCATCGTCGAAGTTCAGGGCATGCCCCTAGACGGTGGGGTTCAGGCGCGACCTGATTCGCTGTTGGTGGTAGCGCGACAGCTCCTGCGCTGTCACCTGCTCGAGGCGAAAATTTTCGCGCTCGGCTTGCTCCTTGCGGACTGCCTCCGCCAGCTTCAAGTGGAGTTCCTCGACCTCCGTTGCCGTGGCGTTAGGAGGGATCGGGGTGGAGAAGGGATCCTCCGGCGGATCGGTGTCGGTCGCCATGTAGGTCGCGGCGTGGCGACCGGTCCCGTCACGGAGGTCGGCGGAATTTTCCGACCCAGAGTCAAAGTCGAAGATCCCAAGGATGGAGGGATCCTTGAAGTCTCCCACGTTGGAGACCTGGGTGATGGATCCCGCGGGTGAAGCCGCGGTGATTGATCCGGCGAGTGACGCCGGGGTCGCCGAGTCGGCGTCGTCATTGAGGTCCGCGTCTTCCGTGGCCGCGGAGTTTTCGACCACGTTGCTGTGGGCCTAGTTGTACTCGGAGGCGAGGCGATGGATCGTGCGGACCTAGCTCTCGGAAAGCCGATCGCATGGCGGCGACTCGCGGATGCGAGCCGAATCCTCCGAGATGATGACGTCGGTGAGGCCGACGAAGAGGCTGATCGTGCCGACCGGCAAGATCATGCTGTGCGTGACGGGTCGCGCCGCCGGGACGTAGCTGCTCGGCAAGATCTGGAGCATCTCGTCGATCGCTATCATGCGGCCGGTGGCGACCGTCTCGTTGATGGGCAGATTGGATCTCGCCGCAGAACACCAGCCAGACCGGCCAGGCCCCACGGTGGGCGCCAGCCGTGGGAATGGTCACGGCGAATCTTTGTCGGCAATGGTAGTAGAACGAGGGGCAAGGCGGCCAGCCATCTGCGGCGAGATGAGGGCGGAGACACAGGGTTTTACCCAGGTTCGGCCCCCCGGAGGGTAAAGACCTACTCCTGCTAGATTGTATTATGATGGTGGTACAATGGGCGAGCTCGGCGGCTAGGCGGCGAGTCGCTTGGGTGTATGATGGAACGTATCTCTACACGCCATGTAGGGAGGTTTATATAGACTTACCTCCCCTAGGGTTTACATATCTCAACCGAATCAGTTAAGGCTTCGGTACTCGTTTAACCTAATCTGAATGGGCCTATCTACTCGCCTGGGCCTTCAGATTCCAGTCGCTTGGATCCACACCGGGCCTTGATCCAGTCGCCGTCTTGCAGGCCCACTCGCCAGTTCCTGGGCCAGTCGAAAACGTCCTTCTGGGTATACCCCGGTAGGCATATCCCCATCATCCACTATCGAGATTCAATAAGAATAGACCATCTATCAATGGTGCATGTGCATAAAACATATTACTCATATAAATCGAACAACCATTATTCTCGGACTTAAACAAGTAACCGTCTCGCAATAAACAAGATCCCGATATAATGTTCATGCTTAACGCAGGCACCAAATAACAATTATTTAAGTATAAAACTAATCCCGATGGTAGATGAAGAGGTAGCGTGCCGACCGCGATCACATCAACCTTTGATCCATTTCCTACGCGCATCGTCACCTCGTTCTTTGCTAGCTTCCATTTATTATGCAGCACCTGTTTCGAGTTAGAAATATGAGCAATCGAACCAGTATCAAATACCCAGGCACTACTACGAGTACTAGTGAGATACACATCAATAACATGTATATCGGATATACCTTTCTTCTTGATATTTTCGTTCTTCAAATCCGCCAAGTACTTTGGGCAATTCCGCTTCCAGTGACCTTCTCCCTTGCAGTAAAAGCACTTAGTATCAGGCTTAGGTCCAGCCTTGGTCTTCTTCGTCGGTGCGGAAACTTTCTTACCACCCTTCTTGAAGTGTCCCTTTTGCTTAGACTTGCCTTTCTTGAATTTGGTGGTCTTATTGACCATCAACACTTGGTGCTCTTTCTTGATCTCCACTTCTGCAGATTTTAACATGGAGAAGAGTTCTGGCAACTGCTTGTTCATGCTTTGCATATTGTAGTTCATCACAAAGTTCTTGTAACTTGGTGGTAGTGATTGGAGGACACGATAAATCCCCAAAGCATTAGGAATCACTATACCCAAGCTTTAGAGTTTGTTTGCGTGCCCAGACATCTTAAGCACATGCTCACTGACGGAGCTGCACTCTTCCATCTTGCAGTTAAAGAACTTTTCAGAAGCCTCATAGCTCTCAACTGTCGCGTGAGTCTCAAATATCAATTTGAGTTCACGGACAATATCATGTGGGTCTGGATTCTCAAACCTTTTCTGAAGCTCCGATTCCAAACCATACAGGATAGCACACTGAACTGTGGAGTACTGATTCTTCCGTGCGAGGTAAACATTCTTTACTTCATCGGTAGCATCAGTGCGGTAGTCACCCAAATGTGCATCCAAAGACATAGGTCAAATTACCAGCATAGGACAATCCTCAAATTGCGGAACCAATCCATGAAGTTGCTTCCATTGTTTTTCAACTTTTCTTTCTCTAGGAACATTAAAATTGATGGTAGGGGCGCCATTGATCTACAACATATTTGCAATAATTTAGACTAAGTTTATGACAAATTGAGTTCTAATTAATAGTTAAATTAATCTAGGTGAACTCCCACTCAAAACAATATCCCTCACATTGTTTTAGTGATCACACGAAACAAATCCACCACATCAAAACCGATAATCACGAGAGTTGATGTAGCTTCAATGGCGAACAATCGACATGTTCATCATATCTACTATATGATTCATGCTTTACGTTTCGGTGATTCGTGTTCCGAGACCATGTCTGTACATGCTAGGCTCATCAAGATCAAACCTTAGCTTCTGCATGAGCAAATCTGGCTTGCTCACGTTGTATACACTTGCAGAATCTAACACACCTGATCATCACGTGGTGCTTCGAAACAACAAGTTTTAGCAACGGTGCTTACTAAGGATGAACACTTTAGAACTTGAAATTTATGTGCATGAGGGATCATCTTATAATGCTACTGTCGTTAACTAAGCAATACAAGATGCATAAAGGATTAACATCACATGCAATTCATAATATGTGATATGATATGGCCTTTCTTCTTTGTGCTTCCGATCTCCATCTTCAAGCACAAACATGATCTCCATCATCACCGGCATTGCATCAAGGTCAATGACGCTGCTCCATGGTTGTCGTCCACCAGCTTCAACTATTACAACTACTTTGAATAGACACGCGGGTCTTAACAGAAATTAAAGACAACCATATGGCTCGTGCCGGTAGCCAACTTACAATAAGGAACATTGCATACATCAAATATAATCACAATCATGGCCATATCACATCACAACACACCCCTGCAAAACAAAGTTATACGCCTCTAATTTCTTTGCATATTTTACATGGTTTGGGGCTTTCAATAAGTGTCGATCTAACTTACGAACAAGAACCACAAATTTGATGTTTGAACTATCAAGTGCCCGTTGTAAATTGGATCTATACTATAATGGGAGAGACAGACACCCGCAAAGCCACTTATGCAATACAAGTTGCATGTTGAGCGTGGAGCAAGTCTCATGAACGATGTCATGTAAGGTTATCCCGAGCCGCTTCATCCCATCATACCGCAAGATGCAAAGTACACAAGAAGCAATTGATAATAAAAGCACCACCGCCCACAATGACCATTGTGTTCTACTTGTGCAACAGATTTACATATAGACACGGCTCTGATACCACTGTAGGGGTTCGTAGCATGGAAAACAAAAAAATTCTACCGCATACAAACAAACAAGCCAAGATCTATCTACTAGATTGTAGCAATGAGTCGATAGAATAACTCACCCTCGAAGATTCCAAAGTGTTTAACGAGAGCAGATTCTCGTGGGTGATGTAGTCGTACTCTTGTCGATCTCAAGATCATGTAGACGATCCTTTCGGCGCTGCGTTCCGGCAGCGCTTCCGCAGTCGGTCACACGTTCGGTACTCGATGAAGACCTTCCTCTCCCTTGTTCCAGCAGGCAGCGGAGGTTGTAGCACTCTCCTCGCGATTCCGGCAGCACGACGGCGTGGTACCGGAAGTAGAGGGGAGATCTTGCAGGGCTTTTCCTTAAGCCGGAGCGAGTATGGTGGACTATGAGAGAGGCCTTGGCGATCTAGGGTTTAGAGGCACCAAGGAGAGAGGTCTAGGCTGGCGTCTAGGGCAAGGGGAGGGCCCCAACTCGGCGGCTAGGTGGAAACCCTAGGGCAGCGGCGGCGACTTGGTGGTCGGCGGCTAGGGTTAGGGATTGGTGGGGCAAGGTGTGTGTCTAGAGGGGCACCCTTGCCCCTCCTTTTATAGGTGGGAGGGCGCGGCCAAGGGGGAGGGAGTCCTCCCCCAAGTCGGCCTCCTTGGCCGGCGGTGGAGGAAGAGGAACTCCTCCCCAAGTAGGTTTCCTACTCTCCCTCCACCAAGCAAACTTGCCGTTTGACCTTTCAAATTGGCGTTTGACTTTTCAAACTAGGATTTGATTTATCCCTTTATTTTGCTCAGAGATGACACCTAGTACATGATGCAACCATTCCAACTTGTTATGACACATTCATGTACCCTTCCCCTCCGGAGTGCCGGACCTTCCGGACCCATCTAGAACATTCCTGATGAAAACACCGGAATCATTCTCCAACTCCGAAACAGGACTTTCCTTATATGAATCTTATTCTCCGGACCATTCCAGATCTCCTCGTGATATCCCGGATCCCATCCGAGACTCTGAACAACATTCGGTCTCTTACTCATCATTCCATAACTACTCAACAACATCGAATCCTTAAGTGTGTCTCCCTACGGTTCGTGAATTATGCGGACATGATCGAGACACTTCTCCGAACAATAACCAATAGAGGAATCTGGAAATTCATATGGCTCCCACATATTTCTACCATTACTTTGCGATCGAATGAACCACTTACATACGATACCAATTTCCCTTTGTCTCACGATAGTTTACTTATCCGAGGTTTTGATCGTCGGTATCTCTGCATACCTAGTTCAACCTCGTTACTGATAAGTACTCTTTTCTCGTTCCCGTGATATGTGATCCCTTGTGATCCAGTCACATGCTTGCAAGCCAATTGGATGACATTTCACCGAGAGGGCCCAGAGTATATCTATCCATCATATGGATGGACAAATCCCACTCTTGATCCATGTGTCTCAACCCATACTTTCCGAACACTCAATGCCACCTTTATAACCACCCAGTTACGGTGTGGTGTTTGATGTAATCAAAGCATCCTTCCGGTGATGGTGATAAGCATGATCTCATGGTCGAAGGAATTAGGTTACTATGTATCAGAAAGCATATAGCAATTGAACTATTAAAATGACTTGATCTTTATGCTACGCTTATCTATAGGAGTATGTCCATCATACCATTCTCCTAACGATATGATCTTGTTGTTAATAACATCTCAATGTTCATGATAGGGAAACCACAATCATTTATTAACCAACAAGCTAGTATTATAAAGAGGCTTTACTAGGGACTCTAATTTAGTTTACAAATCACATAAGTATTAATGTTTCCTTGTTAATACTGTTATAGCATGAATGTAAACATTTATCATAAACACAAAGATATAATAATAACTACATTTATTATTGCCTCTAGGGCATATCTCCAACATTTGGTCCTCCATCTCATGCAAGTCTTGGAGGTAATAAATATTGTTTGGTGATTGTTGACGACTTTTCAAGATACTCTTGGGTTTATTTCTTCAAGTTGAAGAGTGAAACTCAAAAGAATTTTATCGACTTCATCAACTTGGTTCAACAGCAATACAATGTTCCGTGTTGATTTTAAGAAGTGACAATGGCACCGAGTTCAAGAACTACACCTTGAATGATTTTCTTAGTGATAAGGGGATTAAACATCAATATTCCGCTGCATACACCCCTCAACAAAATGGTGTGGCCGAAAGGAAGAACCGGACTCTTATTGAGATGGCTAGGACCATGTTGGCGGAGTTTAAATCTCCATACAACTTTTGGGCCGAAGCCATCTCCACCGCTTGCCATGCTTCAAACTGACTCTACCTCCGCAATAAAATCAACAAGACTCCACATGAGATACTTACCGGTAACAAGCCCAACATATCTTATTTTCGGGTGTTCGGTTGTAAGTGTTTCTATCTCATCAAAGGTGTTCGTTTGTCTAAATTCGAGTCTAAAGCATTAGAGGGTATTTTTGTTGGCTATGGTCTCGAATCTCACACTTATAGAATATATGACAAGCTCTCCGGAGCCGTCATAGAATCTTGTAGTGTGACCTTCGAAGAATATGATGGTCCCCAAGGGGGGCGTGTTGATGCTTGTGATGCAGATGATGAAATGCCTCAGGATGCCATAGGAAGAATGGGTGTGGGATATATCCGCCCCGTTAAGGAACCCCTTATGGCGGATCGAGAATAACTATGCTCCACTCGAGTGGAGCCCTCATCTTCACAACCTCAACATGCTCCATCCATCGAAGAGGACATTGACTCAAGCCAAAGACAAGATGTGGACCCTCAACATGGTGATAAATGTGTGAACTCTAGTCAAAGGGAGCTTGGTCCATTCGATGGGTTGTCAAGTGGTGCCAAGTCAACTTGTCAAGGAAGATCCATCCAAACTGTTTTGAGACAATCTCAAATTGATGCTAGAAGAGCACTTGATCAAGACCAAGGTCAATCCTTGCCTCCCGATGTAGAGGATGATTCTAATAATGATCAAGGTTAAGATGATGGTCAAGACAAGGATCAAAATGATGAAGAGGGTCCTCCAAGAAACAATGCGGAGATCCACGCTCGTCGCGAAGCTAGAAAGGAAAGAATGTTGGAAATAAGAGACCACACCCTCCAAAATGTTGTTGGAGATCTAAGGAAAGGTATTTCCACAAGAGCACAATTGAAGAGGTTCAGTGAACACCCCAAGCACACATCTCCATGATTGAACCAAATAAAGTGTGGGAAGCTCTTGAAGATTCGGATTGGTTAGAAGCTATGCACAAAGAGATCAACAACTTTGAGAGAAACAAAGTGTGGAAGTTAGTTGAGAAGCCAAAGGATTTCCGCAATGTTATCGGAACAAAGTGGATATTCAAGAACAAGCAAGATGAGCATGGAATTATAGTAAGGAACAAGGCTAGATTGGTTGCACAAGGGTATTATCAAATTGAAGGCATTGATTATGGAGAGACTTATGCACCCGTGGCTCGCCTTGAGTCCATCCGTATCCTTCTTGCTTATGCGGCACATCATAACTTTAAGTTGCAACAAATGGATGTAGAAAGTGCATTCCTTTATGGTCCTTTAAATGAATTGGTATATGTTAAGCAACCCCCGGGATTTGAGGACCCCAACTTCCCAAACCATGTCTACAAACTTGATAAGGCGCTCTATGGGCTCAAGCAAGCCCCACACACGTGGTATGAGCACCTTAGAGAGTTATTGTTTGACCGTGGCTTTGAGGTTGGGAAAATCGATCCCACTCTTTTTACAAAGAGGGTCAATGGGGAGCTTTTTGTATGCCAAATATATGTTGATGATATTATCTTTGGCTCATCTAACAAATCTTTTAATGATGAATTCTCAAAGCTTATGACTAGTAGGTTCCGGATGTCTTTGATGGGGGAGTTGAAAGTATTTCTTGGCTTTGAGATCAAGCAAGTTAGAGGAGGAACATTCTTCAATCAAGCCAAGTATACTCAAGATATGCTCAGGAGATTCAAAATGCAAGATTTGAATGGATCTCCTACTCCCATGGCTACAAAGACTCATCTAGAACAAAATCCAAATGGTAAAGATGTGGATCAAAAGGTATACCGGTATATGATTGGTTCTTTGCTTTACCTTTGTGCATCTAGACCCGATATTGTGTTGAGTGTAGGTGTGTGTGCAAGATATCAAGCGGCTCCTAAGGAAAGCCATTTAATGGCGGTCAAGAGAATCTTTCGATATTTAGTTCATACCCCATTTTATGGTCTTTGGTATCCTCGAGGTTCAACATTTGCTCTTTGTGGATACACGGATTCGGATTGGGCGGGGGACAAGGATGATAGAAAATCAACATCCGGGGCTTTCCAATTCCTTGGTAGGTCCTTGGTATGTTGGTCTTCTAAGAAGCAAAATTGTATATCTCTCTCCATCGCCGAAGCCGAGTATGTTGCTGCTGCTAGTGCTTGCACTCAATTGCTATGGATGAGGCAAACTTTAAAGGAATACAGTGTCCATTGTGACAAATTGCCTCTTCTATGTGACAATGAAAGTGCCATCAAAATTGCATACAACCCGGTGGATCACACAAGGACAAAGCATATTGAGATTCGTCATCACTTCATTAGAGATCATGTTGCTCGAGGAATAGACGGAGTCTGAGGAAGAGGTTATGCCACAGCCAAGACACCGTTCCAAGTTGCCTGCCACTCGTGGTGGTCGTGGGGGTCGTGAAGGGGTTACCAAGAGCTCTGCTAGGCGTGGCACCGCCCCTCCCTCTCGCCCCCCTTCCACTAGGCGTACCAAAAGTCTCAGCTCTGGGCCATCTGGGCCAAGGAAACTGTCAGACATCTCTGAGTCAGAGTTTAGGGCTCTCCGGATTAAAAATGCATACTCCCGCAACCGGAGCGAGGCCAGGGAAGACAGTCTCTTCTATGATTATTTCCAAGAGCGGGTTTATCATGAGGTTCTGTTGACCAATATCCGGATGGTGGTGCCTCAGCAGTGGATTGACATGGGGCACATTGACAAGAATCTTGACTACTTTGCTGAAGCTAAGGAAATCTGCTCTCACCTTGGCTTGTTCTCCATTATGGAGTTCCAGTATGACTATGATCCCCTCCTTATTTGCCAGTTTTATGCCACTGCACATTTCCATACTGGCCGCACTCGGAAGATTACCTGGATGACTCAAGGTGTTGTCAAGGAAGCTACACTTGCGGAGTTTGATGCAATCTTGGGGTATGAAGATCGCGGTCGGGACGTTCCTTGTGGTTTTCGATGTCACATGCGGGATCATCCCTCCAAAAAGGATGTCCTTACACCTTTGTATATTCGGGGCCGTGGGATTGCTGGCAAGATCAAGGATCTTCTCCCCACATATGATATTCTCCATCGCATTTTCCGTGAGACTGTTGCTCCTCGTGCGGGCAACAAGGATGAGATACATGGATTCTCTGTGGACTTGCTGTTCAAGACCTTCCTCAACCGAGACTCCAGCACTCCTCTTGATGTGTCAGACTTCATATGGAATGAGATGGTTGGTGCTGCGCACTCTCGGAGGGTTCCGCCATTTGCTCCTTATATTATGGCCCTCATTGTGTCAAAGTGCCCCGTCATTGCTAGGACACTCTCCACTCGCTCTCTCATTGTGCACAGGACAAAGACACTCAAGATCAAGACACATGCTAAACCTCGCGTTGCGGCGGGTGAGGAAGAAGAGGATGACTCTGAGGATGGTGACAGTGGGCATGACACTGACTATGTTGCCTCCCGTCGCAAGAATGCTAAGCCCACTTGGGCCAAAATGATGGAGGTCAAGCTCAAGAAGATCTTTTTCTTCCAGGTTGACAACCAGATGTGCATGTATGAGGCGCATGTGTATGCCAAGAAAGCCAGTGCTCGGCAGAAGGACATGATGGCTGCTCAGGGTTTGACCGTCTCCGAGGGGTCCGAGACCAACATCACTCCAAAAGATCAGTGGATCTCTCAGCACAACATTTGGGACGATGATGTCTCTTTCTCGCACCGCGCTCCACCCCCTTACGAGGAGGACCTTGAGGATGAGGAGGAGGAGGAGGATGAGTGACCGTTGGGACGGTAGTCTTGCACTTGTCCCTTTTTGGCGTCTTGATGCCAAAGGGGGAGAAGTTGCACTTTAGGCACGGGTGTTGCATCGGAAGTCACAAGCTCGTTCTTATCTTGATCCTTTTATTGCTTGTGAACTTCGATTTCCCTCTAGTTATGTATGAGACTATGTTTTTATGTGTGAGACTATGTGGTTATGTCTTGGATCCATCTTATGAGACTAAGTGGTTTATTTCATTGGATCCATCTTGTGATGATATGCGTTATCTATTGTCTATATATTTCTCATCACATGTTATTATGCAAAGGTATGATTTCACATGCTAGTATCAATATTTGTGCACCCATGTTGGGTTTGTAAAATAGAGGGGAGGCTTGTCTCTACGCATCTAGGGGGAGCCCCGTATCTATTTTAAAAATTCCATATGTTTTCTGTTAAAATCATCTTGCAAAAGTGTATTGTCATCAAACACCAAAAGGGGGAGATTGAAAGCGCATTTTCCTATCCCTCTGATTTTGATGTTTGATAACAACACACTTATCGGTTTAACTATGTGCTAAGTGTATCACAGGTTTGATAAGGGGTGGCACAAATATTGGCATATCAATTCCCTTTGCGAAAAACCATTGTGCCAACCAGTAGTCCCGGAACTACGACCGGTACTACCGCTTGACACCGGTACTACCAGTTCCAGTACCGGTTGGCACCGTACAAAACTGATAAGGGTGTGTGCTAGTCAGTACCACCCGGTACCAAGGAGCAGCACTACCGGTCCAACCGGTAGTACCTCTTGAGACAAGCGGTACTACCGCTTGACACGGTCGTACCGCTCGGCAGTACCGGGTCGTTCTGAAGAACATCCACTCCTCTCCGTTTTGGTTAGTACCAAGCGGTACTTGGGACCGGTACTAGCACCCAGACCGGTAGTACCGCGTCATACGACCGGTACTACTGCTTGGGGGTAGTACCGCAAGGGCGATACCGCCCAAATCTGAAGAAGGCTAGACGAACTAAAGCATCTCTGGTACCTGGTCCGATACTTGACCGGTAGTACCGCTTTACAAGCGGTACTACCGCTTGAGGACCGGTACTACCGGTGCATTAATGACTCCAATGGCCATATTTCGTGGAGGGGTATAAATACCCCTCCACCTACCTTGGGACAAACTGCTCAGCTCATTAAAGTCAAAGACCACCATTGGAGTCCATTGGAGCCACCCAATTCCCAAGATCTCCTCATTCAACCACCCAAAGTCCTTGATCTTTGGGGAATCGAAGGAGGAGGCCCCGATCTACTACTTCACCAAAAGAGATCTTCATTTCCCCCTCATTTCATTGAGGGCCCCTTTGCTCTAGTGTTTTCTTGGAAACCCTAGTTCTTGTTTTGGTTCTTACAAGCTTGTCTTTGATTGCTTTGACAACTTGCTTGTATTTGGGAGCCTTCGATTAAGTTGTGGATGTGTGCCCCAAACTTGTAACGGTGCCGGCTTCCACCTTGAAGGTTGTCGATATAGTGGAAGGTGAATCGATCCCGTTGGGGTGAGATTCATCGGAGAACAAGGGAGGCCTTTCGTGGCGTTGGTGGTTTGTAACCACCCCCTCTCCAAACGTAGACGTACTTCCCCTCAAAAGGAAGGAACTACGGGAAACAAATCCTTGTGTCTCCGCGTCCACTATTTTGGTTACTTCTATCCTTTACCGCACCTTACTTATTTGTTACTACTTTGTGTTAGGGTAGCTCTTGCATAATTTTCATATAGGTAAATTCACCGTAGTTGCATTATCTAGAGAATTTACCTTATTGTCAAACCTTAATTTGAAAAAGAAGAAAATTTGAAGTAGCACCTATTCACCCCCCCCCCCTCTAGGTGCCCATACGACCCTTTCACCTTTGTTATTTGCACTAATAATCATAGAATACTCCTTTACATTAGTTGGAAAAGGCATTTTCTCAACATGAGGTTCAGGCACAATATGACTAGTAGTACAAACTTGAGTACTTCTAACGGGAGCATGATTAATAACATCTTTATAAGGAGCATGGTACTTATTCCACTTCTTTTTGGGAACTTCTATGTAAGAGGCAAAGGCCTTAAAACAGTTGGCAATACTTTGGGAATCAAGACCGAACTCATTACTAATATCACGGAAGTCATCAGTTCCCATAAAAGATTTAATGCATTCATAATCATAGTTTATACCTGACTTTCTTCCTTTGTCATTCTCCCAAGCCTCAGTGTTATCTTGAATACAGTATAAAAGATCCCATTTAGCTTCTTCCTTCATACGTGTGAATGATCCAGCACAAGAAGCATCTAGTAAATCTTTATCATGAAGAGAAAGCCTAGCATAAAAGTTATTGAGAATAATATTGTTATGGAGTTCATGAATAGTACATTTAAGCATTAGTAACTTCAATTTCCCGCAAGCTTGAGTTGTACTTTCTCCATCAAGAGGCCAAAAGTTATATATAAGATTTCTATCCTTATGAATCTCACTGGGAGGATAAAATTTAGAGTAAAAGAGAGATGCCATCTCCTCCCATTCCATGGATTGTCCATTCCTCAGCAGCTTATACCATTCTTCAGCTATCCCTTTTAAGGATATGGAGAGTAACTTTTTCTTCACCTGTTCAGTTGTGATACCTGCACACTTAAACAACCCGCATAATTCATGAAAAGGAAGTGATCACCAGGATGGACAATTCCATCCCCAAAATAATAATTATCCATAACACGATTAACAATACTTGTAGGTATCTTAAAAGGATCTATCTCAACAGGTGGTGGTTCATCTACTACCCTAGCAGTGGTAGTAGTTTTCCCAAACAGAAAACCAAGTGGGTTATCCATATTGGAAACAAAGTAACAAGCAGTAACAAAAGAAATATTCATAGTAGAATTTTCCGTTACCAGTTCCACTCGCCAAAAAATAGTCTTGATGACCCACAAGTATAGGGGGTGTATCGCAGTACTTTCGATAAATAGGAGTGTCGATACCAACGAGGAGCAGAAGGTGCTGAACAGTGGTGTGGAGCAGGAAATCCCTGTGAATACTTAGCAAACGGATTTTTAGTGGTTTTCTGATAAGGCAACAAAACAAAGCAAGTAATAAAGACAACGAACAAATGGAGCAAGTGGCCCAATCCTTTCTTAGCAAAGGACAAGCTGGTGGAAATACTTATAAGGACCAAACGTTCTCAAGGACACATGGGAATTATGTCAAGTGCTTTCGCTTCAAATAGCTGAGTACTCTTCTCTGGTGTTGTAAGTGTTGTGTGGGTGAACCTGTGCTAACATACCGACCTTTGCTTGGACTAATACATACTTGTGATTAAACCCCCTGCAAACATCCGTAACTACAGGAAAGTAATTAAGATATAAATCTAACCACGACCTTAAACTCTAAGATCCTACGCTCCCTTGTGCAAAGGTGTCCTAACGGGGGTTCAGGTTTCTGTCACTCCGGCAACCCCACAATTAGTAGCCAAATACACAATGCATTCCCCTAGGCCCATAAATGGTGAAGTATCATGTAGTCGACGTTCACATGACACCACTAGAAAAATAGCACCACAACTTAAATACTAAA
Source organism: Avena longiglumis (assembly GCA_030063025.1). Classification (NCBI taxonomy): domain Eukaryota; kingdom Viridiplantae; phylum Streptophyta; class Magnoliopsida; order Poales; family Poaceae; genus Avena; species Avena longiglumis. Next base: position 106,645,959 of record CP125978.1, read on the forward strand.
CCATTGAATAATAACTCATCACAGATTCACTACTAACAACATGACTTCTCCCATGTCCTCAAGTACACAACGAACTACTCACAAGATATCATATGGATCAAGATCAAAGATGATATGATAATGGATAACAATCTGAACATAAACAATAATCCAATGGTTCCACTCACAAGCATCAACTACAATAGTAATTAACACCAGGAAAGTTTACCCTAAGAACTAAAGCAATATCCAACACAATTGTTACAGCGGGACGGCGTGGTGATGATGGTGTGGATGATGTGATGATGATCCCAATGAAGCCTAGCTTGATGATGGTGTTGATGGCGACGGTCTCCCCTCTCCGGGAAGGAATTCCCCTGGCAGAAATCTGTGTGCCGGATAGATCTTTCTCTCTTGGTGTTTTCCGCCCCCCAGAGGTGGCGAAAATCTATCTGTGGTCGCTCCCTTTGGCTTAGGGTTCTGTAGGGAATATATAGGCGAAGGGGCAGAATCGGAGGCCGGGCAGGTGGGCCACACCTGCCCTAGGCACGGGGTTAGGTGGCCTTGCGCCTAGGGGGTGTGGGCCCCCTACGGCCCCTCTTCGCTCCTCCTTCTGGCTTCCTTCGTCTTCTGGTAAAATAATATGTTTCCATATTTTTCTGGTATTTTTCCGATCTTCGCGAAATTGCACCGAAATACCTTCTTTTCCATCGTAATCCGCATCCGTGATCCATCCTCCAAGAATCATCCAACATGCATAAACAGATGAAAAGCCATAAGTAATACCTCATAATAAGACAAATATCAATGAATAGAGGTAAATTATGATATAGAAAGGTGATGCAAATTTGGCGTATCACCGAGATTTTGAGGGAGGTGGTCCCTCCCTTCGACCTATATAAATAGGGACACCCCTCTCCCCAAATCCATCCCATGAATTGGCCTTTGCCTATTGTATCACTCTCTCTCCCCCTTATGTGTGGTTTCCAAAGTTTGATATTGTATATAGGGATAGAGATTTCTCCACCATATGCACGATGTCATGCATATGGACTCGGTCCAGATCAATCTTCTTCCGCTGCTTTAGTGGACCAAACCCGGGAGATGTCTCTACACCGTATGTGTGTAAGGCCACGAGGTATTGCCACTTGTGGTGGTTTTGCTTCGATCTTGGAGCTTGAACATTGGCACAACCATGAGGCCGTCAATGTCGCACAAGGACAAGGGGTTACTTGCGAGGAGCTTCACGACCTTTAGGTTGAGTGAGTTCGACTATGTCATCCACGTTCCCCGCAGAACGTTAATCACGTTTGATCTTCAAAGGTATGAATACTGAATCCCTCTCGTTACCTTACATCCGCATAGATATATCTTGGCTAGGTGTGTTCACCGTAGAATTTTTTTTTCTGCCATTGGAACGCCTTCATTAACTCTAAAAGTTTCCTATCTAGTCTTGTATTGTCCATCAAGGAGTCAAAATCTACATGGGTGTAAGGATTATTGTCCCTTTGTGTGGTTTTGGTAACTAATGTTTTCATTGAGTTTATATGAAGGAATATTCCATAGGTCATGCTTGTAGTCCATGTGTTGGATTCGAGTATGGATGCCATGAAGATAAAGATATACATTGAGTATTGGCATCAAGATCATCGAGTTGAAGATAAGAACATGATACGATGAAGATCTTAAGTGTTTAATAGAAAAAATCAAGATATGGCTCTAAGTCATTGTCATGTTAGCCTCATGAGTTGAGCTATGGTTGACTAAGATTTAGAGAATCCAATCAAATAAAGAATTATGTATGTACCTCGAGATATTGAGATAGAGCATGAGAAGATACGTGGTTGACCAATACAAAGAGTGAAGAGTGCATTCAAGTTGGTAAACACATGAAGCATAAATAATGTATCTTTCCATGGGCATGCATTAAAATTGAAGATTTCATATAGCCCATGAGAGGATGACATCAAGTGGTGATCGTCATCAAGGTTGTGAAGTGCAAGTTCAAATATAAGCATCTCAAGAAGATCATATGGTTGAATCTTGCTATCCATATTGGTGAAATGGACATGTGAAGATGTGCCTTAATGAATCTACCCCATAGTGGTGTAGGGGAGCAAATTAGGGGTCTTCACGAGGCAACAATGATCAAGTGAGTCATTCTGTCTTGAATGAAGCTTGAATTGTTATCATCAAGATAAGCAGGATGCATAAGGAAAAGGTATGGGCTTACTAGGTTTTTATTTTACCGGTCTCAAGATGGTTGTTGGGAGACCGGGTTTATGATAGATATCCGCACTATCAAGAGGGGCTCTCGGTTGGTAACTTGATCACATCATCTTAGGAAGCTCATTCCTTTGCATACTTTGCATCTCTCTAGTTTGTTGTTTCTTGGTTTTTCTTTGAGTGAGTTTCTTGATCTTGTTGCTAGCTCTTCAACAAGCCCAAGTTCATCGAAAACGAAATTCGTATGCATCTTCTATTGCGTTTTCAAGTTTAGAGGTTTTATTGGTTCTTCTTTAGAGAGGTTTCATACCTCTGCTTATTTGGTTCTTCACCTCTTGATGGGGATATGCCTACCGGGGTATACCCAGCAGGACGTTTCCGACTGGCCCAGGAACTGGCGAGTGGGCCTGCAAGACGGCGACTGGATCAAGGCCCGGTGTGGATCCAAGCGACTGGAAGCTGAAGGCCCAGGCGAGTAGATAGGCCCAGTCGGATTAGGTTAAGCGTTTATCGAAGCCTTAACTGATTTGGTTGAGATATGTAAACCCTAGGGGAGGTAAGACTATATAAACCTCCCTACAGGGCGCGTAGAGATACGTTCCATCATACACCCAAGCGACTCGCCGCCGAGCTCGCCCATTGTACCACCATCATAATACAATCTAGCAGGAGTAGGTCTTTACCCTCCGGGGGGCCGAACCTAGGTAAAACCTTGTGTCTCCGCCCTCATCTCGCACCGCAGATGGCTGGCCGCCCTTGCCCCTCGTTCTACTACTCGCTGCCGATTGCAGCATTTGCTGTGACCATTCCCACGACAGTGGCGCCCACCGTGGGGCCTGGCCGGTCCGGCCGATGTTCTGCGGTGAGATCCAATCTACCCATCAACGAGACGGTCACCACTGGCCGCATGATAGCGATCAGCGAGATGCTCCAGATCTTGCCGAGCAGCGTCCGTGCGCCCGTCACGCCTGACATGATCCTGCCGGTCGGCACGATCAGCCTCTTCGTCGGCCTCACCGACGTCATCGTCTTGGAGGATTCGGCTCGCATCCGCGAGTCGCCGCCATGCGATCGGCTTTCCGAGAGCTAGGTCCGCACGATCCATCGCCTCGCCTCCGAGTACAACTCGGCTCACAGCAACGTGGCCGAAAACTCCGTGGCTGCGGAAGACGCGGCCCTCAGCGACGCCCGACTTCGCGACCCGGCGTCACTCGCCGGATCCATCACCGGCTTCACCCGCGGGCTCCATCACCCGGTCTCCAGCGTGGGAGACTTGAGATCCCTCCATCCTTGGGATCTTCGACTTGACTGGTCGGAAAATTCGCCGACCTCGCGGCGGGACCGGTCACCACGCGACCTACATGCCGACCCGGCACCGATCCGCCGGAGGATCCCTTCTCCACCCGATCCTCCTAACGCCATGGCAGCGGAGGTCGAGGAACTCCGCTGGCTGGCGGAGGCGATCCCTGAGAACAAGCGGCGCGAAAAATTTCGCCTTGAGCGGTGATGGCGCGGAGCTATCACGCTACCACCAGCGGAATCGGTGGCGCTGAACCCCCACCGTTCGGCGCGCCTGAACCGACGGCAACGACCCGGCCAGCGGCGGCGCGATTTGACGCGCCACCGGGAGAAGCGCCGGCCCCGCCAGTCGGCGATGGCGCCCACCTCCCAACCGCACACCCCGAGGATCAGCCGCGGATAGTAGTCTCCTCACGGGCGAGGCGCGACGCCTCCACTGTTCTCCACCCGATGGACAACCTCGTGGCGGGCGAGCAGCGGCCGACAACATAACGGCCACCGGCGGCGCCCTCTGATCCGGTATGTCAGGCCCTGCTCGCAAAGGCGTCGAGCAACAAAGCAGCGCCGACTCGCAGGGTCGGGTGTACTCGCGTTCTTGAGAATCGAGCGGCCTCAAGTGGCCGCCCAATGGCAAACACCCTCAACTACCGCCACCGAGCCATTGCAGCTCCAACACCGACCAGCGAGCGCCTCTCCCTGTGACCCGGGCGGCGACCAACCGTCGCGCCAGGTCAACCATCGGCGCCCGCACCCATCATCAACAACCAAAGCTGGCGCGCATGCCACCCGGACGACCTGCGATACACCTAACCAATCGCGCGACGGCGAGCGATAAGTCGCTAAGTCTACTCGGTCCAAGGTGCTTCGGACCAATGATCCGAGGCGAGAAGTACCCGGCGAACTTCAAAGCGCCGAAGGAGATAGAAAAGTATGACTCTTCTTACGACCCCTCCGTGTGGCTCGATACGTACCTCATGGCGTTGGGGATCGCGGGCCTGCCAAACCTGCGATGAATCAACACCCCCGTGATAGCATCGACTCACGGGAGATCTGTGATGCCGTCGGGCACTTGAGGGCTTTTACACCGCGCTACCACCATCGAGGACCTGGGCGATGTCCGGGGACCCCGCGTCGACCAATAGCGGGTCCAGCGGTGGCAAGAACTCTGGTACAATGCGGTCGGCATCCACCCGGACACCGCGATCCATTGCTTCAAGACCTCGTGCCGCTACGAGCCCTTGGTCGCTAAGCTCAAGCGACATTCTCGCACACTCGACAACATACCGGACCTCCTCGATATCGCCAAACGCTACACGGAGAAAGATCCAAACCAGGAAACCGACGACGAGTCGGGAGGCCAACGCCGCACGAGCGGCAACGACAACGGACGACGGTCCGACTTACGCTACAACAACACTCGCCTCGCTGGCAAACGCCGCAGTGACGGGCGAGTCGACTTCGTCGCCAACGCCGGGCACGCGCAACGCTAGCCCAAGAGCTTCCGACGCGACGGAGGACAACGCCGCGACGGCGGCAACTACAAGGCCAAGCCAAGGTTCGACCCCGCGGCCCTCCTTAACCAACCTTGTGCGTTTCATAGCAGGGAAGGCAAACCCGCAACACACACGACCGCCGACTGCCACACCCTCAGGGAAATTGAGAAGGCACGGCGAGCACGGGAGGACCCCGACAATAGCCCGCCAAATGGCGGAAAATTCGGCAATGTGGTATGCTCGCTCCATACCTTCACAGGCTTCAACACGAAGCGCGAGAAGAAGGTCATCACCCGTGCCGTCGCCGTCAACGCGGTGGCCCAGGTGGACGTTCCCCAGTTCCTCAACTGGTCGGAGCAGCCCATCACCTGGAGCCGCTAGGACCACTCGCCGCGCATCGAGTACCCAGGCAAGTCCCCCTGGTGGTCAAGCCAAAGGTGGGCGACTACTGGCTCCCCAAGACATTGATGGACGGCGGCAACTCCATCAACATCCTGTACCTGGACACCTTCAGGCGACTGCGGCTCCCGCAGTCGATGATCGAGACAACCCACACCACGTTCCACGGCATCGTCCCCGGTCGGAAGGCGTACCCGATCGGCAAGGTCACGCTGCCAGTCACCTTCGGCACACCAGCAAACTTCCGCACCGAGCGGATCGTCTTCGAGCTAGTACCCTTCGACAGCCCCTACCATTGCGTCCTGGGGCGCCAGGCGTTCTCCAAGTTCATGGCAGCGCCACACTACGCGTACAACGCGATGAAGCTCCCCGGGCCATGCGGCGTCATCACCATCAACGGCGACCCCGACATGGACGCCGAGTGCGAGGCCAAAGGAGCCGAACTCGCCGATGCCGTCATCGCGGCAGAGGCCAACCACGCTGACGAGCTCGCCAAATACGCGAGCGGGGTGAACAATGACGACCCCACCATACTCAAGAAGCCCAAATCGGAGGGCGCGAACACCTCAGCCTTCGAGGCAACGACGCACACCCGCACCGTCGAGCTGGTCCCAGGCGACTCCAGCCAGACGGTGACGATCAGAACAGGGATGAGCCCAGCCTAGGAAGGCACGCTCATCGAGTTCCTCCGTGAGAACAGGGACATCTTCGCATGGAAGCCCTCTGACATGCCTGGTGTCCCTAGGGAGCTCGCTGAGCACAAACTAAACGCCGACTCCAAAGTGCGACGCGTTAAACAGTTGTTGCGGCCCTTCAATGAAGAGCGCCACCGAGCCATCGCCGAGGAGGTGCAGCGTCTACTCGCTGTAGGCTTCATCCGGCCAATCAAGTACTCCAAGTGGCTGGCAAACCCAGTCCTGGTCGAGAAGAAGAATGGGACCTGGAGGATGTGTATTGACTACACAAACTTGAACAGCGCCTGCCCGAAGGAGCAGTTCGTCCTCCCGTGGATCGACCAAATAATTGACTCCACCGCGGGCTCGGAGTCGCTGTGTTTCCTCGATGCCTACTCTAGGTACAACCAGATCAAAATGGCTGTTGAGGACGAGGAGAAGACGGCGTTCATCACGCCATTCGGAGCCTTCTGCTACACCGCCATGACCTTCGGCCTCAAGAACGCAGGGGCGACCTACCAACGGTGCATGCAGGAGTGCCTCGCGAGCCAAATTGGCCGCAACATCCACGTCTACATCGACGACATGGTCGTGAAATCCGCTCGCCAGGGCGATCTACTCGTCGACCTAGCGGAAACATTCTCCAACCTGCGGAAGTACAAGATAAAACTCAACCCAAGCAAATGCACCTTCGGTGTACCAGCGGGGCAACTACTGGGGTACGTCGTCTCCAAGCGTGGGATCTAGGCGAACCCCATGAAGATCGACACGATCGCTCGACTCGGAAAACCCGAGTGCCTGCGCGACGTCCAGAAGCTTGCAGGGCGAGTAGCGGCTCTCAGTCGCTTCATCCCCCGCCTGGGCGAAAAGGCAATGCCTCTATACCGCCAGATGCGCAAGAACCCCACTTTCCAGTGGGACAAGGAGGCGGACGACGCACTCCGCGGACTCAAGAAGGTGCTACTCGCAGCACCATTACTCGCAAGCCCCCGTCGACAAAGAACCCATGCTGGTCTACGTCGCGGCTTCCGAGCATGTCGTCAGCGCCATCATGGTCGTCGAGCGACCAGAGGAAGGAAAGGAGCACCCGGTACAGCGACCGGTGTACTACATCAGCGAGGTCCTCACCGAATCGCCACGATACCCGCAGACGTAAACTGGTATACGCGGTCTTGAGCAATGGCGCTGCCGCACTACTTCCGGAGCACCCGATCACGGTCGTCTCCTCGGCACCGTTGCAGGACATCATCCGCAACCGTGAGGCGACCGGCGTCGCTAAGTGGGCCGAAATCGGCGTCCATAATATCAAATACGAGCCACAGCGATCAAGTTGCAGGCTCTAGCGGACTTTATCGCCGATCGAAGAGGACCAAGAGAAAAGCTGCCATACCTCCACATTGGAGCCTGCACTTGACGGCTCCAAGAACGCGGACAGCGCAGAGCGAGATCGTCTTGACTTCACCAAGGCGACAAGCTCCGCTACGTCCTCTGCCTCGACTTCACCCCCTGCACCAACAACATGGCCGAGTACGAGGCACTACTCCACGACATGCAAGCTGCCAAGGAGATGAACGTCAACCGCCTACGCTGCTACGGAGACTCCGACCTCATCACTGGGCAAGTCGCTGGCACCTGCGACGCCGTCTCCCCCACCATGGCGGCATACCGCCAAGCAGTGGACAAGCTGGGTGGACACTTCGCAGGCTACTCCGTCGAGTGGATTGACAGGCGGAAGAACGAGGAGGCCGACGCACTCTCTCGCATTGGGTCGGCTCGACTCGCACCACCCGCCGGCGTATTCCTTGACACGATCACCAAGCCATCAGTCTCTCCCCCAAGGGAGATCGACATCGGAGTCCCGCTGCAGCCAGAGGCAGCCCTGGTCGCACTCGTCACCGAGCCAGATGATTGGACCAAGCCCTACGTCGCCTACCTAGAGGTCGGCACCTTGCCAGCAGACGAGACGGACGCCCGGATGATCGCACGCCGATGCAAATCCTTCACCATCATCGACGGCGAGCTCTACAAGCACAGCGTCACCGGCGTGTTCCAACGCTGCGTCCAACCCGCCAAAGGACGCAAGATCCTCCATGATATCCACTCCTGCGTCTGTGGCCACCACGCCGGCGCCCGCTCTCTGGTCGCCAAGGCCATGCGGCATGGCTTCAATTGGCCCACCGCACACGCCGATGCCGTCGACATTGTCCAGCGGTGCGCCGGCTGCCAGAAGTACGCCAACCAGACGCATGTGCCGAGCTCCGCGCTCAAGACAATCCCCATCACCTGGCCTTTCGCCGTGTGGGGTATGGACATGGTAGGCCCCTTCAAAAAGGCTCCCTCTGGCTAAACCCACCTCCTGGTCGCGGTCGACAAATTCACAAAGTGGGTGGAGGCCAAACCAGTCCGGAAATGCGACGGGAAGACCACCACTAAATTCCTACGCGAGCTCATATATCGCTACGGTTTCCCGAACAGCATCATCACGGACAACGGCACCAATTTTGCCAAAGGAGCCATGGCCGAGTTCTGCGAGGAACACCACATCCGGCTCGACCTCGCGTCAGTCTCCCACCCAGAATCCAACGGCCAGGCGAAACGGGCCAACCAGAGCATCGTCCACGGCCTAAAGCCGCGGCTCCAAGTACCACTCGAGCACACCGCCGGGTGCTGGGTCGAGGAGCTACCTTCCGTCATCTGGGGCATCCGCGCCTTGGTCAACAGGTCAAGATGGTTCACCCCCTTCTTCATGGTGTACGGCACCGAGGCAGTCATGCCCACCGACCTCGAGCACGACTCGCCACGGGTCGTCCACTACACGGAGGCTGTGAACGAACTCGCCCGCCAGGATGGAGTCGATCAACTTGACGAGGCAGGTGACCTCGCTCGATCAAGCACCGCCATCTACCAACAAGGACTCCGCCGCTCTCACAGCCGGCGGGTGAAAACTCGCACCTTCCAAGAAGGCGACCTGGTGCTACGCCTCATCCAGGACAAGAAGGGCATGCACAAGCTTTCCCCTCCGTGGGAGGGACCATTCGCCATCGGGCGCGTACTCGGCAATGATGCCTACTACCTCATCGACGTCCGCGGGGACGGCAAACTCGACGTCAAGGGACCGTGGAATGTAAACCTCCTACGGAAGTTCTATTCCTAGAACCCCTCATATGTACCCCCCAGTCGCTATGAAATAAAAAAAAGAATTGGTTACCGCAAATTGCGCCTACTCTCCGTGTCTTGTGCCACTCGCACTCGTAATGACAGCGTCAAGCTAACCGCAGAAGTCAAACTTTGGTACAGCGATCTGCACGGCCAAGTAGTGCGGTGCAAGAGCACTGGGTCACCTTAGGTCTTGCAACGTCCACGAAAAACGCCTACCCGAAGCCCCATTGGAGTCGCCTAGCCCGACTGGCTCTATGAGCCAAGATAACTGCCTTCGTTTCTCACAGCGACCATGATCCTCCGCATCCTCGACATAGCGACTCGAACGGCCAAGTACCACGCTCGGGGCGACGACCGTTCGTAGCGGCGCTAGGGAAAACGCCAAGTATGAGAGCATGCCCAGGACTCGCCATGAGACTGACCCAACGGGCCAGGCAGGAGCGATGCGCTCAAACTAACGCGCCAAGTCCTCACCCACCCTCGAGTCGCGCCTAGAACAACCAAGTACCACGCTCGGGGACTCGGCCACCCGACCTCGTTTGCGCAAGGGAAAACGGTGAAGTACAAAGCGCTCAAGGGAGTCGCCCTGCGACTGGCTCTCCGAGTCCGGGCGAGTCGACCACAATAACAAAACATTCAAAAAACCGCAAACACATAACAAACGAGGTAAACCCCATAAAAAGGGCGGACGCGCTCGGGGACTCGTTCAAACCCTCAATCGAAAAACACATGACAAATCACAAAACAAACACGATATATCATTAATAGCATGTTGCAATCGTCTCAAAATACAAAATATGCCCAAACGGCAGATCTGCTACTAATGCCCCAGGGCAAACTATTCTACTCCGCAGGCTTCGAAGACGACTCGCCAGCACCCTTGCGACTGCGAATGAAGGGCGTGTACGGGTTTGACGGTTACGTCGTCAGCTCACCCGCCATCGCCGCACGGAAGGGTTGCTCGACCTTGAAGTCCCGGTGCTGCGGCTCAGAGTCGTTAGGTGCGACGACCATCTCTTGGTAAGGAAGGAGGTCGCCCATCGCCCAGACGCGCTCGGAGTACACCGCGGCACGATCCGTCAACTTGAGCACCTCAAAGATCTCCACCGAGCCAGTCGCCGATGGGTAGCCACTCGTCATGTCATCCAGGTCGAAGTCCTCCGGGAAGTGGGCGAGCCCAAGGCTAAGCACCGTCGCTGCTCCACGTCGAAATGCCGATCGCGTCATAAACTCGACGACCGACGGCGCCTTCTCCAAGTACCACCACACCTCGACGAGGTCGCTGGGAATTACTTCCGTGGGCGACATCTCCTGGAGGTAGGCCCGGATGCATGTCGCCGACAACGTCGCCGAGTCAACGAGCGTGGCCACACATTGTCGCGTCGAGCAGGCTCGCCTTCCGCACTATCAAGGATGCGACTGCGGATAGCGAGATAACGATGAGTACATCGATATTACAAAAGGCACATGCAATAGGCGGGGCGACACACTCACCAATCAAGGGGCGGAGAGATCCGTGATGAAGCTCAAGAGAAGTGTAATCATCCGAAGCCCGGCAACAAGGGCGCGAAACTTACGTTCTTCCGCGGCCGAACGGCGGCCTTGGCTCGACCATCCGAACTTGCTTCCTCTTCGCCTCAGCTCGCGCTCGAGGTCGGCGATCCGCTTCTCAGCCGAGCTCAACGCCGATTGAGCTGCTGCCAACTCACTGGCTGGGACAAGTCCCTGGCGGGCCTCCTCTGCCTTCACGGGAATTGCTTGAAGCCCCTTATTCGCCTCTTGGACGATGGCCAGTTCCTTCTCCGCGCGGCGTGTCGCAGCAAGCCGGTCAGCTGACTCACGTTGCAGACCCTGCACACAATTCAAACAGTTAACCAAAGCGGAATCCAAAGTGCCCACCCGCTGAAATTCAGCGAGTGCGCACTCGGGGACTGGCAATCAAAAAATCCTAAGTGCCCACCCGCTGAAATTCAGCGAGTGCGCACTCGGGGACTGGCAATAAAAAAAAATCCTAAGTGCCCACCCGCTGAAATTTAGCGAGTGCGCACTCGGGGACTGGCAATCAAAAAATCCTAAGTGCCTACCCGCTGAAATTTAGCGAGTGCGCACTCGGGGACTGGCAATCAAAAAAAATCCTAAGTGCCCACCCGCTGAAATTCAGCGCACTTTTCGGGGCCAACAATCAAAAAATCCTAAGTGCCCACCCGCTGAAATTCAGCGAGTGCACACTCGGGGACTGGCAATGAAAAATAACAACAAGACACTAAAAGAATCAGACCGCTGCAACACACCGGCCTGATCCTCGGGGACTAGACATACCTGGATGGCTGCGCCAAGCATACCATGAAGTTGTATCGCATCCACGGACGCGAGGAGAGCCGGCGTGTGCCCGCGACGCTGCTCGACCTCCGTATCGGCGACCCCAGGCGCATGGCTCGAGGGCGAGGTACCACTCGTTGTAGCCGCTTTGGCCATGAAGCGCGGGAACGTTGCGATAGAGGCACCGGCACCAAAGGAGGCCGGCTCGGCCACCCTAGGCGAGGGAGCACCCTCCTTCGCGGGTAAGGCCGCCTCCGTTACGGGTTCACTCGGCGCGATCGCCGTGTCGTCGGAGACCGTGACGACTTTGTCGCCCTTGGCCTTCTTGGCGCTATCCGCGGGGACGACGACTTCGTCCGCCTTCCTCTTCCGGGAAGGATCCCCCTCGCTGACGACGGATGTCACCTTAACCACGGTCGGATGGCCTATCTTCTTCGCTCCGATCCTACATATTGATCGTGTGAGCAAGATAATCCAAGTACAATGAAAGACAAAAGTAGGTGAGCAAACTCACTTGGCGACTGGAATGAAGCGTAGCCCCGTGCGGATGCCGGCTTCTCGATTCGAGGCCGATCGGCGATCGGGGCCCATCTCCAGGACGTCGCGTGCCCAAGACACGGACGGTTTCTTTGTTGTCGAGGCTGCGGCCGGAGCCTCCGAAACATCTTCGGCAGGAGCACCCTTGGGCGGCGAAGCTACCGCGACTGGAACGGTCCCCGACCCAGAGATTGGGGCGAACGGCGGAGGCATCGAGGCCAGAGGCACCTCGCCGTTCAGGATGGCTGTGGTGTCCGGTGCCGTCGCCACCTGTGGGGCTTCGCCCCCGGCCAGACTGGTGGCATCAGAGCTGCTTGGCGAGTGAGGCGGAGATGCCTGTTTCGCTGGCTTCGTCTTCTTCTTTGGAGGAGCCTTAACCTCCTTCTCCTCCTTCTTATTCTTCTTCGATGGAGTGGCCTCGCGACGCGAGGTGTGCTCGGGGAGCTCGTCGTCATCATCGTCATGATGCTCGAGGCTTCTGCTCGCCTCAAGCTCATGTTGCCACTGCCCGCGCGTTTTCCGGACTAGCGGGGCGACCTCTTCTTCGGATTCGTCGTCGTCTCCACTCCCGTCGCTCTCGACGCCTCCCCTCGTTGGAGGCGATTCGCCCACCTCCCGGACGGATGAACTCGAATTATCGTCGTCCGCGGGCGGGAGCCACCCTTCAACTACTTGAAATAGCTGCAATAGGCATAAACAACATCAGTATGACCGCGACTGCATTTAACTGCGACTGCGAATGACGAAAGGATGACTTACCGTTGGGGCTGGATGCTTCACGGTGTGGGGGGCGACCCCGGCCTTCGCGTCGAGGTACGTCGCCTGGGTGATCTTCTTCAGCGCCAGGAGGTAATCCTCGAGTTTCCACTCGTCGAGGCAGGACTTCGTCGAGTCCTCCCGGCCCGCGTACTCGTACATATAGTGGTCGCGGCGGGCCAGGGGGATGAGCCGCCGCCCGAGCCAACAGTTTTACAGATTGATGGGCAGGAGACCCCGCTTCTTCAGGCCGCGAATGGTCTGAAGCATTTCGTCCACGACCATTCGCTGGTCTGTTGGAAGATTGCCGACTTGAAGTCGGCGTGGTTCAGGCCGGTCGGCGGAGTATCTTGGAATCGCCACCTCGCCATCTGGAGTCGCCTCGGTGACGTAGAACCAAGAGTTCTTCCATTGGCTTGCAGCCTTGGCAGGTAGCATCAGATCGAAGAAAGAAGCATTCGATTTCAGCTGGAACATCAGGCCGCCTGCGGCGAGCATTGGGCCACCCGCTTCCTCGCAACTGATCCGCCCGTGGAAGGGGGAAGTAGGGCCTGCAGCCCAGATAGCACTCGCAGAACGCCACGAAAATGGCGAGCTGCTCGATGTTGTGCGGGCCCAGGTCCGACGGTTGGATCCCGTAAAAGGCGCAGAAGCGCCGAAAGAAGAGAGATGTTGGGAATCCTAGCCCCCGCTCTAGGTGGCTGGTGAAGCAAATGAACTCTCCCTCGCGCGGGTTCGGGGTCACCTCTCTGGCCGCGGGGATGCGCCACCTGCCGGCACGCAGGATCCCGGCCTCCTCGAAGGACGTCAGTTGCGCCCTCGTACATTTAGATCTTCCCCAAGGCTCGGTGAAGGGGGCCATTGGCGGAAGGATTCGTGGGGGGTCGGGGGATTTCGGGTCAGCTGGATCGCGATGCGGAGGAAGGCGAAAGTGCGCGCAATCGGAGGAAATGACGAGGAGGTGGTTCTCCGATCGCCTGCCATTCCCCTTATATAGCGGTTGTTGCCCGCCAAATCAGGGAGCCGTTACTACGCGGTGATTACGCTAAAAGTTATCGTTGGATTGCCCCAACGGCTAGTTTGACAATGTTTAACGGTCTAGTTTCAGCCACTCTGCTCGCCGACCCGATCACTACGACAGTGACTGAGTATTTCGCCGACTCGACTCGCCAAAGCTGCGATCAGAATAACTAGTTTCCTCCTTTATTCAGGAGCCCGTCGACGATTCGACTGGATGTCTGCTTTAAAGCCGTATACTCCGACTTCCAGCAACCACCTGCACCCAATTGACGACGGCCTCGGGGACTACTGATGGGGATATGCCTACCGGGGTATACCCAGCAGGACGTTTCCGACTGGCCCAGGAACTGGCGAGTGGGCCTGCAAGACGGCGACTGGATCAAGGCCCGGTGTGGATCCAAGCGACTGGAAGTCAAGGCCCAGTAGTAGATAGACCTCGGATTAGGTTAGCGCCATGAAGCCTTAACTGATTCGATTGAGATATGTAAACCCTAGGGGAGGTAAGACTATATAAACCTCCCTACAGGGCGCGTAGAGATACGTTCCATCATACACCCAAGCGACTCGCCGCCTAGCCGCCGAGCTTGCCCATTGTACCACCATCATAATACAATCTAGCAGGAGTAGGTCTTTACCCTCCGGGGGGGCGAACCTAGGTAAAACCTTGTGTCTCCGCCCTCATCTCGCACCGCAGATGGCTGGCCGCCCTTGCCCCTCGTTCTACTACTCACTGCCGATTGCAGCATCTGCCGTGACCATTCCCACGACACTTCTTACTCTTTTTGGGTTTTCTAGTATCTAATATATAGATCTTATTCTTAGCTTTTCAAAAAGCCCGAGCTTGCTAAAATACGAGTTTGGACGAAAAAGTTATAGCCGTTTTTGTCTGCCCTATTTTGGTTCCGGCGACCACCGGAAATTTGACTAGTATGCTGTTTTGGCGAAAACCGGAACTTTTCCAGTCAACCAGAAATTTTCGGCGCTAGATCCGGCGGAACCGGTTTTCCAACCGGAACGTGTCCGACCAGTTCGTTTTGACCCCAACAGTCACCCCCCTTGAAGGGGTATAAAAGGGGGTCTTCTTCCCCAAAGTTCTAGGGTTCTTGAGCATGTTTTTTACCTCCATTGTTAACCCTTTTGATCTTGCTTCCTATCCCTTTCCTCCTATAATTCTTGCATATTTTTAAGGGCTTTGGGAGAGTAGATCAAGATCTATAATGCCCACAAATCTATTCCTCCTCTAAGTGAGGGGAACCCATTGGATCTAGGTCTTGGAGTCATTAATTGATTTCCACCATTGTTCTTCCTCTCTAATTCCTCCCTAGCACTTGTTGCTTTGGTGGGATTTGTGAGTGAGGGATTTGAACACCCTTGGTGTTCTTGCTTTTCATTTTTGCATAAGTGTTGAGCTCTCCATTACGATTGGTTCGAGTGAGCGACCCTAAACTTGTTACTCTTGGAGGGTGACCTCCTAGTCAGCTTGGCGGTTGGTGTCGTGGTCTCCTCTTCGTAGAAGATTGTGAAGAGACCCAGGCTTATCCTTCATGGAGCTTGTGAAGTGGTTGTGGAGCTTGTCATCTCCGGAGTGGAGGAAAAACTAGCCATAAGGAAAGGACCTATTCCTTCATGGGATAGACTCGAAGAACAAGGTGAGCCTTCGTGGTATTGGGAAATCCTTTGTGGAATACCACACCTCTCCAACATTACGTACCTTACTTGTAAGGGAACACGGGAATACATCTTCGTCTTCATGTACCTCGGTTATATCTATATCCGAGCTAACTTTCCTTGTGATAGACATCAAGCTTGCTGTAATAATTTCTTGCTTCTCACTTGTGGTATTTTATATTGTACTATCTTGCTTAGCTTAACTTGTTGGTGGTGCACTTAGTTGAGCCTAGTGTTTTTAGGTTTTGTTCTTATAAAATAAATGTTAGTTTAATTCCGCATTCTATCAAGACAAAATGGTAATAGTTTTGAAATTGCCTATTCACCTCCCTTTAGGCGACATATCTATCCTTTCAATGGGCCTAGCTTCACCCGAATAATTGATACGTCGGAAATGTATCTATAATTTTTTATGCTTCATGCTTGTTTAGTACCTACTTTGCTTTGCTTTGTCTTTCTTTGAGGTGTTTTTATATCTTTTCTGTAACTAACCTATTAACAAGTTTCCATAGTGCCAGTTGCCTGTTTTCTTCTGTTTTTTGTTCCAAAAAGGTAGAAAATCAATATTCTCGGAATTGGACGGGACAAAAGCCAAAGTTAATAACTTTTCGTGGGGGACAAGAATCCAGAAGAAGAGACGGAGACGCAAGCCAGGGCGCCCAGACCCCCCTAGGCACGTGTGGGCCCTGCCCTGCGCCTAGGTAGGGGTGTGGGGCCCCTGGCCGCCTCCTCGGCCTCCTCTTCGCCTATAAAAAGCCCCCGATGCAGAAACCCTAAGTACCCGATCAATATTCCACGAAACCTTATGTAGCCGCCGCCACCATCGTCCCTAGATCGTGGGGATCTGAAGTTCTTCCCGGCACCCTGCCGGAGGGGAGATCATCCCGGAGGCCTTCTCTCCGGTATGATGCGTGAGTAGTTCCACCTTGGACTATGGGTCCATGTAGTAGCTAGATGGTTGTATCTCCTCCTTTGTGCTTTCATCTATAGATCTTGTGAGATCCGTTCATGATCAAGATCTAATCTATTTATAATCATGCATGTTGTGTTTGCGGGGATCCGATGGATATTGAGATTATTATGTTGGTTTGATTAATGGTTTTGTCTATATGATTCTATCATGTCTGTGTTATTTGTGATCTTGCATGCTCTCCGTTGTTAGTAGCTATCTTGGCCAAGTAGTTGCTAGTGACTCCAAGAGGGGGTATTTATGCTCGATAGTGGGTTCATGCCTCTAGTTTCCAAGGGAAGTGACAGAAATCTCTTCGGTTGTAGATGTGCTGTTGCCACTAGGGAGAAAACAACGGTCTCTTGTTTATGGAACATGTGGGCTGTTTACCTTACACACTTTGTTTAAAGCAGTTATCTGTTACTTGCAATTTAATACTGGAGGGGGTTCGGATGATAACCTAAAGGTGGACTTCTAGTCATAGATGCAGTTGGATGATGGTCTATGTATCTTGTTGTATTGCCCAATCGAATCTCATAGGATCTTTCTGACTAGTATTGCATTGTTATGCCTTCATCAGTTCCTGTCAATTGCCATGTTGTAATTTGTTTACCCTTCATGCCATGTTGTTTATCTAAGGAGATCATCTCTAGTGAACTATGGACCCCGGTCCAATATTTACCATTGATACATCTTCCACTGTTACTTGTTTACTTGCTGCAATCCACCATTACCTTTCACACCATATGTTTAATCATTTGTTACAGCAAACCGGTGAGCTTGATAACCTCACCGTCTAGTTGGGTCAAAGTCTTGAGTTTGTGTTGTGTAGGTATCTGCGTTGCTTGCAGCACCTGTGTGACATTTCCTTTCTCCTACTGGTTCGATAACCTTGGTTTCTTACTGACGGAAAACTGTTGTTGTGCTGCTTCACACCTTCCTCTTGGGGTTCCCAACAAAGTGCTAATCAGCATCATCAATCGTCATGGGCTTCGCAGATCTCAATAGACGGTCATATAGGCCTCCATCTAGGCCGAACCAGATAGGCCAAGGGTGAACACCCGTTGAGCATACTTATATCAGCGGCACAACCCCTCGTGCGACATTGTGATCCGCGAGCCATGGCTATCATCGTTGTTGCGCGGGATCTTGCGCCTACGTCGATCGAGAACCAAGGAGGAGGTGGTGTCGCAGATGGAAGCAGGGTACCGTGTTGCAGTCCATGAATGACCACCGTGCTTGGGAAGCGCCGTTCCATTTAGTGATCGGGCCGTCGATCTGAGATACAGGCGGCCAGATCGTTGACCTCATGTACAACGATGGTGTCGGGTGCAATAACGGTGCTGGCCCTAGAAGCATCAAAGATGAGCGGGAGGAGCTCGTTCCCTAGGAGAAGCAGGACGATGATGGTAACGACTACCGGTAATTCCAGTACTACTACCTCGGCGGTCGCGACGACCGACAATAGATTTAGGTTTAGTTCTAGATTAAATCTATTTTATTTAAACTTCATTAAAAGTTTATAAAATATTAATAAAATTTGAAAAAATTAAGTTATGCAAAATTTGTTTAAAATTTGGGGACACTTCTGTCAGCGATCCCCAAAAGGCGTGCTCCTGAGTTATTATCACATGTCCTAAAACTTTCATGGCTCGCAGTTGGAGATGCTCTACGCTAGGTCGCATGGAGTGTGCTTGGGCCAAATTGCCTGGCTGTTTTAATAAAACTTTATCTTGCAAAAAAAATGATTTGCCTCATAATTTTTGGAGTGGGGCCAAATATTAGTTTTTTTAAATGAACGCAAAAGCTTTGCCTTATCCATTAATTAAGAAGAAGGTGCCTATTTAATTAGCAGAAAATCGTACGAAAACTGTAGCACCCTCAGAATCGACCCTATGCAAGTTTCAGTGCTTCCCACCAAACCCGCATAGAAACGATTCAAAGGTGCCCACCAGGCACTTTCGTGCGGGTGGAAAACGAAGTAATAACATTACACAACAGTCCTCGATGGGACCCACAGAATAGATATATATACAACACGACTCCATGAGTCAAGAATACAGATATAATATACAAAGATCCAAATCACCTTAAAAATGATAGAGCGTCCGACTACGAACAAGATGCAAATGCGGCTAAGAGCCCTGAAGGATAACCAATGGCGTCCATAACCCTGCCCAAGCCGCCAAGGGTAACCGCTAACGACGCCGATCTCAAAACCTGCTTAAACAAAAGGGGTGCCCAAAGGGCAAAGGAAAAGAGAGCGGTCGATCGAGGCCAAGACACGGCGAGGCTAGAATTCGGTCCTCGCCTACACAGGTATGGTGGATCTGCAGCAAAGCATGCACTAAACTACCTATAGAGACTCGATATAACTGTCGGCTATCAGAGAGGGATAAGAAAGACCTATTCGGATCCAACCTGATTCTAACACCAAACAAACCCATCCTGGTATTCCCCCCTCGAGACCAAACGAGGAAGTCAACCGAGGAACTCACACAGTTGGCAGTTTTATTTATTCGGTTATCGTTGCAGCAATTACTAGTCAGGTATAGATAGTCATCCTGATAAAATAAGCAGTGGGCACTTTTAGTTAACCATTCCGTTGTAGTTGCAACACTTACTAGTCAGGTACAATTAGCATGAGATAGCCCAAAACCCAGCAGTTGTTGGTACTTTTATTTAGCCATTCCGTTGTAGTTGCAACACTTACTAGTCAGATACAATGGTCGCAAGCGACAACCCAAGCAAGCAATTGTTGGCAGTTTTATTTAGCCATTCCATTATAGTGAAGCTGATTACTAGTCATTATAAAGTCAAATTTATAGCACTACTTTAGTTATAGTTGTCTATGATCGAGATGTTGTGATCCAAGTCGTCCATAACCGCGGGCACGGCTTTCAGAAAGTTTTACCCTGTAGGGGTGCACAAATAGCAACACACACTCGATCAACCTCGGAAAAACCAAATCAAAACCCAACGAGGCTTTCACGACAAAGCAATCACAGGATTCAGAAATATTTCAGGGGGCTACCCCATTGAGTACACCATAGCAGTTAGCTGACTCCGAGACGGACCCAAGGTTTGGGTGGACGGCTGTGAACGACTGGGAACCCAAAACTGGGCTTGTCGACACCGCGAAATCGTATCCCGATCCTAAACAGTACAGTGTGCTCCTCGCACAATCGTAAATAAAGCAGTAAAGCATGGCATAAGTACAGGATAGTAAATAAACCTCAAACTAGTTTGTGGCCCCAAGAAATAAGAATGAATCAAGCTCTGGCTCAGGGGGGGTCCCATAATCCTCCCGGATGTGGATAGCGCGAATATTCAAGGAACAGGTATCAAGCACTCGGGGTCCTACGGGACACAAGTGGACGGTTAACAACCAAATAACATCTATTGCCCACCTGTGCCTCTGCTTACTTACTTCAATTTTAGTTGTTAAACAGTAATTAAAGTTATGATCCACTCCAACAATAAACATGCGGTAAATACTTCAACAACTGTGGCAATTAGCGACCCGCAACAGCACTTGAGCAAGCGACTACGGCGCGCAAGTCCAACTATCTACCAAACAACAGGTAATAGGATGTGTCCAAGGCAATATAAGGCTGCAAGGGATAATCACGGGTACGAAAACTAGAGCATCGTAACACAGATAGCAATAGATCAACAGGAGGGAATAAATACTATAAAAGTAAGATAGGTAGAAAGGAGGAGGTGCTCGCCTGAAAACATTGCCGAAGGTTCAACCGAAGATCGGGTCGACACTCGCATCAACTCAACGGCCTTATCCGCGAAGAAGCAAAACACTAGAAGAAACACCGGATGCACTATTTAATACTATGGCAAAAGATCGGGCATGATGCATGTATGATGTATGACATGGCAAAGCTGCGATGCAATTAGGCAATATTAATTGGAACCGAGGTCCCGACAATTAAATATATGGTTCTAGTTGTTTAGATACCCCGCAATTTAAATGTTGGATTAACATGGCAAAAGATAGCACCGGTTCGCTACACAAATTAAATGAGGCCAATATGAGACTAGATTTGCCCGCATACGGCCCCATATTTAATTATATGGTGAATCGGCATAAGGCCCCCAAACCACATGACAATATGCATGCAAGCATGTACAAATTAATATGCAACAATTTATATAGATGGCATTTATAAAAATAGGGGCTCGGATCAGGGTCACACATTAGGGTTCGACGATCTTGGTTCCGGGGTTCGGGGTTCGGTCTCAGGGTTCAGGGTTCGACGGGATCAGCGGGAGCGGATACAAGACGGAGAACTTGTCGTGACGTGCCGGAGATATTGGTTCCAAGCGGTCGATCTTGTCGTCGAGAAGATCTTGTCAGGTCCGCGGTCGTCGGGTCGTGTCGTTCCACGGCGGAGATCTTGGTGTTCCGGGTCTCGGCGTCTTGGGATCCGAGAGGAAGTGCTTGGCGCTCGGCGTCCTTCGGTATCCATGTCGACGGTCTTGGCGTTCGGGGATCCTCTGGGTTTCCACCGACAACCTTGAAGGCTCCGGCTTTGGTTGCTCGTAGTGAACTTGGTTCCGCGACGGTATGGCTTCGGGTAATACTATCTTCGAAAAGAGGTCATGGTGAGAAGACCTTATCGGGACAAACATAGACTGCGAGTGTTCGATCTCAGGGCTTCAACATCCCAGCACCAAACTTCCTGGCAACAAACCAGGACACACGCAGGTACATGCGAGGACACCAGGGACGAGGAGGCCGGGATCGACGCTGGGGCACCGCGAGACGAGGCGGCCGACGGGCGGTACTGCGAGCCGGGAAGCGGACGACGCGGGATGTTGAGGACGGGCCAGCGGAGCTCGGGAGGCGGTCGGCGAGGAGGCGGGAGGCGTCGGTGGTGGGTGGGATCGGAGGAAGAGGCGAGACGGCGAGGCCCGGCAGCCGACGCGAGTGCGGTGATGCGAGGACAGCCGGCGAGGAGGAGAGGGCCCTTGACGGGAGGTGCTCGGCGGCCACCGCAGAGGGGCACGGCGGCTCGGGCGGGTCGGAGGGCGGTCGGCGTCGCGGTACCGGCCGGGGCGTCAGGTGGAGCCCGGCGGCGGGAGGTGGCGTGGCGTGCTTTCGGGGAGGCGGCGGCCAGACGGCGGCGCTGGGCCAGCGGCGGCGGGGCGGGCGAGGGAAGGAGGTTGGGAAGCGGCGAAGGCCGAGCGCATGGCGGGGCTTGGTGGAGAGGCTCGCGGCGGCGGACGACGAAGGAGGAGGCGGCCGGCGAGGGCCGACGGTGGTGAAGCTCGAGGGGTGGCGCGCGGTGGCGGGGAGGGTGGTCGCCGGCGGGCGGAAGGCGGAGGGGCGGCGGCGAAGGCAGAAGGCGGCAAGGCTAGGGCGGCGGGAAGGAGGAGCAGAGGAGAGGTGGCCGGAGGGGAGGAAGAGGAAGGGGGAGGAGCGGGAGGTGGGGGACGGGGCCGCTAGCGGGTGGGCCGGGGAAGTTGACGCGGGGTGGGACCGGACGCGGTTTGACCGCGTGGTGGGAAGACAGAGAGGAGGCTGGCAGCAAGTGGGGGAAGAGAGAGAGGGGTGCGGTGTGTGTCTTTGGGCAGGGAGGGAGTGGGCTGGGTGGGACCGGTTGCAGGAGGTGGTGGCTGGTGGATTGATGAGGTGGCGGTGGGTGTAATGAGGTGGAGGGGAAGGTGAGGTGAAGGGAGGGGATTGGTGGGGAGGATGTGGAGGGGGCTGGGTAGATTAGGACTAGGTAGAAAAAGGTCTAGGTTTTAGGTTTTATTATTTTGTAAGATACTTATTTGTTTTTTTTGTCTGAAATCTTTTAGCAAATAATTTTTAGTTAAATAATTTAGCAGATAATTATTAAACTTTGTTTCGAAATAGAAGAAGGTTAATTTTAGAAAACAAAAATTAGGCTTGTTGAAAATAGTTTCAGGCAAACAAATGCATGATGATGACGATGCTCAAATGCAATGCACAAAAACAACGCGATTTTCTAGTAGTGGTTTTAGCGGGATGCCACAAAAACTATACAATAACACTAACAACAACACATAGGGCCACGCCTATTCTCGTAAGCCCACTCGACACACCACTCCGCAAGACAAATAGGGCCAAGGCCATTCGACACACCACTCTACAAGACAAACGACCTCCCACCAATGCTAGAGAGAAGACGTCGCGACTGCTATGGGAGAAGCATACATAGGACACCCCAACATACATGAAGAAGACAACCCTCCAAAGAGCCACAATGTCAAAGCACATAACATCGCAAACTTTCGGGACCGTCGCGCCGACATCCAGCAACTCCGCCACTCCCGGCAGACCACCAATACCACCTTCTCGGACCATCGTCCTGACGTACCACCGCTCGCTCTCGAGCCACGATACTGCACGACCCAATTGCCCGCAGCCCAAGCTGCACAAGGCAAAACGCTCGTAGACCACGACCATCACACCAACATCCGGGGTCGCCACCCCGACATAAAATCAAACCACCTTTGAAGAGACGCGTCGACCGAGCCAACAACCTTGCCGCACTAGCGGCAAAAAGTTGCCGCCTAAGTCATGGCCACCAGTGCCCCTCCCTATGAAATAACTGCCAGGCAAGGTTTCTGAGGCCGCCGCCTCAGCATGCAAACGTCAACCACCTAGAGCCGCTGCCCCGACATCCACCGACCCGAAGAAAGGAGAAGCACCTACCAACAACAGAATGGGACCTCCAAGACAACGCCACCAAGAAGGAAGCATTGTAGCCGACGCCGTCACCTGCTCGGGAACCTGAAGCTAGGGATTTCTCCCGAGAGCCCAACCACACAAGGGTGCCAACGGGGCTCCACGACAAGCGCCCCTAAGGAAGAAGACGACGTAGATTTGCCGCCGTTGTCGGCACCGACAAAGTCGGTGCAAGGCTTTCGCCCGGAACTCCAAGAGACCACTCTAGGACGCTAACGGAATGGACTCTCCCCGTCGACATCCACCAATCACCACACAGTGACGCACCCGCTAACGAGGGTTTGACTCGTCAATGCTCATTGTTATGGACTTATGTTTTGAGGAAGAGGGGTGCACTAGAGATCGTGTTCGGCTAACACACAAGCAGTGCGGGACACGATTTTTACCCAGGTTTAGGCCCCCGGAGGAAAAACCCTACTCCTAGTTGTCTGCTCTTGATTATCGATGAAACCGAAGATTACAGGGGGTGCGCGGATGAGATCTGACATGTGTGTATGCTAGGGTTTTTCGTGATCCTCCTGGCCGTTCCCTCATGGACTTTACATGGAAAGGCCATTTCTCGAGATAAGAACAAGTCGGTTATAGGTTAGGGTTTACCATTTAAACTTTCTATCTAAAGCTAGCCGTATCCTTAAAGGAATGTCATCCTTAATGGGCTTGGGTCACCCGGATCCTTCCTAGTCTTCATCATCAGGCGCGGATCATCACGTGGGATCCCACCGAACCGGACTGGATAGTCTAATATTGGGTACCCATAGAGCATTCACATGTCACCCACGCAACAACTCTTGCTCCAACGCCCAACGTTACGAAATCGTGCTGACAAATCTGTGAACAAGATCTTCCGACCACGACCACCTTGCCTGCCATAGCTAGCAAGCATCCCGGGGCCGCCGCCCCGACATCCTCCAGTGTGCCAACCGCCATGGCTAGCCCACCTCAGCTCCAGGAGTGCAACAACTAGCAATGGCGCGTGCAAGGCAGACCACCGCGACCAGTACTGGACCGAGCATACCTATGCGTCGTGCGCCGCGATAGCCAGAGGCTCACCGCACCGACGACGGACGCGCTCACGCTAGCTCCACGGCTGCACGCCCACGCCCTTTGCCGGCCCTCGCGGCCTAGATTCGGCCCAACCTGGCCCTGCACCATAGACATGCCGCCCATCACATGCAGGACCACACAGAACACCGCGCCCTCCTGATACTGCGTCGCGCCCAGTTTGTAGTGACCTGCACGCCCTCGACTTCATCGCCACCGCGTGCCATTGCGCCTACTGTGCACCCCGCGAGAAGAGAAAACTGCCCCGCCACCACCTTCCCTAAGGCGCGTACGGCTTTGCCGTCAGCCCCTCCGGCAGCGGCGATGCGGGGAAGTGCGAGGGAGGTGGCGGCGGGTAGGGTTCCCCCGTGTCGCCAGCGACACAGGGTGATAAGATTAGACTAGATATTGGATGCGTCCAGCTAAAGGCTTGATTTTGAATGGATTGCATCAGGATACCCAATCTGTCTCGAACTAAAAAGCCACCGTCGAATCTTCATTCAGAGTAGACTGCCACACTTTTTTTTTTTTTTTTTTTTTGAGGGAAGTAAACTGCCACACATTGGAAATAGCTAAATAACCCGTTGGATTTTGTGAACAAAAAACGTCATCACACATCCAATTTGGAAGTATATACTGGGCCGTTCAACCATATGGGCCGTGAGGCTTTCCGAAGCGCTGATGGAAACGTTGTCTGCGTGCTACACTGTCGCCGCCTCGTTCGATTAGTCCCACCTCGCCTGCGCAGCTGAGCAGAGCATGTCGAGCGAGTATAAAAGAAGGCGCAGGGCCTCCGTTCCAATTCATACCTTTCTCGGCCTTTTGGCTAAGATCAAGTGTAGTATCTGTTCTTATCAGTTTAATATCTGATATGTGGGCCATGTGCCCACAACGATATTAAATTTATTTTTTGTGGGAGAGGGCCCACCACAGTGGCTTGCCACTGGGGTCCTCAGGCGTTCCCCGGGCGTTGCACTCCTGCCCGGGTGTGGCGCGCCCCAACCAAACCGATTTAATCATTTCATTTCTCAAGGTTAGGGGATTAGATCTGATGCGCCCAACAAAGCAATTAGTTGCGTCCAGATTTTTCAATTCATCAGAATTGATTCATGGGGCAACGATTCTGAATTCCTGTTTCTGCACTTAACACAGCAAAGGAGACTCATACAGCAGTACATCCCTTCGAAAGTTATGAGAAATGGAAATACTGGTCACACCAGCCATAATGTGACTCCAGCATTACAGGTAAGATATGTTCAGATAGGCAGTTATCTACACCAGCGTTTACAGTCGTTCCCCTACTCCTCTGATCTCCATTTGGGCGCCATACACGGGGTCTTAGGTTCAGAGATGTGAAACTACAGGTCTAGAATCTGCGTCGATGGACGCACAAGGTACTGTACATAATGCAAGCTGAAAACCGAGGAAAACAAAGTCAAAGATTTGGAGTGAACTCATAATCATACAAACGGGTTTACTACAAAAGTTTAGACGACAGGCTGAATGAATAGTTTGATTCTGATCACACCAGTCACCACCCATATTTTGCTTGGGTCTCTGCTTTGGTGAGGACGCCCTTGGAACGTCTCTCGTTAAGCTCCATCTCTTTTGCCCTCATGTCGAAGTACAGAGAACCGATCTGATGCTTCCTTTTCGCCAGCTTGGAGGGTTTTGCCTTCCCCGAAGGGGCGGCCTGCACGCAAGATAGAAGATACATCGGGTTAAATTATGTAATCGTGTAGAAACTTGAAACCGTGTCTGGAAAAAAACAGTATTCATGAACCAGAAAAGTAGCCTACTCTTAACGACGTACGGAGCAGAAGTTTGGTTGATGAACAAAAGCAGCATGACCCGGTGGCATGTGAATGCTACTTTCAGTACGATATTACATTTCCTCTCCGATTAAAACTATTACTCCCTCCGTCCCAAATTAGTTGTCCCAATTTTGTCTAGATACGCTAGACGTGTTTCAGTGTATAGATATATGCGAATCTTGACAAAGTTGGGACAACTAATTTTGGGACGGGGGGAATATTTGAATCTGAATTAATAGCTAGTACCGAATCCGTCACAAACTACACAAGAAATAGCAGATATCTAAAACATGCTTGACAGGATCAGATTCTTCAATGCACTCCATACATTCATCATCAGCCTACAGTATTAAGAAAGTCTACCTTTGGTGGGATCATCAGATACTAGGGAGCCCATATTTTGATACTCGTTATCCTTCTATATTACATCACTGATCTTTTTTACTTCACGGTTTTCAAGTTTTATTGTCCCAGCTTATTCCTTTCCTAGACAGCTGGCTCTGGATTAAGATATAACCAAAGACCACCATACCACTAAAGGCCCTGAACTGGAATGGCTATATGAAAGAAAGAAGTCTAGTTTGTCCATATTTCAACTGCATGTACAGGTCCTGGATTGAAGTGATTGTCAACTGGCAGTGTTAAATTAAGCGCCCCTAAGCGCACACTTGAGCGCTGAGCAGAGGCAAAACGCCTGGCGCTTAAGTGTGGATTAATTGCGCTTAGTGCTTTAATCCTTCAGAAAACGGAAAGGAAGAGACAAAAGGCCGCTCAGTGCTAGCGCTTAATAGAACCTTTGTCAACTGCCCAGAACATCAAGCAGTACCTCCTCTCATCATCACATTATTCTCTAATTCAAGTTTACCATCAAAGTAATGTGATAGACTGATAGCTCACGTTTTACTTTAATCAGCTGGATGCTTTGTAAATCTTGCCTGGTTATATACAGAACCTGGCGGCTCTAATTTGGCCAATTCCATGTGGTGCAATTTCGCTTAATAAAGCTGCCCCTTTCACCTATCAAACTTTACTTTCCTATAAGCCAAACCAAGTTTGACCTGGTGCATCATCACTCGTAAGTCCCGTCTGGTATATGCATTCAGTGAAAATATATCGTGATAACTGAGTTCAAAGTTGTGTTCTACAAAATAGAGTAACAACTTCAATAGTTATTTCCCCTATTTTTTTTAATTCCTTACTGAACAGAGTAGTAATTTTCCCATTGTGCAAATATCATGAGTTCATAAACATAAATATTGTTCAAACCATAAGCAGGATTTGCAGGTATATCTATTTATGTGGTACAAGTGAGCAATTATTAAGTTTAAAGAAATATGAATTGCATAAATTATACTCCCTCCATCCTAAAAAAGGATGTCGCAGATTCGTCTAAATTCGCATGTATCTAGACACGTTTTAGGACATCCTTTTTAGGACAGAGGGAGTATCACTGTTCATTTGTGACAAAGAATATATGCAAACTATTACTCCAGAGAAGGTCTTATGGAAACACACTTGAAAACATTACTAGCGTAATTAAAACATCGGAGAGGTTATCAGCAGTGACTTGTCACTCGTCAGGTACTTGCTTTGATTGCCTTACGAGCGACGCTTGCTAATTTCCATTCAAAAAGAATCACACCATGACAGACAAAAACCGCTTACCAAAAATATTTGCTAGGACTGGCATCAAAGGCTAAAATAGCATGGCATAATGCTGCATTTACAAGAATGTATCTATGATACTGTAACATGACATCCTAAAGGTACAATTATCTAACACTGACAAACTAGCAGTAATGATGATAATCTGTGATTGTGGAGTCAAGGCTCAATTCTACTATCTACTAACAATGTAACAAGAGCTAAGCATAAGTAATATCAGGTTATCATGTGGTGATGGGTTTGTACCTGGTAACTAGGACCAAAGGCCAATCCTGTGAGCTTGGACTTATCCTCCCTTGGCCGGTTCTTCATCAGTTCTTCCTGGTTCACCTCTAGAATCTCCATTGGCACATCCCTCCTACCTCTCTTTCCTCCAATCCTGCCCATTTCCGGTGGCATTAGAGGCTCCTGCATTGGTGGCGCTGCCATTTCTGCCACCTCAGATCTGTACGCACCAGTATATTCAGTTCCACAGGGTGGTGCTGTCGAATACCCGTACCCACCACTTTGCTCTCCGACATACTCATTACCACCGTACACAGCGCCTTGCTCTGCGTTGTATGCTGTATATTGTGGTTCAGTCCCATAGCTCACGTTGTTGCTTGGATCCAACCCATAATTTCCAGCGTAATCAGCATAATAGTTTTGATTTTGATCCCATGTGTAGCCGTCGTATGGGTTAGCACTCCCAACTCCAGCATCATAAGCCTGCTGTTGTTGGTCTCCAGCTCCAGCATCAAAACCCTGTTGTTCTTGCTGCTGCTCGCCGTCTTCATCGCTGCTCTCCTCAGGACCGTCCTCATCGACAGCTCCCGTATTGGGCCTTTCAGGCGCCCCTGTCTTGACAGCCGAGCTAGAAGGGCCAGCAGAACCGAGATTTGACCTCTCCGGCCCGGCGGTATCTACGGCCGACCTCCTGGCAGCGCCGGAGCCGAACCCGAGCGAGTGCTTGGGCGCCGGAAGGAACGAAGATACCGGCCCCGAGCCAGCAGACGGGGGCGGAGGCGCCACGCTGGCGCTGGGACGCCGCTTCTCGGCGTCGTCCTCCTCGTCGGAGCTGGCGCCGGTAGGCTGGTGGATCGGCGGCGGGCGGAATTGGACGACGCGCTTAGGGTTTCCGGAGGAAGCAGCAGCGGAAGACTTGGGAGGCGGGATGGAGGAGAAGGTTGGGCCGGATCTCGGCGCCGGGAGGGACGAGAAGATGGGCGCCGACTTGGGCTGCGGGAGCGCGGAGAAGATGCCGCCGGAGGGCTTGGCGGCGGCCGGAGCGGGGACATGGGCGGGGGCGGGGGAAGGGAGGGCTTCGTCGCCCTCTTCGTCGGAAGAGGCGTAGGTTGCGAGGAGCGAATCCATGCCGGGTTACGGTTTCCGGAGCTGTGGATTTGGGGATAGAAGGAGGGAAGACGGCGGCGTCGGCTTTGCGTTGGGTTCGTGTCTGAGTTGGAGTCGGAGTCGTCGGCGGTGAGCCCAGGCGGTGGTCGGGTGGGTACGGCAGTGGGTCGTTCTAGTTCTACTGGGCTTCGGCGGGCTACTTTTCATATAGAATAGGCAGGCTTTTTCACTATCTGCCTGAAACTTATCACCATGCACTGATACGAGTGGGCTAACTCATCTAGATTGCATTTTCTCCTTTTAGACGAATCATAAACTCCTTTTTAAGTTTTCCCGCCATTGCTTAATTTCTTGAGCCAATTTCACTTTTTATTCGCTAGTTATGCATTTGAGACATTTATTACTCTATCAAGTAAAATTTGTCTAGATTTATCTTTTAGAAGC
This sequence comes from Avena longiglumis, assembly GCA_030063025.1. NCBI lineage: Eukaryota > Viridiplantae > Streptophyta > Magnoliopsida > Poales > Poaceae > Avena > Avena longiglumis. The sequence goes on from CP125978.1 coordinate 106,675,466, forward strand.
TTTGGACCCTTGTTTTATGATGTGTGTCTCGTGGACAAGGTGTACCGGGGTTCAAAATACCAGGACAACGAAAGAAATGGAACATATGGATAAGAAGTCTGGACATGATCGTCGATGGCACCATCCTATCTTTACACATTTTTGTCACTCTGGATAAATATAACATGCCTGCACTATCAAATAAAAACAAGCAAAATGGTAACCTGAGATAAAACCATGTTTGAAGTCCCCTAGATGGATATTTTGTTAGAAGTTCCGCTAAAACATAAAGTAATATGTGTCATAAATGATCACAACACCACACATGGAACTCTCTAGAAGAACACAAGGGAACAACTGCCATACCACACGTGCAAGAAACACCCCAAACAAAATAAATATGCCAACATGTCCTGAGGGGTCACTTGTTGAACCAAATCTTCGCTCGCTGCCAATTACTGATGCCGCCGGCAAGACGAACAACACTCACCGTAGAGCCATTGAAGCACCATTGTCATCGTGCTTTGTGAAACGAAGAAAACACTAAGATGGATGACAGAGCATGTATCACTATGGTGCATTGATCGGGGTCTGACCATGTGCACCTTTGGCCTCAAATCTTCCGTCTCCAATCTACAAAAATTGGAAGATCCACCTTCCTGCAACCACCAAACTGAAGTCAAAGAGGCCAAACTCAGTAAGTCGTCACTGCCACAAAAAATAGTGGCGACCCGCAAACACATGAAAATGACGATTTCCATATGCTCCTAGAGCATCCCCAAAAAGAAACGGTGCAACGTCTTTAGAGCGATGGTTTACTCAGCGGTGCTGCCGCATCATCTCACCGCCGTTGAGACAACCTAAACCTAGTTTCATGGAAGCTCCCAAGTCGAATGCCACTTTTCCATGATGATAATAAGAAGCTGTTAAGTTTTTAGGGGGACCATACTTGTATCCGTTGCAAAAGAAAGCCACTTAAAGAGCGATTGGGTGGTTTTGTTTCAAACAAATGGTCAATGTTTTGTTCTCAGAAATAGAGGACCAAAGACATCAACATTTGTTTGTATCAACTCGATCGGTGATTTGGCAAACCTAAATTGGTATAGATAGAAGTTGTTTTTACAACTGCACATACGGTGAAAAATAGGAGATGGATATCTAGACAAGCCTTAGCCAGAAAAATGGCTTGGCCTTAGCATGAATTATTCCAAGATATTGTGTCGGTGTCACGAGGACGCGCCACGGATACCGGGCTCCGAAGGCCTGATGTCTCCAGTCTGCTGCTCGAGCCTAGACCATATAACTCAGTGTCTGACTTTTTTTTGAACAACCATATATTAGGCAAGCAAGCCGTCTTGTTAAAAACCTTTCAGCCCTCTTAGGTACCCTGAAAGAAAAAAGTGCGTTTGAAACATGCTGCCTCAAAATCAATCAATGGTTACATCGTTTAGGAGAGCTGGTAAAAGAAATCTAGGGGGTTCATCGACCCAAGTACAAGAGATTTTATCTATAAATCACATTCTAGCTAGTTCATGAGCCACCTCATTTGCTTCCCTCGGACAATAATGAAATTTAACATTGTCAATGAGTGCTGCAAGATCCACACAATCTGGAAAACCGCTGCGAACTCATCCCACCATGTAGCTTCGCAACGTACAAGCTTGAACAATCTCTGTAGCATCCGATTCAGCACAAATATTGTTACACCTCATCCTGTTAGTCAGAGAAAACACTTCTCTCATCACAATCGCTTCTACTGCTGCAGCTGAGGCAATGTTTTAAAAGAATAAGGTAGATGCTGGAATGAAGCACCCAGAAGAGTCTCTGAGAACAGCTCCAATCGATCCTGAATGAGAGTCAACATGAAAGCTTCCGTCGACATTAAGTTTTAACTCCCTAGGATTTGGCCTACTTTACCTAGGGCGTGGAATGCCTGGCTTCGATGCCACTTTAGCTGCATTAGAAACCATCGTCAAGACGGACATTTTGTATTTAAAAATTGGAGGAACCTGTTCGCCATGCGTTCGTTTGTAGTGGTTCATAGCATGGAAAACAAAAAAATTCTACCGCATGCATACAAACAAGCCAAGATCTATCTACTAGATTGTAGCAACAAGTCGATTAGAGTACTCACCCTCGAAGATTCCAAAACGGTTAACGAGAGCAGATTCTCGTGGGTGATGTAGTCGTACACTTGCCGATCTCAAGATCGCGTAGACGATCCTTCCGGCGTTAAGCTCCTAGGCTCATGATCGGTCACACGTTTGGTACTCGATAAAGACCTTCCTCTCCCTTGTTCCAGCAGGCAGAGGGGGTTGTAGTTATCCCCTCGCGATTTCGACAGCACGATGGCGTGGTGTCGGAAGTAGAGAGAAAATCCTGCAGGGCTTCGCCTAAGCCGGAGCAGGTTATGGTGGATCTAGGGTTTCCGGCGATCTAGGGTTTAGAGGGCCGAAGAGGAGGATGTGGAGTCGACGGCAGCTAGGGCGACGACGACAATCCAGCGGCGACGACGGCGCGGCGGCTTGATGAGGAGGGCTGGTTGTGTGTGGCCTTGGGGCACCCCTCCCCTCTATTAATGAGAGGGATGGCAGCTTGGGAGAGGGGAGTTTGAATCCTTCCCCAACTCCCTCTCCTAGTTGGCTTGTGGTGGAGGGAAAGAAGGATTCCTTCCTTCCTCCACTAGGATACATTGTCCCAGTTTGACTTTTCAAACTTGCCTTTTGACTTTCAGTTTGGAGCTTTATTTCTTTCTTGCAAATGCCCAACCAAGTGACCTGGGACATGATCCAATCATTCCACTTATCCATGACACATTCATGTACCCTTCCCCTTCCGGTCTGGTGAACCTTCTAGACCCTTCTAGAATCTCTCTGATGAAATCACCAGAATCATTTCCGAACTCTGGAATTGGACTTTCCTTATATGAATCTTATTCTCCGGACCATTCAGGATCTCCTCGTGATATTCCGGATCCCATCCAAGACTCCGAACAACATTTGGTCTCCCTACTTACATTCCATATCTACTAAGCAACATCGAATCCTTAAGTGTGTCTCCCTACAGTTCGTGAATTACGCGGACATGACCGAGACACTTCTTCGATCAATAACCAATAGAGGAATCTGGAAATTCATATGGCTCCCACATATTTCTACGATTACTTTGCGATCGAATGAACCACTTACATACGATACCAATTTCCCTTTGTCTCGCGATAGTTTACTTATCCGAGGTTTGATCATCGGTATCTCTGCATACCTAGTTCAACCTTGTTACCGATAAGTACTCTTTTCTCGTTCCCGTGATATGTGATCCCTTGTGAGCCAGTCACATGCTTGCAAGATAATTGGATGATATTCCACCGAGAGGGCCCAGGGTTTATCTATCCGTCATATGGATGGACAAATCCCACTCTTGATCCATGTGCCTCAACACATACTTTTCAAACACTCAATGCCACCTTTATAGCCACCTAGTTATGGTGTGGTGTTTGAAGTCATCAAAGCATACTTCGAGTGATGGTGTTTAGCATGATCTCATGGTCGAAGGAATTAGGTTACTATGTATCAGAAAGCTTATAGCAAACGAACTATTGAAATGACTTGATCTTTATGCTACGCTTATCTATAGGAGTATGTCCATCATACCATTCTCCTAATGATATGATCTTGTTGTTAACAACATCTCAATGCTCATGATTGGGAAACCATGATCATCTATTAACCAGCAAGCTAGTATTAAGAGACTTTACCAAGGACTCTAATTTAGTTTACAAATCACACAAGTATTAATGTTTCCGGTTAATACTATTATAGCATGAATGTAAACATTTATCATAAACACAAAGATACAATAATAACCACTTTTATTATTGCCTCTAGGGCATATCTCGAACAGTCTCCCACTTGCACTAGAGTCAACTAATCTAGATTACATGATAATATACCGAACACCCATGGCGGTTTGGTGCTGGTAATGTTTTGCCCTCGGGAGAGGTTTAGTCAACGGATCTGCCACATATAGATCTGTATGTACCTTGCAAATCTTTATGTCACCATCTTGTACATGCTCTCGAATAGCGTGAAAACGCATCTTGATATGCTTCAGCTTCTTGTGTGACTTTGGTTCTTGCGCATTGGCTATGGCGCCCATGTTATCACAATAGATAGACATCGGGTCTAGCACACTAGGAACCACACCGAGCTCTGTAATGAACTCCTTCATCCATATCGCCTCTTGTGAAGCCTCCGAAGCAGCTATGTATTCCGATTCAGTTGAAGATCTCGCCACAACTCTTTGCTTTGCACTCCTCCAGCTAACTACTGCACCATTCAAAGTAAATACGTATCCAGATTGAGATTTAGAATCATCCAGATCGGTGTTCCAACTAGAATCGGTGTAACCATTAACAACGAGCTATTCATCACCTCCATATGAAAGAACCATATCCTTAGTTCTTCTCAAGTACTTAAGGATGTTTTTGACCGCTGTCCAATGATCCACTCCTGGATCACTTTGATATCTGCTAGTCAAACTAACAGCATATGCAATGTAGGGTCTAGTACATAGCATGGCATACATGATAGATCCTATGGCTGAGGCATATGGAGTCTTACTCATCCTTTCTCTATCTTTTGTCGTAGCAGGACTTTGATTTTTACACAAGATCGTATTGGGCAACATGGGCAAGAACCCTTTCTTGCTATCTTCCATTCCAAACCTCTTTAGAACTTTGTCCAAATATGTACTCTATGACAATGATATTAGGTGTCTTGATCTATCTCTATAAATCTTTATGCCTAATATGCAAGCTGCTTCGCCAAGATCTTTCATTGAAAAACTATTATTCAAATAATCCTTGACACTATTAAGAAGGTCTACATCATTCCCAATCAACAATATGTCATCCACATATAGTACTAGGAATGCTATAGAGCTCCCACTCACTTTCTTGTAAATACAAGCTTCTCCATTAGTTTGTATAAAACAAAAACTTTTGATTACCTTATCAAAATGTTGATTCCAACTTTGGGATGCGTGCTTCAATCCATAAATGGACAGTTGAAGTTTGCATACCTTGTTAGCATCTTTAGGATCGACAAAACCTTTGGGTTGTACCATATAAAACTCTTCATCAATCTCTCCATTGAGGAACACCGTTTTGACATCCATCTGCCATATCTCATAATCATAATATGCAGCGACTGCTAACAAAATCCTCACAGACTTTAGCTTCGCTACCAGTGAGAAAGTCTCATCGTAGTCAACTCCTTGAATTTGTCGAAACCCTTTTGCGACCAGTCGAGCTTTATAGACAGTAACATTACCATCAGCATATGTTTTCTTCTTAAAAATCCATTTGTTCTCGACAGCCTTCCGGCCATACTATAAGTCCACCAAAGTCCACACTTGGTTTTCGTACATGGATCCAATCTCGGATTTCATGGCTTGTTGCCATTTATTGGAATCTGGGCTCATCATCGCTTCCTCATATGTCGCAGGGTCATCGGTATTGTCCACCAGCATGACACTCATAACGGGATCATACCAATCAGGAGTGGTACGAGTTCTTGTTAACCTGCGAGGTTCCATAGTAACTTCAACCGAAGGTTCATGATCAACATCATTAGCTTCCTATCTTATTGCTGTAGGCACCACATAAACCACTTCCGGTGCTGCGCTACTCTCAGGTCCGAGAGAAGGTTCAACAACCTCATCGAGTTCTACTTTCCTTCCAGTCACTTCTTTTGAGAGAAACTCCTTCTCTAGAAAGGATCCATTCTTGGCAACGAAGATTTTGCCCTCAGATCTATGATATAAGGTATACCCAATAGTTTCTTTAGGGTATCCTATGAAGACGCATTTTTCCGCTTTGGGTTCAAGCTTGTCGGGCTATAACTTCTTTACATAAGCTTCGCAACCCCAAACTTTAAGGAACGACAATTTAGGTTTCTTCCCAAACCATAATTCATACGGTGTCGTTTCAACGGATTTAGATGGTGCCCTATTTAAAGTGAATGCGGCTGTCTCTAATGCATAACCCCAAAACGATAGCGGTAAATCTGTAAGTGACATCATAGAACGAACCATATCTAAGAGAGTTCGATTACGACGTTCGGACACACCATTACGTTGTGGTGTTCCTGGTGCTGTCAATTGTGAAAGTATTCCGCATTTCTTCAAATGCTCGCCAAAATCGTAACTAAGATATTCACCTCCATGATCAGATCGTAGAAACTTAATCTTCTTGTTATGTTGATTCTCTACTTCACTTTGAAATTCCTTAAACTTCTCGAAACTTTCGGACTTATGTTCATGAAATAGATATACCCATATATACTCAAGTCATCTATGAAAGTAAGAACATAACGATAACCACCGCGCGATGCTACACTCATTGGACCACACACATCGGTATGTATGATTTCCAATAAGTCCGTAGCTCGCTCCATCATACCAGAAAATGGAGTCTTAGTCATTTTACCCATCAGACATGATTCACATCTTTCAAGTGATTCGAAATCAAGTGATTCAAGAAGTCCATCGGAATGGAGTTTCTTCATACGCTTCACTCCAATGTGACCAAGATGACAGTGCCACATATAGGTTGAGTTATCGCTCAATTTCAAACGTTTATCTTAAATGTTATTAATATGTGTATTACTACAATCGAGATTTAACAAGAATAGACCATCTATCAAAGGTGCATGTGCATAAAACATATTACTCATATAAATCGAACAACCATTATTCTCAGACTTAAACAAGTAACTGTCTCGCAATAAACATGATCTAGATATAATGTTCATGCTCAACGCAGGCACCAAATAACGATTGTTGAAGTATAAAACTAATCCCGATGGTAGATGAAGAGGTAGCGTGCCGACCGCGATCACATCAACCTTTGATCCATTTCCAACGCGCATCATCACCTTGTTCTTCGCTAGTTTCCGTCTATTCTGCAGCACCTGTTTCGAGTTACAAATATGAGCAACCAAACCAGCATCAAATACCCAGGCACTACTATGACTACTAGTGAGATACACATCAATAACATGTATATCAGATATACCTTTCTTCTTGATGTTGCCGTTCTTCAAATTCGCTAAGTACTTAGGGCAATTCCACTTCCAGTGACCTTCTCCCTTGTAGTAAAAGCACTCAGTATCGGGCTTAGTCCCAGCCTTGGTCTTCTTCGCCGGTGTGGTAACTTTCTTACCGCCCTTCTTGAAGTTTCCCTTTTCTTAGACTTGCCTTGGTTCTTGAATTTGGTGGTATTATTGACCATCAACACTTGGTGCTCTTTCTTGATCTCCACTTCCGCAGACTTTAACATGGAGAAGAGTTCGGGCAACGACTTGTCCATGTTTTGCATATTGTAGTTCATCACAAAGTTCTTGTAACTTGGTGGTAGTGATTGGAGGACACGGTGAATCCACAAAGCATTAGGAATCACTATACCCAAGCTTTGGTGCTTACTTGCGTGCCCAGACATCTTAAGCACATGCTCACTGACGGAGCTGCCCTCTTCCATCTTGCAGTTAAAGAACTTTTCAGAAGCCTCATAACTCTCAACTGCCCCGTGATCCTCAAATATCATTTTGAGTTCACGGACAATATCATGTGGGTCATGGTTTTCAAACCTTTTTTGAATCTTCGATTCCAAACCGTACAAGATAGCACACTGAACTGTGGAGAACTGATTTTTCCGAGTGAGGAAAACATTCTTCACCTCATCGGTAGCATCAGCTGCAGGTGGGTCACCCAACGGTGCATCCAGCACATAGGTCAAATTACTAGCATTGAGGACAATCCTCAAGTCGCGGAGCCAATCCGAAAAGTTGCTTCCATTGTTTTTTTAACTTTTCTTTCTCTAGGAACACATTAAAATTGATGGTAGGGGCCGCCATTGATCTACAACATATTTGCAATAGTTTAGACTAATTTTATGACAAATTGAGTTCTAATTAATAGTTAAATCAATCTAGGTGAACTCCCACTCAAAAAAATATCCCTCACATTGTTTTAGTGATCACACGAACCAAATTCACCACATCAAAACCGATCATCACGAGAGATGATGTAGCTTCAATGGCGAACAATCAACATGTTCATCATATCTACTATATGGATCATGCTTTACCTTTTGGTGATCCGTGTTTCGAGACCATGTCTGTACATGCTAGGATCGTCAAGATCAAACCTTAGCTTCCGCATGAGGAAATCTGGCTTGCTCCCGTTGTATACACTCGCAGAATCCAACACACCCGATCATCATGTGGTGCTTCGAAACAATGAGCTTTAGCAATGGTGCCTACTCTACTAAGGACGAACACTTTTAACTTGATATTTTGTGAGAGGGATCATCTTATAATGCTATCGTCGCGAACTAAGCAATACAATATGCATAAAAGGATTAACATCACATGCAATTCATAATATGTGATATGATATGGCCTTTCTTCTTGTGCTTCCGATCTCCATCTTCAATCACGAACATGATCTCCATCATCACCGGCATTGCGTCAAGGTCAATGGCGCCGTTCCATGGTTGTCGGCCACCAACATCAACTATTACAACTACTTTGAATAATAGACACACAGGTCTAGACGAAATTAAAAGACAGCCATATGGCTCCTACCGGTTGCCGACTTACAATAAGGAACATTGCATACATCATATATAATCACAATCATGGCCATATCACATCGCAACACACCCCTGCAAAACAAAGTTAGACGCCTCTAATTTTCTTTGCATGTTTTACGTGGTTTGGGGCCTTCAATAAGTGTCGTTCTAACTTACGACCAAGAACCACAACGTTGATACTAGTATATTCAATCACCCGTTGTAAATTGAATCTTAACTATGTTGATAGAAACAGGAACCCGCAAAGCCACTTATGCAATACGAGTTGCATGTCAAGCATGGAGCAAGTCTCATGAACAATGTCATGTAAGGTTAGCCCGGGCTGTTTCATCCCACCATCCCGCAAGATGTAAAGTACACAAGAAGCAATCGACAACAAAAGCATCAATGCCCACAATGACCATTGTGTTCTACTCGTGCAACATATCTACATATAGACACGGCTCTGATACCACTATAGGATTTAGTGGGCCGAAGAGGAGGAGGTGGAGTCAGCGGCGGCTAGGGCGATGGCGATGATCCGGCGGCAGCGCTGGGGCGGTGCAGAGGCTTGGTAGGGAGGGCTGGTTGTGTGGCCTTGGGGCACCCCTCCCCTCTATTTATGAGAGGGAGGGCAGCTTGGGAGAGGGGAGTTTGAATCCTTCCCCAACTCCCTCTCCTAGTTGGCTTGTGTGGAGGGAAAGAAGTATTCTTTCCTTCCTCCACTAGGATACATTGTCCTAGTTTGACTTTTCAAACTTGCCTTTTGACTTTCAATTTGGAGCTTTATTTCTTTCTTACAAATGCCCAACCAAGTGACCAAGGACATGATCCAATCATTCCACTTATCCATGACACATTCATGTACCCTTCCCCTTCCGGTCCGGTGAACCTTCTAGACCCTTATAGAATCTCACCGATGAAATCATCAGAATCATTTCCGAACTCCGGAATTGGACTTTGTTTATATGAATCTTATTCTCCGAACCATTCCGTATCTCCTCGTGATATCTCGGATCCCATACAAGACTCCGAACAACATTCGGTCTCCCTACTTACATTCCATATCTACTAAACAACATTGAATCCTTAAGTGTGTCTCCCTACGGTTCATGAATTACGCGGACATGACCGACACACTTCTCTGATCAATAACCAATAGAGGAATCTGAAAATTCATATGGCTCCACATATTTCTATGATCACTTTGCGATCGAATGAACCACTTACATACGATACCAATTTCCCTTTGTCTCGCGATAGTTTACTTATCCGAGGTTTGATCGTCGGTATCTCTACATACCTAGTTCAACATTGTTACCGATAAGTACTCTTTTCTCGTTCCCGTGATATGTGATCCCTTGTGAGCCAGTCACATGCTTGCAAGCTAATTGGATGACATTCCACCGAGAGGGCCCAGAGTTTATCTATCCGTCATATGGATGGACAAATCAAACTCTTGATCCATGTGCCTCAACACATACTTTCCGAACACTTAATGCCACCTTTATAGCCACCTAGTTACGGTGTGGTGTTTGATGTCATCAAAGCATACTTCGAGTGATGGTGATTAGCATGATCTCATGGTCGAAGGAATTAGGTTACTATGTATCAGAAAGCTTATAGCAAACGAACTATTGGAATGACTTGATCTTTATGCTACGCTTATCTCTAGGAGTATGTCCATCATACCATTATCCTAATGATATGATCTTGTTGTTAACAACATCTCACTGTTCATGATTGGGAAACCACGATCATCTATTTACCAACAAGCTAGTATTACAAAGAGGGCTTTACTAGGGACTCTAATTTAGTTTACAAATCACACAAGTATTAATCTTTCCGGTTAATACTATTATAGCATGAATGTAAACACTTATCATAAACACAAAGATATAATAATAACCACTTTAATTATTGCCTCTAGGGCATATCTCCAACACCGTTTTCTTCTGATCCACCACAAATACCAAGATGCTACAACAATTATCTCCTTTAGACCAAAGTCATAACGTGGAAGAGGTTCATCATTCCTACTAAGAAATAACTCGAGTACCGAAGAACCAGATCGATCAATTACCAATGCCTCTTCCATCAGCTGACTAAGACCAAGTGAAGCCCACATAGACTGAGCCATAGGGCAATTAAATGAAAGATGGATAATGTCTTCAGCCAACTGATTACAAATGGGACACTCACCAGAAGACCCAACAATGATGATCCGCTAGAATTGCCTTGTGGCAAGATACCGTGGAGTGCCCGCCAGATAAAGAATTTAGGGATTTCTATTTTCATACCCTTGGTTCCTTAGTTGTACTCACTTTTTCCCAGCTGCTTAGATTTTCCTCACTTTTCCCATCTTCTATTATGGAACTCTCGCACGGTCTGAAACTCGATGTCCGTCAGCCTTGCCGTTAGATGCTAACAAGTAGGGCTGCATTCAGTTGGGTCCCGTAGTGGACCATCGCTGTTACGTGCTGATAAGTGGGGCTGCGGTATGTCAGGTCCCGTAGTAGATCATTGTCGTTACATGCTGACAAGTGGGGCCACGTTTAGTTGGTTCCTGTAGTGGACACACCTCTCTCCACTTATCTAGATCAGCATGGGACCCACAGCTTATCCACGTGAGCGTCGGACCCACAACTTATCCACGTGAGCGTCGGACCCACAGCTTACCCACGTGAGCCAGCCCCGTGCCCACGCCCATGTCGTTGCCTCCCCTTCTTCTTCTACGGCGATGGCAACCCTTCTCCGACGACGACGCACCTTTGTCGAGCTTCACTTCGGCCTCCCATTCGTCCTGACCGCAGTATGGTGTCGTCCTGTTGACCTGTAGGAAGGATGATAATGGCAACCGTGTGCAGAGAAGGTTAGATCTCGCACCAAAATGCACCAAAATCTCACACCAAAATGCCAATCGGGACGCTTGTTGTGGAGAATGCGGCCGGTGAGCCGTTCCAATGATTTAATTGGTTTATCGAGTGAAGTGAACGAGTGTTTATAATTAAAAATTAGGGACATGGATATATAATAAATAATAAAATGACACAACTCTTGAGCACTTTTAAATTAAAAAAATTATACAACTCTTAATGTACAAGAGTGTTTATAAATGACACAACTCTTGAACACTTTCAGATTAAAAAAAGTATACAACTCTTAATATAAAAGAGTGTTTATAATTGACACAACTCTTGAACACTTTCAAATTAAAAAAATTATACAACTATTAATGTAAAAGAGTGTTTATAATTGACACAACTCTTGAACACTTTCAAATTGAAAAAAATTATACAACTCTTAATGTAAAAGAGTGTTTATAATTGACACAACTCTTGAACACTTTCAAACTAAAAAAAATTTATACAACTCTTAATGTAGAAGAGTGTTTATAATTAACACAACTCCTGAACACTTCCAAATTGAAAAAATATACAACTCTTAATGTAAAAGAGTGTTTATAATTGACACGGCTCTAAAAAACTTTCGAATTTAAAAAATATAAATCTTAATGTAAAAGAGTGATTACAATTGACACAACTCTTGAACACTTTCAAATTAAAAAAATCATATAACTCTTAATGTAAAAGAGTGTTTATAATTTACACAACTCTTGAACACTTTCAAATTGAAAAAATTATACAACTCTTAATGTAAAAGAGTGTTTATAATTGACACAACTCTTGAACACTTTCAAATTAAAAAAATTACAGTAAAAGAGTGTTTACCAATTTTAGAGTGTGAAAAGTGATCCTTAAACTTGCGTATATGGAAATTATAAACCTTTAAACACTCTTAATATGTGATAATGATGTGCTAAGAAAATCTTGAGAGATTATCATTTTCATAGAATGTAATGCATAAACTTGCATATGGCAAAAATTATACACCTTTAAACTCTTTGAAATCGCACTTAGGACACGATAATGTTGTGCTAATAAAATCCTGATCATTTATCATTTTCATGGAATGAAATACAATGCGAAAAGTATACACCTTTGAACACTTTCCATTCAAATTATATTCAAAATCATTTGTTTATGGAGTTAAAGCATCAGTGGCAAACTCGTTATTTTGCATGGATAGAGGGTGCCCCCTGACATATACAGGGGTTATCCTGTTCGCTAGATCACAGAGGATCAACAGTTGGTGGGTACGATCCACGTGACAACTGTATCGACCAATAAGAGCATAACAGCCAAGATGAGCACATGTGTGAGAGTTTGTAACTAAGAAAGAGGGGGAAAACTAAGTAGAACTTAAAAATCAAGGGAAAAACTAAGTAGAACTTAAAAACCAAGGGAAAAACTAACCGGGGGTCAAAGAGAAAATAGGAATATATTTAAAAAATGGAAAATGCTTCTTTTATACAATAAAATACATATCGGCATACATCAAACTATTTGCAATTCAAATATATATTAGTTTGACAATTATTGCCTCATTCAGACAAATTCTATTTTTGGGAGGGATGTTTTGGGATGAGGCTTTAGTAGAAAGCCATAAACCTTCATAGATAGTAGGTGATTTGAGAAGTGTTGATTTAGGTTAAAACTTGATTTATATACATTTCTTATGGTGGGAGGTAACATGATAAAACTCCCTGGGTAGATGCCACTATGTTATGATCTTTTTGAATTTGTTGTGCATAAAATGACTCAATTAGCTAGCTAAAACCCATTCGTTGACTTTCTGTTGACCAGCCACCGGAGGGTAAAAGTGAGTATATTGCATACTACAATGTTAGTACTGGAGGGCAAAACTGAGTACAACCAAACCATCAATGCTACACTCGAGGGTATAACTGAGCACAACTAATTGGCCAAGGTTAGACACGAGGAGGGAAATGCGATGCACGATACGCGTGTCGTGGTGCACGGGGCGATAGCAGACGCGTGTGGCCGTGCATGGTGCAGTAGCGTACGCGGTTACATGGTGCACGGTGATGCAACTAAACGTCTCCTCCCTTCACATTTATAGAGGCCTCTCACTCTCACTCATCACTCGCTCACTCACTCACGCAACCATCTCCATTGTTCCATCACCTTCTGCAAACCCCCAAGAAAACCCCAACCACGCCAGCGATGGAGAAGAACGGCGCGGTGAATCGTCTCCTCCGAGGCAACCGACAAGGACGCCCCCATCCCCATGCAGGCCCCCGTCGAGGCATGGAAGGAAGCCACTATCCCCGTCCAGACCCTGATGACCCACAAGTACAGGGGGTGTATCGTAGTACTTTTGATAAATAGGAGTGTCGATCCCAACGAGGAGCAGAAGGTATTGACTAGTGGTTTGGAGCAGGAGTTCTCTATAAATACTTAACAAACGGATTTTTAGGGTTTTTTCATAATGCAAAGAAATAAAGTGCAAGTAAACAAAGACAACAAATAATTGTAGCAAGTAGCCCAATCCTTTTTTTTAGCAAAGGACAAGCCGGTTGTATAACTTATGAGGACCAAACGCTCTCGAGGACACATGAGAATACTATCAAGTGCTTTCGCTTCATATAGTTGATTAATCTTCATTGGTTTGATAAGTGTTGTGTGGGTGAACCTGTGATAATGTACCGACCTTACTTGGACTAATATATACTTGTGATTAAACCCCTTGCAAGCATCCGCAACTACAAGAAAGTAATTAAGATAAAAAAGACCTAACCACAACATTAAACTCTGAGATCCTACACTCCCTTGTGCAAAGGTTTCCTAACGGGGGTTCAGGTTTCTGTCATCCCGGCAACCCCATAATTAGTAGCCAAATACACAATGCATCCCCCTAGGCCCATAAATGGTGAAGTATCATGTAGTCGACGTTCACATGACACCACTGGAAGAATAGCACCACAACTTAAATATCAGCTATTTTTTATAATAATATGTTTTTTAATCAGTTCCAGAAATAATACGCGAATTGGATCTTTTTAGAATCTAGCGGTGCGTCGGCAATTCAAAAAAGACCAAGACTAGTCTTTAATTGAAAGAAGACGGGACTAGTCTTTAATTGAAAAGGCGATCGGCTGCGTTGTCGGCCGACAGGGGAGGCCAGACCCACGGTCGGATTTCCAAAATACGATCGACACAGTATTTATTTGAATTAAAGATGCTACGTGTTCAGTACAACAGTTTAGGGTTGGCACCATTGTTTCACGTCGTTTTCTCCCGCCACCTCTTCCCGCCGTTTTTCCGACACTCCTTCTCGCCGGGGTGTTACTATTTAACAATCAAAACCCTATTTACTATTTAACTAAAACTGGGGTGTTACGGTGTACTCCATCCGTATCTGTGGGGTGGCATCACATCACGGGGAGGTGCAGTTGACCCTTCACCTTGATTCTGCGTATCATGTGTGGGGAAAGGTGGTGGAGTCTGCTGCGGCTGATACTGGCCAAACCAGTCTACCTGCTCATGTTGTGTCTGCTGATCTTCGTTGTCATTAGTGTCCCATGAATTGTATCCTCCTACCCATGTACAAGAAATTAAGTACTGAATGATATCATGATGCATCTAACAATAGTAGGAAGGGACAAGCTTACCCTGAGGATGAGACTGTTGTCGATAATCAAAGTCCATGAAGGGGATCTGCTGCTGCTACTGCCACTGGTCAAAAGTAAACTGCGACTGCTGCCATGGATTGGGAGTAAACTGCGACTACTGCCACTGGTCGGAAGTAAACTGTGACTGCTGCCACCCCGAGCCTCCAGCCTGGTCCCGAGGTGGTGCTCTCGGCGACGCCTGTTGTGAGTCGTGGACGAGGCCTGTGCCGGAGTGGAGGAGGAATCTGCTCCTCGTGCCACCCCAAGCCTCCAGCCTGGTCTGGAGAAGGTGGCTACTGCATGGATGGATGCTGGGCGCGCTCCTCCATGGATCGACACAGTAGGAGCTGCTGCGTGGAGCGACGTGGGGCGCGATCCTCCATCGAGTGATGCGGTGGACGCTATGTTGCTCGATGTTGAACAACGTCTGAGACGCTGGTGCACGTGATGGTCTTGTAGATACTCCGTAGCCTATCCTCGACATGTCGGAGAAAGGACTGAGCCT
Organism: Avena longiglumis; assembly: GCA_030063025.1. Classification (NCBI taxonomy): domain Eukaryota; kingdom Viridiplantae; phylum Streptophyta; class Magnoliopsida; order Poales; family Poaceae; genus Avena; species Avena longiglumis. Next base: position 106,691,117 of record CP125978.1, read on the forward strand.
GCTGACGAGGCACAAGAGGAACGAACGAAAGAGATCGTCCATACTGAGAAACCTCAGTCTGTATCTCCCGCGTCATGTCGGCCTGTATTTGTCTCATAGTTAAGTACACACTTTATAGGCACTCATGTTCATTGTGCCAGAAAAAGTACTTACCGCTAACTGTCTAGACTCCAGTGTCGAGTGACTAGGGTATACCTCATCGTCGTGTGCGTGTGGAATGGGACGTAGCCGTGTCATCGACATGTACCTCTGTAAGTATCCGTGGAATAGCTCCATATCAAACGGGCCAACATGCCACACTTGTGTTGTTGCATTATGTCACTCGTCGACGTAACTCGCAACCCGTTGGAGCCATTGAGTTTAGGTTCTGCTATTACCTTTCTGAGAGTACCTTTCATTGCAATAACAGCGGGAAGCAGTGTCGGGAAAAAACGGCGGGAAGAGGTGGCGGGAGAAAACAACGCAAAACAATGGTGTCAACCCTAAACTGTTGTGCTGAACACGTAGCATCTTTAATTCGAATAATGACCGCGCCGGTCATCTTTTGGAAAGCTGGCCGTGGGTCTGGCCTCCCCTGTCGGCCGATAGCGCAGCCGGTCGGCTTTTCAATTAAAGACTAGTCCCGTCTTCTTTTCAATTAAAGACTAGTCCTATTCGTTTTTTGAATTGCCGATGCATCGCTAGATTCTCAAAAGATCTAATTCGCGTATTATTTCTGGAATTGATTAAAAAACGTATTATTTTTTAAAAAATAGCTGAATATCAAACCATTTAATATTACTTTAACACAATTCCACTACTAACAACATGACTTCTCCCATGTCCTCAAGAACTAAACGAATTACTCACAAGACATCATATGGATCAAGATCTGAGATGATATGATGATGAATAACAATCTGAACATAAACAATAATTCAATGGTTCCACTCACAAGCATCAACTACAAAAGTAATTCACACTGAGAAAGTTTCCCCTAAGAACTATGCAAGATTCAACCCAATTGTTACAGCGGGATGGAGTGGTGATGATGGTGCTAGTGGAGATGGTGGTGATGATGATCCCGACGAAGTCTAGCTTGATGATGGTGTTGATGGCGACGATCTCCCCTCTCCGCAAAGGAATTTCCCTGGCAAAAATCTGCCTGCCAAGATCTCTTTCTTTCTTTGTAGTTTCCGCCCCGCAGAGGCGACTGAATCTTTCTGTGGTCGCTCCCCGAGTATTAGGGTTTCGGGAGGAATATATAGATGAAGGGGCGAAGCAGGAGATGGGCCAGGGTGGCCACACCCCTGTTGACGCGGCCTAGGGTGGGCCCGCACCAGCAGTTGGTGTGGGCCCCATGTGGCCCATCTTTGCCTCCCCTTCTGGCTTCCTTCGTCTTCTGGAAAATAGGATTTTCCGTATATTTTCTGGAATTTTATGATCTTCGTGAATTGTAACATCCCAGCAATAGAGCTTAGAAATAAGCTGAACACAGATGTGTGCATTGCATTCATGCATAGAAAATCCAAATAATTTTCGCGCTTTTAAATAAAAACCTGTCAAAGTGATTGAAGCTTCTCTTAACTTGATGGAATTGAAGTAGATCATCAAGTTGACTACGGTAAGTTTCAATATGACCTTTGCTAAAACCTTCTTTTGGGTAAGGGAGATTTTATCTAAGGGTAGATCAAATATAATAAAAGTTAACCCTAATATATTACTTAATGATTTATATTTGATCCTTAGGTAATCATATCCTAGTATTCATTACACAACTCATGAATACCAAGTTATAAACCTAACTTAAGTAATAGGAATGGAATAACTAAATCTTGACCTATCCTAATCTTATATATCCTACCATGAGTATCATGGTAATACTTTACCCTAACTCTTCAGTTGTATTAAGTAGGAAGGAAAGAAATTTAAGACCATTCACCACATATCCTTCTTTTCATATCAATCCTTATGGAATCCTATCTCAATATCTGTTGTTCATCAATATTGAGTAATCAACTATTGATTCACCAATTCTTAAACTATCAATTCTTAATCTATCAACTCTTATTCTTATCATAGCATTCACTTTAAAAGCCTTAGAGAAAGAACTAAGAAAGGGGTAAATAGTAATGCTAGATTTAGATATCATCTATAGGATGGGAGTGATTGAAGATAATCAAATCAATATGATAATTGATGGAGTTAACTCACTTCTGAAATGATAGAAGAGTTATATGGACCCTATAATTGTATGGTTATAAAGAAGATTATAAGGATGAATCCTGAAGATATATACCAAGGAGTAATCCTATTGGATTGAGTAAGCACAGTCCATGAATAGCATCCCTTAATCCAATAGAGATACTAAGAAGATAATTTCAATATAATTGTAATGTTGTATTGATGAAGCCTTGATTATCCAACTGGAAAACTAAGCCATAAATGATCAAAGGATTCTAATGTTCATGCTTTTGTCACCAACATTGAACATGCTTATATCCTGTATAAGTGACATTAGTGGGTAGAACATGATTAAACCCTAGTCTAGATATATTATCCTAGGTTAGCCATGACAAGTCACATTAATATAATGTGAAGTTGGAGTATGAGATACTGGAGTCAAGTAGAGACAATATAGTATGATCAAGATGATGCTAGAGTAACATTGGATTATAGAAGTAGTAGTTTCCTCTTGGGAAATACTAACACTTGAGGTGAAGTAAAGTTTGATATATACAACTACTGGAGTAATGTTGGTAATGGATGATGAAGGAAGGTTATGAAAGCTTCTGTGTCAAGCTCATTAGAATTATAAATGGATTTGAAGAATAAAAGGTGGATAAGAATATCCTTATAAAGCAAAGCTCATCATGTTAGCACATGATGATGGATATGAAGTAGTATATCTCGGAAAGGAATTCCTAATTAGAAGTCTAGGATTGTGAATTATGGAAGATAGGAATTCTTGGGTAAACACTAAACCCTAATTCCTTAACCAAACCTAATATCCATATAAAATAATTGATCTATCATCTGATTTCCCCAATACTTTATAGGAATATCCATATTCTATAGCAAATCACTTAAGCACATCTCTGTCATTTCCAATTATCATAACCATATGTGCTTAGGAGTTATCTTTATCAATTCTTTTCCATAAGACTGTAGAGGTCTCAACCTAATAAGGTAGATTCCTCCTGTGTTTACAATGCTAGTCCCTGGATCAATAGCTAGCATCCACAGTATAGATGTAATATCAAGAAACAAAGGTCATAATATAACTTTATAACAAGGAATAACATAATTTTATTACATCATTACTATAACACCCTCAGAATCGGACCTATGCAAGTTCGGGCAAAATTCACCAAACCCGCATAGAAACGATTCAAAGGTGCCCACCAGGCACTTTCGTGCGGGTGGAAAACGAAGTAATAACATTACACAATGTCCTCGATGGGACCCAGGCAGATATATATATACGACTCAAAGAGTCAAGAATACGTATATATTATACAAGATCCAAATCACCTTGAAAGGTAGGGCGTCCGACTACGGACAAGAAGCAAATGGGGCTAAGAGCCCGAAGAATAACCAATGGCGTCCATAACCCTGTGCCAAGCGGAAGGGTAACCACTAACGGCGTCGATCTCAAACCTGCTTAAACAAAAGGTGCCGACAAAGGGCAAAGGAAAAGAAGGAGCGTCGATCGAGGCCGACACAGCGAGGCTAGAATTGCGGTCCTCGCCTACATAGGTATGGTGGATCGAGCGGCAAAGATGCACTAAACAACCTATAGAGACTCGATACAATGGCGGATATCGAGAGAGGATAAGAATGACCTACGGATCCAACTGAAACTAACACCAAACAAACCCATCCCGTGTTTCCCTCGAGACCAACGAGGAAGTCAACCGAGGAACCCACGGTTGGCGCTTTATTTATTCGATTATAGTTGCGGCACTTACTAGTCGGTATAGATAATCGTCACGATAAAGTAAGCGATGGGCACTTTTACTTAACCATTCCGTTATAGTGGCGGTGCTTACTAATCGATCTGAGATAGCATGAGATAAACCCAAAACCCAAAGCTTGTTGGTACTTTTAATTCAGCCAATTCGTTGTAGTTGCAATACTTACTAGTCGATGCAATTGTCGCAGCGACAACCAAACAAGCAATTGTGGGCAGTATTATTAGCCATTCCGTTATAGTGAAGCTGATTACTAGTCATTATAAGTCAAATTTATAACGATAAACTTTAGTTATGCTTGTCTATGATCGAGATCATGCTCCAAGTCGTCCATATCCATGACACGGCTTTGAAAGTTTTAACCCGCCGGGTGCACCAATAGCAACACACGCCGATCAACCTCGGAAAAACCAAATCAAAACCCAACGAGGCTTTCACGATCGAACAATCACAGATTCGAAATATTTGAGGCCACCCTTAGTAGAATCCATAGGAGTAAGCAAGCTCCGAGGCGGCCTCAAGGTGGGTGGACGGTGAGCGATCGGGAACCCCAAACGGGCTTGTCGACACCGTAAACGTGTCCCGATCCTAACAAGACAGCGAAGTGCACTCGCACAATCGTAATAAAGCAAAAAACATGGCATAAGTACAGATCGTAAATAAAACCTCAAACTAGTTTGTGGCCCCAAGAAATAAGACTGAATCAAGCTCGCTCGGGGGTCCCATATACCTCCGGATGTGGATAGCGCAAAATCAAGGAACAGTATCAAGTACTGGGTCTTCACGGACACAAGTGGGCGTTCGGAAACCAAATATTATCTATCACCCACCGATGCCTCTCGCTTAATCAATTTTAGTTGTTAAGCGAAAAGTAAAGTGATGATAAGTAAAACTAGAATCATCTCCAACATCAACATGCGGCAAGACATCAACAACCGTGGCATATGACGACACACAACAGACTTGAGCAAGCAACTACGACATAAGTCCAACTATCTACCAAACAACAGGTAATAGGATGTGGCCAAGGCAATATAGGGCTGCACGGGATATCACAGGTACGGAATCTAAAGCATCGCAACACAGATAGCAATAGATCAACAGGAGGGAAGTAAATTACTATAAAAATAAGATAGGTAGAAAGGGGGAGATGCTCGCCTGAAAACATTGCCGAAAGTTCCACCGAAGATCGGGGCGAAGCTCACATCAACTCAACGGCCTTATCCGCGAAGAAGCAAAACACTAGAAGAAACACCGGATGCGCTATTTAATACATCGGCAGAAGATCGGCATGATGCATGTATGATGTATGGCATGTCAAAGGTGCGATGCAATTAGGTCATATTAAGCGGAACCGGGGGTCCCGACAATTAATTAGGTGGTTCATGTTATTTAAAACCCCCGCAGTTTAAATGTTGTTTAACAAGGCAAAAAGAGTTACCGGTTCGCTACACAAATTTAAATGAGGCCAATATGAGACTGAATTTGCCCGCATATGGGCCCCATATTTAATGATTAGGTGAATCGGCAAAAGGCCCCCAAACCACAAATATGCATGCGGGAATGACAATTTAATATGCGTTCAAGTTGTTATTATGCATTTATAAAATAGGGTTCGAGGAAAAGGGTCACACATCAGGGTTCGGCGAACTTGGGGTTCCGGGGGTTCAGGGTTCGGGGACGGTCTCGGGGTCCGACGGAGCTGGGGTTCGGGGGTTTGGCGGAAGCGTTCTCGTATCCCGGGGTCGTTCTCGGTATCGGGCAGATCTTGTCGCATCGGGGTCTCGATGTCCGGGGAGCAGAACTTGGGTCGGTGCCGTTCTTGTCATCGCGAAGGACTTGCCGGGTCATGTTGACGGTCATGGCGTTCTGAAAGAAGTACTCGGCGTTTCGTGATGATCTTGTCGATCCCATGGCGGAGGCCTTGGCGCTTCGGATCGGGGCATCGGGGTCTTGGGGTTCCACCTTGATTATCGGGACGACTTGGGCTCGGCGCCGGCTCGTGGTTCCCCGTCAAGTGCTAGAAGATCCGTGGTGGAGTTCTTGTCGGAGATCCTTCGACACCTTCGACTTGGTACGGTCTTGGCGTCTCGCGTCCGTGGTCTTGTGGGGTCCTTCGTCTCGGGCGCCGGTACTCAAGTCCGCGGGACCGGGGCCTCCGGGTCTCTCTCGATGATCTTGGGGTCCTCGATGGATATCTTGGTGCATCCGGGATCGGGCGTCGGGAGCGGTCTTGGATCGGTGCAGGAGTCCTTGGGGTTCCCGACGACCGTTGTCGCTGCCGATCTCGGGTGGCACCAACGGGGACGATCTTGGCGGTTCACGGCGAGGAGGGTTCCAGGAACGGCGCGGTCGGGCCGGGCCGGGCTCCGGCGGGGCGAGCTTGGCGAGGGTCCTGAGCGGAGGAGGCGCACGGCGGACGGCGGCGCTTGGGCCAGGGCGCTGGTCGCCGGGCGACGCGGGCGGAGGCCGGCCGACGCAGCTTGATGAAGGGCGGGCCGGCGACGCGGGCTCAGGCGGCGGAGGTGAGCTGCGCCATGAGGTTGAGGAGAGAGGGCTGGGGTGGTAGCCGGGCCGAGGCGGAGCTCCAGCGCGGCGAGGACGGTAGCGGAGGCGGGCGCCGCTGGCGATGGGACGCCGAGGGGCCGGAGCAGGCGGGTCGTCAGCGCTGGAGGGCCGAGGCTGCGGAGGCGGTCGGCGGAGCTCGGGCGGGAAGATGACGTCCGCGAGGTAGGCTACGGCGGCGCGCCGGGCGGCCGCTGCGAGGCGGCGAGGTTGGACCCGAGCGGCGGTCGGCCGAGGCGGAGCTCGCAGCGAGGGCGGCTGGCGGTGCGGGTGGCCATGACGGACGGCGCGCAGGTGAGCGTGGGCGGGCGGAGCGGAGGTGAGGCGCGGGGCGAAGCCGGGGGTGGTGGCGCCGGGCGAGGAGCGGGAGGCCGAGCGGCCGGCGAGGCTCATGGGGTGGGCCAGGGCGCAGTGGGCGGTCCGTTTGGGGGGGTATCTGGGAGAGACGTGGGGAGGCTGGAAGGACGGTCCCATGGGACCCACGGCAGGAGCCAGGCTGCATCAAGTGTGTGTGTTTGGTGGTGGAGGGAGTGTGAGCTGGGGGAGAGAAGGCCACGTGGCGGTGTTGATTGGTTAGGGGAGGTTAGGTGGTGGCAGGATTCTATTGGAGGGGTGAGGTGGCTGTGGGGTGGGTAGAAATATTGGTAGGTTTAGGATTAGAAGGCGCGGTTTGGACCGATCTGAAAATGCTGGCGGTCGTTCGGGTTGGCCCGCTCGATCGCCCTACTAAAAATAAAATAAAACTTTATTTGTTTAATTGGACCGTTTGCAAACCGCTCGCGGCCAAAACAAAACAATCCGGCGAACCGGGGTTTGGCGTTTTAATAAAAGATGGGGCGTTTGGAAAACGAATCGGGGTTTGCAAAATAGTTTTTAGCAAACAATGCATGATGATGACGATGCAATGCACAAATTCAACGCGATTTTCTAGTAGTGGTTTTGCGGGATGCCACAATTCGACACCACTAACAATGGATCTCGCCCTCGAGATCCGCCTCATGGTACCGGAAGGAAGGTCGATTCTGCGTCTTCTCGCTTCGTGTAGATCTTCGCGACACCACTAACAAGAGGTCGTTGTTCTGTTCGTCAAGAGAGCACCGGATAACCAACGGACGGGTTAAAGGTAAGGCCACCTCTAACTTCCATGGAAGGAGTAAAATTGCATCGATCCACCATTCAATGTACAAAAGCGAATGATAAGAGTAGTGGTATGGTCGACTCCATCCCGCACTCAAATCATTACCCAGACACGAATAGACAGTTATGCAACCAACTCTCAAGATTCGATCAAGATCCCGACAAGCGAGGTTCGGATCAAAGGAGTGATGCATCGCATCGGATCCGCATAGAGGATGTCGTCGCGTAACACCAAGGCACAAACAAGGAACAAAGATTGGTACCACCGTAGACGGATTCATCGTGCAGCTTGAACGGACGGTAGAACACCGTTATCAAAGAAGGAAGCGAACCCTAAAGGTACGACGGAAACCCAACCACGAGAATTCGGACTCAAGAAAGAGAGGAGAGCGGATTCAAAACACGTAAGGGTAAGAGGAGCAGCAGAGGGTAAGGAGTAAAATCGGACCTAATCGTAACTATCCAACCGATTTTCGAAAATAGTTTTGACACTCTACTTCGCCGTTAGCTAGGTTATCCTAATTTGGACTTGGGGTATCGAACCGCCGAGCTCGATACCACTCTATAACCCTCGATCGGACCTATGCAAGTTCGGGCAAAATTCACCAAACCCGCATAGAAACGATTCAAAGGTGCCCACCAGGCACTTTCGTGCGGGTGGAAAACGAAGTAATAACATTACACAACAGTCCTCGATGGGACCCATGAGCAGATATATATAATGACTCAAAGAGTCAAGAATACAGATATATTATACAAGAACCAAATCACCTTGAAAAGGGAGGTCGTCCGACTACGGACAAGAAGCAAATGGGGCTAAGAGCCCCAAGAATAACCAATGGCGCCCATAACCTGCCTGCCAAGCCGAAGGGTAACCCCGCTAACGGCGTCGATCTCAAACCTGCTTAAACAAAAGGGTGCCGACAAAGGGCAAAGGAAAAGAAGGAGCGTCGATCGAGGCCAAGACAGCGAGGCTAGAATTCGCCCCTCGCCTACATAGGTATGGTGGATCGGCGGCAGCAAGATGCACTAAACAACCTATAGAGACTCGATACAACCGCGGATATCGAGAGGGATAAGAATGACCTAACCGGATCCAACCTGAAACTAACACCAAACAAACCCATCCTGTGTTTCTCGAGACCAAACGAGGAAGTCAACCGAGGAACCCACACGGTTGGCGCTTTATTTATTCGATTATAGTTGCGCACTTACTAGTCGTATAGATAATCGTCACGATAAAGTAAACAAGGGCACTTTTACTTAACCATTCCGTTATAGTGGCGGTGCTTACTAATCGACATGATAGCATGAGATAAACCCAAAACCCAAAGCTTGTTGGTACTTTTAATTCAGCCAATTGCTAGTTGCAATACTTACTAGTCGATGCAATTGTCGCAAGCGACAACCAAACAAGCAATTGTGGGCAGTATTATTAGCCATTCCGTTATAGTGAAGCTGATTACTAGTCATTATAAGTCAAATTTATAACAGAACTTTAGTTATGCTTGTCTATGATCGAGATATCGTGCTCCAAGTCGTCCATATCCATGGACACGGCCGTAAAGTTTTAACCCGCCGGGTGCACCAATAGCAACACACGCCGATCAACCTCGGAAAACCAAATCAAAACCCAACGAGGCTTTCACATTGAACAATCACAGATTCAGAATATTTGGGGCCACCCTTAAGTAGAATCCGAACGGAGTAAGCAAGCTCCGAGGCGGCCTCAAGGTCCTGGGTGGACGGTGAGAATCGGGAACCCCAAACGGGCTTGTCGACACAGAACGTGTCCCGATCCTAACAAGACAGGTGCGATTACCGCACAATCGTAAATAAAGCAAAAAACATGGCATAAGTACAGGATCGTAAATAAAACCTCAAACTAGTTTGTGGCCCCAAGAAATAAGATGAATCAAGCTCCGGCTCGGGGGTCCCATATACCTCCGGATGTGGATAGCGCATAAAATCAAGGAACAGTATCAAGTACTCGGGGTCTTACGGGACACAAGTGGGCGTCGAAACCAAATATTATCTATCACCCACCGATGCCTCTGCTTAATCAATTTTAGTTGTTAAGCAGAAAGTAAAGTGATGATAAGTAAAACTAGAATCATCTCCAACATCAACATGCGGCGGACATCAACAACCGTGGCATATGACGACACAACAAGACTTGAGCAAGCAACTACGACGCGCAAGTCCAACTATCTACCAAACAAGGTAATAGGATGTGGCCAAGGCAATATAGGGTAATCGGGATATCACAGTACGGAATCTAAAGCATCGCAACACAGATAGCAATAGATCAACAGGAGGGAAGTAAATTACTATAAAAATAAGATAGGTAGAAAGGGGGAGATGCTCGCCTGAAAACATTGCCGAAAGTTCCACCGAAGATCGGGGCGAAGCTCACATCAACTCAACGGCCTTATCCGCGAAGAAGCAAAACACTAGAAGAAACACCGGATGCGCTATTTAATACATCGGCAGAAGATCGGCATGATGCATGTATGATGTATGGCATGTCAAAGGTGCGATGCAATTAGGTCATATTAAGCGGAACCGGGGGTCCCGACAATTAATTAGGTGGTTCATGTTATTTAAAACCCCCGCAGTTTAAATGTTGTTTAACAAGGCAAAAAGAGTTACCGGTTCGCTACACAAATTTAAATGAGGCCAATATGAGACTGAATTTGCCCGCATATGGGCCCCATATTTAATGATTAGGTGAATCGGCAAAAGGCCCCCAAACCACAAATATGCATGCGGGAATGACAATTTAATATGCGTTCAAGTTGTTATTATGCATTTATAAAATAGGGTTCGAGGAAAAGGGTCACACATTAGGGTTCGGCGAACTTGGGGTTCCGGGTTCGAGGTTCGGGACGGTCTCGGTCCGACGGAGCTGGGTTCGGGTTTCGGAAGCGTTCTCGTATCCGGTCGTTTCGTATCGGGCAGATCTTGTCGCATCGGGTCTCGATGTCCGGGAGCGTAACTTGGGTCGTGCCGTTCTTGTCATCGCGAAGGACTTGCCGGTCATGTTGACGGTCATGGCGTTACGAAAGAAGTACTCGGCGTCGTGATGATCTTGTCGATCCCATGGCGGAGGCCTTGGCGCTTGGATCGGGCATCGGGGTCTTGGGGTTCCACCTTGATTATCGGGGACGATTTTGGGGCTCGGCGCCGGGCTCGGGTTCCTGTCAAGTGCTAGAAGATCCGTGGTGGAGTTCTTGTCGGAGATCCTTCGGACACCTTCGACTTGGTACGGTCTTGGCGTCGCGTCCGTGGTCTTGTGGGGTCCTTCGGTCTCGGGCGTCGGTACTCAAGTCCGCGGGACCGGGCCTCGGTCTCTCGATGATCTTGGGGTCCTCGATGGATATCTTGGTGCATCCGGATCGGGCGCCGGAGCGGTCTTGGATCGGTGCAGGAGTCCTTGGGTTCCCGACGACGTTGTCGCTGCCGATCTCGGTGGCACCAACGGGACGATCTTGGCGGTTCACGGCGAGAGGGTTCTGTGAACGGCGGTCGGGGCCGGGCTCCGGCGGGCGAAGCTTGGCGAGGGTCTGGCGGAGCGCGACGGCGGCGCTTGGGCCAGGGCCAGCGCGGTCGCCGGCGACGGCAGGCGGAGGCCGGCCTGGACGCAGCTTGATGAAGGGCGGGGCGGCGACGCTGGCTCGAAGCGGCGAGGTGAGGCTGCCGAGGTTGAGCGGAGAGAGGAGGGCTCGGTGGTAGCCGTGGCGGAGGCGGAGCTCGCATGGCGGCGGAGGACGCAGTAGGCGAGGCGGGCGCTGGGCGACGGGACGCCGAGGGGGCCGGAGCAGGCGGGTCGTGCGCTGGAGGGGCCGAGGCTGCGCGAGGCGGTCGTGAGCCCTCCGGGAAGATGACGTCCGCGAGGTAGGCTACGGCGGGGCGCGTGCCGGGCGGCCGCATGGAGGCGAGGTTGGACCCGAGGCGGCGGTCGCTCCAGGCGGAGCTCATGAGCAGGCGGGCGGCGCGGTGCGGGCTCCGGCCATGGACGGCGAGGGCCAGGGTGAGCGAGGGGCGGGCGAGCGGAGGTGAGGCGCGCGGGGCGAGCCGGGGGCGCTGGTGGCGGCGGCGAGGAGGGGGAGGCCGAGCGGCAGAGGCTCATGAGGTGGGCAGTATGGGGCGGTCCGTTGGGGGAGGTATCTGGGGAGAGACGGGGAGGCTGGAAGGGACGGGTCCCATGGGGACCACGGCAGAGCCAGGCTGCATCGCGTGTCTGTGCTGCGTGTGTTTGGTGAGTGAGGGAGTGTGTGAGCTGGGGAGAGAAGGCCACGTGGCGGTGTTGATTGGTTAGGGGAGGTTAGGTGAGGTGGCGTGATTCTATTGAGAGGGTGAGGTGGCGGTAGGGTGGGTAGAAATATTGGTAGGTTTAGGATTAGAAGGCGCGTTTGGACCGATCTGAAAATCTGGCGTTCGGGTCGGGTTGGCCCGTTCGACTGCCTACTAAAATAAAATAAAACTTTATTTGTTTAATTGGACCGTTGCAAACCGCTCATGCCAAAACAAAACAATCCGAACCGGGTTTGGCGTTTAATAAAAGATGGGCGTTGAAAACGAATCGGGGTTTGCAAAATAGTTTTTAGCAAACAATGCATGATGATGACGATGCAATGCACAAATTCAACGCGATTTTCTAGTAGTGGTTTTGCGGGATGCCACAATTACATAGCTCATTTGGCTATTACATTACATTGCAGCGGAATAACTAAAATCATGGGTCCTTCATCTTCAAAGTGCCACAGGCAGATGTTGGTTGTAGACTTTGTAATCCTAATCAAACAATCTTCACAAAAATCAATCAAACCTGCAACATTACAAGTTACAGCCACAAGGGTCAATACATTTGAATTGTATTGGCAAGTGATACTATAACAGTATAGTGGAGTCTATCATCTATATGCATTTGGCTAAGTGGAGTTGAGGCTTGCATTGCTCAAAATAGATTTTTCCTTAACATTTGAAAATACTAAGTTTTGTTTGGCAAAAACATTTTTCTCAATCAAAGATTGAAGATCCTTTACAAGGCATCTCTGAATCAAAGATTGAAGATTTCAAACAACCCTTGTTCAATCCACAAGTTTTAACTTAGAAATTTGAATGATGAGATTCTTGATTGCTTCCATGTCTTGATGCTCAAATTGTCCTTTACCAGGGACATGGCTAAGTACTTAGATTCTACACTCTGTAGAGGTGGTGCACTTTCCCCACAAGACTTGGTTTCCCAAGACAAGATCTTCGAAGCCTTCCTTAGAACAAAATGGACGCCTCCAACCTATCAAACACTACCACCCATGTCCATATGGCTAAGTTCTTGCAACCTATATGATCATGGCGAGCCCATATTGCCAAGTGGTTGCACTTGAAGCTTCTCAACATTTGACATCTCAAATCTCTTTGTGCCTGGGTGGCATACCACAAGTGAGATACACAAGCCAAGTCCATGGCCTTGTGAACCACTCAACCAAAAACCACCAAGCAAGCCCATTCCACCCAGGTGATTCATTAACTTAGTTGTTTTATTAGACAAAATCACAAGTCCTCAGACTTAGAATATTTTTCCATAGTGTGAATATATATTCCACCCATGTTTTCTATTAGCTAGGCTAAGCTTGATAGTAATAGGAATCTTAACTTAGGAAGATTTCCTCTAAGGTTTCATCTACTAGTTTTCCTATAGCAAGGTTTATACTTAGCAAAATCCATGCAAGTTTTACTTAGCAAAATCACTAATGCATAGTGAAAGTAATGGGATAGAAAGTATGAAGCATCACTTGCCTTTTTGGTAGGGAATGGTGGTTCACTCCTTGATCTTGCTAGTCTCACACTTCACTACAAGTCAATCAAGCAAACACAAATTCAATTCACATTCCAAACCAAAGTCAAACAAACAATTTCTCACACACAAAGTAATGGAATCTAAGTCATGCATAAGCATGCAAAGGTTGGTTCTATTGCAAGGATGGTATCCACTAGGCTTCTAAACTTTGTAAGTTCCAAATTGGTCATTTACCAAAATGGCAAAGTCATTAGTTAGAGGGTTTTGCCCAAAAACTATTTTAAAATCCATTCAACATTTTATGTGGTGGATAATGGTTTTATTAAATCAAAAATCTTTAAGTTTCTCACCAAAAGTTTCTAACTCCCAAGACTTGTTGTTTTGGTTCAGTAGCTTTGAATCAAAATATTTTCCCAAAGTTTTATTCCAAAATCCTTTTTCATAATAAAACCATTATCTTTACTTAGCTAAAAATAGACTAATTCAATTAATCCATTCTAAATTTTCCAATTTTATTTTCAAAACCATGGGTTGGTTCCTAGGGTCAGTAAGGTCACAACAAACCATTTTGCAAAAGTTTTAACCCTAAAATCAATTTTAAACAATTTTTATACTCTAAACAAGCTCACAAAAGAATCTGCAAAAACAAGCAAACTAAAAAATACCATTTGCTAAACTAAGGGCATGGTTGGCTAGGTCTTGTTCTCCTGAATCCAACGACATAAAATTTGTAATTTTTGGACGTGTGGATCCAAAGTTATAAGGGTTTGAAATTCATCTCTCAATGAGATTTCAAATATGCTTTAAACCTAATACTGGCCACGCGTCGCTGTTTCATTGGTTGATACCGGTTCGGCCGGATCAGCTCTGTGGAACGTTAGATCTAAATGAATCGTGTGGCTCAGGAGGCGTAACTCTTCGTGGTTTAAGTGATCTATCGTAATCGTTCGATCCAAATCCTACGGACCTAAACAATTGGCCATTAACTAGCGGCGCTGCGCGGCTGTGCGCCGCGACGACGGGCAGACGGCGGCGGCGATGGTGAAATAGGAAACGAGGGAGGAGGAAAAGGTGCTCACCGGAATCGTTGACGCTTGCTGATGCTCAACGTGGTACTGGTTGGTGAAGGGGCACATGGGGCTGTCCTTGATTGCTCGCCGGAGACGAGCTGGGCTTCGGCGGTTCAGGAGGTCGTCGAGGGCGAGGATAGGGGGCGCCCTAGGACAAATGAATAGCACCATTAGGTCCGCGAGAGCATGGCGGTCATCATCGTATCCACGGGGAAGAGAGGGGTGGTCGGATTTTACCGGGGAGACGTCGTCGGAGAACGGCAGGAGACGGCGGCGCTCTGTCGTGTTCCTTGTCGGCTTTCTAGAGCACGCGCGGACGAGTGGTTGGTTCTGGGAGCTGCGTAGGAAGATGGGGATCACGCCGGGTGGTCGAGGGAAGCGATTCGTGTCACGGAATCGGTCGAGAACCTCGTCGGAGCAGAGGATGCTCGGGGAGAAATTGAGGCGGCCTGGGGGCGTGTCGAAGTGGGGCGACAGAGGGGAACCAGAGAGGAGAGGAAGACAATTTATCGTGCGTGATTACTGCAGGTTTTACTCGCGGCATTAAGGCGAATTAATCCGGAGAAATCAAAGCCTGCAACAGTGACGAGGGAGGAAGAACCAGTCGCGGGGTGGGGAAGGAGAACAGTGGAAAGTGGGCCTACCGGTCAGTGGGAAAAGAAAAGAGGGTAGGGTCCACTGGTCATACTCTGTGTGGGTCAGAATCTGGGTGCTAAACTTTTTCTTTCGGGGTGAGGGAAAGCTGGGCTGTTGGGCTTAGTGGGGCTTGGCCAGTTGGGTCAGGTCCAATTTACAATTTTTCTGTCTGTTCGTTTTATTCTTTTCTATTTCTATTTTCTGATTTGATATTCAAACAAATGATTCAATCAACAATTCAAACAAAACAAACTTGTAATGAGTTTTTGGTTCTGTTTATCAACATAAACCACATCCCAAAATAAAATATTATTTTTATTCTTTTTAGGATCCATTCATTAATTAAATAAAATGGATATTTAGTTATTTAATCAAATAGGGTTTGATTTAATTAATAAAATCTCTATTTGAAATCCAAATATTTTCAATACCAAATCAGTAGGTTTTATTTGGAAATAAATAATATTTGGAAACTTGTTTAAAACAAAATAACCTTTTATTTTAGGGTCCATTAATAATTAAATAGAATGGACCTTAGTTATTAAATCAAATAGGATTTGTTTTATTAAAATATTTATTTTGAAATCTAAAATAAAACCAAAACACTTCAGTAGGTTTTATTTGAGAATATAAAGTATTTGGAAAACTTATTTAAAATAAATAAATAAGTTTTAGTGTTTATTTAAAATGGGAAAAGCCTTTACTTAAATAAAATTTGGATATTAAATCCTTATTATTCTATTTTAATTAAAACTTTACTATTTTTAAACAAAACAAAACATTTTATTTCAAAATCTTGGCCAAGGTTTAATTTGGCTTTATAAAATAACCTTTATTTATAAATCCACCTTTTCCTTTTAAAACAAAATCTTTTATTTAAAAGATCAATAATGGTATTTCCAAAACATTTTATTTTTCCTCTATTTAAAATGTTTATCTTTTTAAATACCTTTAGGATTTTATTTAATCCAAATTGGTTTGAGGCTCCAATTGAATTCAAAATGTTTCTTCTGGCCCTGAAAATCAAACAAAGTTTTATTTTATTCATTTATTTTTCACATTACAAGATTTGGAAAATCTTGGGATGTGAGAGGCTACCACCCTTAAAATAAATCTCGTCCCGAGATTTGGGGAGGCTAGGGTTACAAGCAGGTTCAAACAACTAGGGTACTACCACCCTTAAAAATTTTCAAACAAAATTACATATTGTCCTTCTTGGAATCCTAGGGAAAATCTCTCATGGCAAACATTTGCATTGTGTCCTTGGTTTCCATACTTGACTCATGGGCCAAGGTTGAGATCCTTCATAGACTTGTTTAACTTGTTCTTCATATTTTCTGGACAATTGTTTGCATAGTGGCCTAGTTCCTTGCATTTGAAACATGTTATAAGTTTGAGGTCTTGAGGTGGCCTCTCTGGACAATATGATGCATAATGTCCTAACTCCTTGCAGTGTTTGCACATCACTTGGCTAATATACTTCCTCATCTTGGGTTTTACTAGCCTTTGTTTGTCTTCTTGGCTCTTCTCCTTTTCTGGGCATTCACTGGCATAGTGTCCCATCTCTTTGCAATTGTAACACTGCAACTGGCTTATGTCCTTCTTCTTCTTTTTGGGTCTTTCCAAAGCTAGGAGTTCTTCTAGTTCATGTTCTTCATAGGTGGGAGATATTTCTCTCTTCTTGGGGCATTGATGTTCATGCTCCTTGGATGTATGATCCTTGTTTCTAAAAATATTGCTAGCCTGGGTTCCTTCTAGAATAACATCCTTGTCATCCTTGTTGTCATTAGCTCTTTGGGAAAAGTTTTCTCCCATGTTGATCACTTGAGTAATCAATCCTTGCAACATTTGGGATTGAAGTTTCAAAATCCTTTGTATGGCTGGGTCTAGTCCATTGTTGTTGGCTAAAAGCTGAGTTGTCTCTTGGATCAACTGGTTTTGGGTTGCTATAAGTTCTTTCATGTTGTCCTCTTGGTTGTTGTTGTTGTCATCAACCTTGATGTTGGAGTTTCTTGGAGAAGTCATCTGTTTGGGTTGAAGGGAGATTAGAATAGGCAAAATATTTCTAAGGGAATAATTCTAATCACACACATCACAATTCACACAAGCAATGTGCAAGCAATCACAAACAAAACATTTCACTCAACAACAAAGTTCAAACACATCTTTAGGCAACAAAATATTTTTGTTACACCACATAAGTTGGTGTGTTTGACTTAACTAAAATATGGTGGTCCATCTATATGGTTCACTTGTGATCTTTCCATCTTTCTTTGGTTGATTCTTCTTGCATGAAATCATGGTTTCCTTGAGAAAAACTCTTGGTCACAATACTTCAAATGATGTGGTCTCTTTCTAAATTTTGCATTCCCTCAGTCTCTAAATCTTGAGCAAGATTTCCTTCTTTCACTTGTAGTCCTTAGTGGTATCCAAGTTAGAAGTCCTTGATGAACATGCTGAAGATGTTGAAGTCATTAGAGTTGAAGAAGTTGAAATCATTAGAGTTGAAGGTGTTGAAGAAGTCCTTTGCACATGGTGTAGTCTTTGGCCATGGGATAGGTTTTTCCAACAAGTTGAAATAGAAGAGATGTAGAATCAAAAACCAAAAGGTTTGAGTAAAGAGTTTACTAGATTGTTTGTAAATAAATTTTGGAACAAATACAACTCCTATTTTTCTAAGGGTTTTGTCCAATCCTAGGTTTACAAATCCTACACGCAACACAATGCTCTGATACCATCTGTAGAGGTCTCAACCTAATAAGGTAGATTCCTCCTGTGTTTACAATGCTAGTCCCTGGATCAATAGCTAGCATCCACAGTATAGATGTAATATCAAGAAACAAAGGTCATAATATAACTTTATAACCAGGAATAACATAATTTTATTACATCATTACATAGCTCATTTGGCTATTACATTACATTGCAGCGGAATAACTAAAATCATGGGTCCTTCATCTTCAAAGTGCCACAGGCAGATGTTGGTTGTAGACTTTGTAATCCTAATCAAACAATCTTCACAAAAATCAATCAAACCTGCAACATTACAAGTTACAGCCACAAGGGTCAATACATTTGAATTGTATTGGCAAGTGATACTATAACAGTATAGTGGAGTCTATCATCTATATGCATTTGGCTAAGTGGAGTTGAGGCTTGCATTGCTCAAAATAGATTTTTCCTTAACATTTGAAAATACTAAGTTTTGTTTGGCAAAAACATTTTTCTCAATCAAAGATTGAAGATCCTTTACAAGGCATCTCTCAATCAAAGATTGAAGATTTCAAACAACCCTTGTTCAATCCACAAGTTTTAACTTAGAAATTTGAATGATGAGATTCTTAATTGCTTCCATGTCTTGATGCTCAAATTGTCCTTTACCAGGTACATGGCTAAGTACTTAGATTCTACACTCTGCAGAGGTGGTGCACTTTCCCCACAAGACTTGGTTTCCCAAGACAAGATCTTTCAGAAGCCTTACCTTAGACCAAAATGGGACGCTCCAACCTATCAAACACTACCACCCACTCCATATGGCTAAGTTCTTGCAACCTATATGATCATGGCGAGCCCATATTGCCAAGTGGTTGCACTTGAAGCTTCTCAACATTTGACATCTCAAATCTCTTTGTGCCTGGGTGGCATACCACAAGTGAGATACACAAGCCAAGTCCATGGCCTTGTGAACCACTCAACCAAAAACCACCAAGCAAGCCCATTCCACCCAGGTGATTCATTAACTTAGTTGTTTTATTAGACAAAATTACAAGTCCTCAGACTTAGAATATTTTTCCATAGTGTGAATATATATTCCACCCATGTTTTCTATTAGCTAGGCTAAGCTTGATAGTAATAGGAATCTTAACTAAGGAAGATTTCCTCTAAGGTTTCATCTACTAGTTTTCCTATAGTAAGGTTTATACTTAGCAAAATCCATGCAAGTTTTACTTAGCAAAATCACTAATGCATAGTGAAAGTAATGGGATAGAAAGTATGAAGCATCACTTGCCTTTTTGGTAGGGAATGGTGGTTCACTCCTTGATCTTGCTAGTCTCACACTTCACTACAAGTCAATCAAGCAAACACAAATTCAATTCACATTCCAAACCAAAGTCAAACAAACAATTTCTCACACACAAAGTAATGGAATCTAAGTCATGCATAAGCATGCAAAGGTTGGTTCTATTGCAAGGATGGTCTCCACTAGGCTTCTAAACTTTGTAAGTTCCAAATTGGTCATTTACCAAAATGGAAAAGTCATTAGTTAGAGGGTTTTGCCCAAAAACTAATTTAAAATCCATTCAACATTTTATGTGGTGGATAATGGTTTTATTAAATCAAAAATCTTTAAGTTTCTCACCAAAAGTTTCTAACTCCCAAGACTTGTTGTTTTGGGTCAGTATCTTTGAATCAAAATATTTTCCCAAAGTTTTATTCCAAAATCCTTTTTCATAATAAAACCATTATCTTTACTTAGCTAAAAATAGACTAATTCAATTAATCCATTCTAAATTTTCCAATTTTATTTTCAAAACCATGGGTTGGTTCCTAGGGTCAGTAAGGTCACAACAAACCATTTTGCAAAAGATTTAACCCTAAAATCAATTTTAAACAATTTTTATACTCTAAACAAGCTCACAAAAGAATCTGCAAAAACAAGCAAACTAACAAATACTATTTGCTAAACTAAGGGCATGGTTGGCTAGGTCTTGTTCTCCTGAATCCAACGACATAAAATTTGTAATTTTTGGACGTGTGGATCCAAAGTTATAAGGGTTTGAAATTCATCTCTCAATCATTTCAAATCTGCTTTAAACTAATCGCCACGTCATTTTTCATTGGTTGATACGGTTCGGCCGGATCAGCTCTGGAACGTTAGATCTAAATGAATCGTGTGGCTCGAGGCGTAACTCTTCGCGATTTAAGTGATCTATCGTAATCGTTGATCCAAATCCTCGACCTAAACAATTGGCCATTAATCGCGTATTGCTGTGGCGCGGCGGCAGGCGAATGGCGGCGATGGTGAAATAGGAAACGAGGAGGAGGAAAAGGTGCTCACCGGAATCGTTGATTCTTCGATGCTCAACGTGGTACTTGGTTGGTGAAGGCGCATGGTGTCCTTGATTGCTCACCGGAGGCAGTGGGCTTCGAGGTTCGGGAGGTTGTCGAGGGCGAGGATAGGCGCCCTAGGACAAATGAATAGCACCATTAGGTCGCGAGCATGGCGGTCATCATCGTATCCACGGGAAGAGAGGGTGGTCGGATTTTCGGGAGGCGTCGTCGAGAGACGGCGAGAGGCAGACGGCGCTCGTGTTCCTTGTCAGCGTTCTAGAGCACGCGCGGACGAGTGGTTGGTTCTGGGAGCTGTGTAGGAAGATGGCGATCACGCTCGGGTGGTCGAGGGGCAGTGGGGAGATTCGTGCTCGCCGGAATCGGTCGAGAACCTCGTCGGAGCAGAGGATGCTCGGGGAGAAATTGAGGCGGCTTTGGGCGTGTCGAGTGGGGCGGCAGAGGAACCGGAGAGGAGAGGAAGACAATTTATCGTGCGTGATTATCGCAGGTTTTACTCGCGGCATTAAGGCGGAGAAATCAAAGCCTACAACGGTGTGAGGAGGAAGAACCGATCAGCGGTGGGGAAGGAGAAACGATGGAAAGTGGGCCTACGGTCGATGGGAAAAGAAAAGAGGGTAGGGTCCACTGGTCATACTCTGTGCGGGTCAGAATCTGGGTGTTAAACGTTTTCTTTCGGGGTGAGGGAAAGCTGGGCTGCTGGGCTTAGTTGGGCTTGGCCAGTTGGGTCAGGTCCAATTTACATTTTTTACATCTGCTCGTTTTATTCTTTTCTATTTCTATTTTGATTTGATATTCAAACAAATGATTCAATCAACAATTCAAACAAAAAAAACTTGTAATGAGTTTTTGGTTCATTTATCAACATAAACCACATCCCAAAATAAAATATTATTTTTATTCTTTTTAGGATCCATTCATTAATTAAATAAAATGGATCTTTAGTTATTTAATCAAATAGGGTTTGATTTAATTAATAAAATCTCCATTTGAAATCCAAATATTTTCAATACCAAATTAGTAGGTTTTATTTGGAAATAAATAATATTTGGAAACTTGTTTAAAACAAAATAACCTTTTATTTTAGGGTCCATTAATAATTAAATAGAATGGACCTTAGTTATTAAATCAAATAGGATTTGTTTTATTAAAATATTTATTTTGAAATCTAAAATAAAACCAAAACACTTCAGTAGGTTTTATTTGAGAATATAAAGTATTTGGAAAACTTATTTAAAATAAATAAATAAGTTTTAGTGTTTATTTAAAATGGGAAAAGCCTTTACTTAAATAAAATTTGGATATTAAATCCTTATTATTCTATTTTAATTAAACCTTTACCATTTTTAAACAAAACAAAACATTTTATTTCAAAATCTTGGCCAAGGTTTAATTTGGCTTTATAAAATAACCTTTATTTATAAATCCACCTTTTCCTTTTAAAACAAAATCTTTTATTTAAAAGATCAATAATGGTATTTCCAAAACATTTTATTTTTCCTCTATTTAAAATGTTTATCTTTTTAAATCCCTTTAGGATTTTATTTAATCCAAATTGGTTTGAGGTTCCAATTGAATTCAAAATGTTTCTTCTGGCCCTGAAAATCAAACAAAGTTTTATTTTATTCATTTATTTTTCACATTACAAGATTTGGAAAATCTTGGGATGTGACAAAGACCTTCGAGTAAATAAATTTCTTTTATAAAAGGTGAAGTCATTCTTGTACACCAACATAAGGACAATCTGTCTTAACCAATAATCTTTATTCATATGAATAAAAGGATGAACAAGAATATTAAAACTCCTAAAACCCATGGTAAACAATTACAATTTAAAACCCTAACTTTTATTTCAATCATATATGCCTAGAAATTATAGTTATCAATTCTCTCTCATAATTCATTTCAAATAATAACTTTCCATTTGAAAAGGTGATATTAATAAACATCATAAACACAAACACAATATGTTTAGCCATTAACCCTTATTCACATCCATACAAGAAATATGAGAATATTAAATCTTCTAAGAACTTATGGTAAGCATTTTCAATTCAAACCTTAACTCATATGTAGTTGTAATAAATATATATATTGCTATTTCCTAAAATTATGAGAATAATATTAACCATATTAATTACTCAAAACTTTATGTATAAATAATAATGAAGGAGCACTATATATAAAAGATTCTTTAATATTATAAATCAATAAGAATCAAAACTCATGGATTAATAATAATGCAATCTTTAATAAATTTATGAATACTGGATACAATAAATTCATATCAAAATTCCTTACAAATACTAAACAAATTCCAATATTACTGCAATTATACAGAAAATAAATTCTATAAATAAATTTCAATCAAATGTGTAATATTCAAACCTGAAAATAAAACAGAATTTAGAAAAAGGAAAGAACCAGGAAAAACAGAAGAAGAATCAAATCTGGCCCACAACCCATCTTTCCTCTTCACTTTTTGTCGCACACACATGTTACACCGCGGCCTACTTGGCCCAATTCCATAGCCCATACCGGTTCAACGTTTCTTTTACTTTCTTCTTCCTCTCGCCAGAATGCAAGTCTTGTGAAGTCATCGGCACATCGTTGCGTCCGTCACATGCCCGCGATGCTCATCGCCAAGATCTGAGCCGCCGTTGATCGTTGCCTATAAGAAGACCACCGATGCGGCGGAGACCCTTATCCTCACCCTTTTCCCCACTTCTTCCTCTGTATAAAAACCTAGCTCGCCGGCGTCGTTAGCCGTCGCTGCTAGAGGACGCCCCAGGACCAGACGTGTGTGCTACGAGCTTCACCATGGTGTGCTGCATCTCCCAGGTGAAGGAATCGATCCGGAAAGCCCTTAATCCTCCGCATCGACCCTGTCTTCCCGAAGTCCGACCGCCATCGTGCACCTCGATTCAGCTTAGAATTTCCTTCACCGAGCCTCCCACGAGCTTCCTGGTGAGCTACTGAGCATGCTACTGCCTTTCGTTGGTTCAATTGCTTCTTATATCGAGCCCCCACCGTGTGTTGATGTGCACCACCGCGAGTCGCCGTCGTTCCCTGCCTTCCGATGACCAAAAACGAGCGGCTCAACCACCCCTCGACTCGCCTTCGTCCCCTCGTTCTAACAAAACTAATCACAGCATCTCGCATGCTCCCAATCGCCCAGCAAATCCATGATCTGAAGATCATCTTCAGATGATGTCACTGTGACGTCAGGCCCACCTCATCTTTGACCCATTCAACTTTTTTGACTGGTCCTCGCTGAGGTGGCGTGTGGCGTGGCCCATGGCCCATCTGTCATTCTCTGTGAGTAGGGATAACTCAAGTAACAAAAACATTAATCAAATAGGGTATTCCATGTGGCAACTAGCCCACTGGTCAGTGAATAAGGTAGGTTTAGCTTCGTACCAAAAGTATTTTCTGTTTAGGAATTAGATAAAACATTATAGAATCAAATATAAATATTTCATGAAATACAACAAAATGATTATCAAAATAAGTATTCTTGTTTAATTAATAACTTTTTTTATAATTTAGAAAAATACATGTAATGTATGAATTTTTTTAGAAAAATAAAATCTATAATTTAAAACCATTATCAAACATTATTATGTTAACAATTTAAATAATTATTATTTAATAAAGATTTTAAAAGTAATAAAACTTTAATGATTCATTATTTAATAATGGTAAATGTTAAAAATATACATAAAATACCAAAAATCTTGGAAAAATAAAAACAATACTTTAAAACTATAACCATACATTATTATTTCACTTAAATAAACATTTTTTATTTATTAAGTATTTATAAAATAATAAATCTTATAAAAAACATATCTTATTATTTTTAAATCACAAAAATAAATGTAGTATACCAAAATGATCACAAAATAATACCTACATGTTAAAAATATAATATTCTACTTTTGAATTAAATAAAAAGTTAAACACTTTAATAACTTGAATTTAAACTTATTTCCTTAGTTAATAATTCATATAAGGGTAAATAAAATTTGCTAATATTATAAAATTAACTAATTAAAGTCTAATAAATAGTATTAGTCTTGAATATTGATAGTATGAAGTCAAAATGGTTTAACACATTTTAAATACAATTTTATTGAATTATCCTTCAACCATAAGTGTAGATTATTTTATAAAAGGATCCTTATCTAATATAAAATCTCCAAGAATAATTTGTAATGGGATAAAACCTATTCCTTTACTTTAACCACAAGTTTATAAACAAATCAAAACACTATAGTGAGTTCATAAGTAGTAAATAATATTGTTTACTTATTCATAAACCTTAACCACACCCTTATAGGGAGATAAATCCCTTTATACATTTATAATGTAAAGAAACCACTACCAAATAAAAGTAATACCATTCTTAAGTAACTTTAAAGAAACGTTGTGAAGTGAACAAGGTATAAGTATAATAAGCATTACACCTAAAGTCCATCTATGTTTTAAAGTTAACTTTAGTCTACCAGACTTTAAGTATAATGCTAAATACTTTATTATGTGTTTTATAGTTAACTTTGGTCTATTTTTAATTAAGACCTAAAGCATCTCAATACCAAACTAACCAAGTTAAAAACCAAGATAGATAAGTCTCAAATACTACTACTATCATTATTAAAATAAAGCAATTCTTTCTTACTCAAAGACTATAACTTGAAAGAACACCTAATAAGGTTAACTTAAAGTTTAAATACAACTTCTTAGCTAAATAAGATTTTCTTCAAAAATTATTCTTTTAAGATACATTATAAAGCAAAACATAAGCATTCCTCTAAAGGCTCTAAATGATGATCAAACCTGGTATACACAGTCTTTAGGAACCTTCCACATTTATATGTTTTATTATGGTATGCTACTTATTATGTTACATATTGTTCTCACACACTCACAAGCCCTAATAAGAACCACAAGTGTGAAACCTATCTAAAAGGACAACACATTCTAAATAAATCATTTCCAGTATCTAAACCCTAGAACAACGTTATCTCCGGGATTCACGTTTATAAAGTGCATCACATTACTCATGCATAAGAGCATATTGCTTCTTTAAATATTAGTCCTTACCAGACTAATGATGCTGATTTCAGATATTGGATCTTATATTGTCTTGAAGATCGTGAGTGCATAATCTTGCAATCACAAAAGGCAAGTTCACACTTGCTCATGTCCTTTGTTTATTTTTTGTAAAGTATTTTGCAAATCCAGTGTTGTCATCACCTGCATTTGAAAAAGGTCAGAAAACACTATTTTTGATAATAATGTGAGCTATTGGTTACTGATCCAGGGTGATCAGCTAATCTATTAAATCTGGCAGTTGGAATACCACTGTTCAGGACTATATCACATAGGATTTAACAACCAATGTCGCCAGTGATTCTTGCGCCGTATATTACGCGTTGACCATGAGATTTGGAATAGGACAGAGAAGTCAGTTGTATCTTTTCCCTCTCGCATGGAGCCGGATGTGCGGGTCATGGCTGTTATCACTCGTAGCGTTCATATTAATTGGTAATTCATAGAGGATATGCAGCATATGGGTGGGAGCCCTCAACGTCCCACGATAGTTCCGGCATCTGAACGGTCTGTATTGCCTATTGCCGTAATTCAATAGGTGGGCATGGCATACACCAAGGAGACATGCGGGGTCGCGGAGAAGGCAGTGATTGGCTTGGATCTTAGGTTGGGCCTCAAACCAAGAAAGTTTGAACGGGAACATAATCCCGGCCGTGCAACAAAGCCTAGGTCTCTCATGGGTAAAGTGACGCACCTCTGCAGAGTGTAAGAACTGTAACTTGTTACTCTGTTAGGGAAGGAGTTATGACGCCATGGAAAGGAACTCCATGAAAGTGCTGGTAAACCCGTGAAGGCTGACGGACATAGCTTTTTAGAATAAAAGCAACCTTTGAAAAAATGTTTATGAAAACTTGCATTGCCTACGACCTACGGTCTGTGGCTGTAGATATAGCGCATCAAACACTCCTTTTCTAGTGAACTTGCTGAGTACGCTCGTACTCAAAGTATCTTCTTAACCCTTGCTAGATTCTGAAGCCTTTAAGACGACGTCTACATCAAGTCATGCTCCAGGAATCATCATCAAAAGCTAAAACTCTTCAATGAAGTCAAGAAAGTCACCATATACATCAACTCGAGTGAAGACGAAGTTACTGATTAGATAGAAATATAATCCCTAGCCATAGAACCTATTTTTTTAGTGTATTGCAATAGCATCAATGCCAGACCATTAGTTAAGATACTAGTCTTAATAGTATAATAATTTTTGAGTTGTTTATCTCTGATTCTTCTTTGTAAGAAGATTCTTTCTCTCTCTTTAAACTAGAGTGTTCTCTGGATCTTGTGTAAAGAGTTCAGTTGTAACCTATAGTCATGTCTTGGACCTGTCGTGTTTCTGTTGTACTACTCTGAGGGATGTAATACTACGGTGTTTCATTGGTGTTATGTCAATGACTATAGTGTACTACATCATGCAGTGGTATGCTGGGTCACCGCACGAATATTGCATTTGGACACCGCTTTTTCATCAGAATCCTGACTCCAACAGTTCATTCTCCAAAAGTCATCCAACATGCAAAAATAGATGAAATAACATAAATATCACCTCTTAATATGAAATATATCAATGAATAGTAGTAAATTATGATATAGAATAGTGATGCAAATTGGATGTATCAGACACCCGTCCCCGCTTCCACCGTAGCCGCCGGCGAGGACGCCCTCGTCCCCGTACAGGCCCTCGCCGTTCTCCTGCAGATCCCGCACAGCTGGGACCCCTACGGGGACAACGATGACATCAGGCCGGAGAACCCCTTCGACACCAGCTTAGCCGACCCATGGTCGGAGGTAACTAGGGTTTTCTCCCCTTCCTTTGTTCTTCCCCCATTCTAAATCGTTGGATGCTAGATCATGTGTTATTAGGGCCCGACTGTTCGTATTTTCAATCGTTGGATGCTAGGTGTTTTTATAGTAGCTAATCCTCTTGTGTTAGATCCCGTATTTCAATGAATGCCTCTTGTTGGGATCAGTACTAGCACCGATCTATAGTTGGGATCAGTATTCGATTTGGTTTGAGATTTGGAGATTGGGGAATAATCAGGGGATCTCAATCGGTTAATTTATGCAAGTAATCAATACCGATAATCAGGGTATCTCAATCATGTCCTTATTGCACGCTACTGTTTTTTGTAATAGGTGGATAGCAGCGACGTCTGCAGCGACGACGAGTCCACGGACACCAAGACTAAATGAGTCTTGAGGAAGTCAAGTCCGGCCAGTTCAACGACTTCTTCGCCGGCGACGTCTACAGGTGCCCCTTCTGCACCAGTGGCCTCGCCACCGACTTCAACTCCCTCATGAGGCATGCCGAGGACGTGAAGACCTGCAGACTGTTAAAGAACGTCCACGCCTTCAGAGCCAAGCACCAGGCGCTCGGTTTTCACCTCTGCAACCTCCAGTAGGTGGCCATCGAGGAGGGTCGCATGCCCCCGATCAAGCCCAAGGCGCCAAGGTCAAGGGGCTGGGCAGCAAGAAGTGGAGGAAGCGCCAGAGGGAAGAGATGGAGGCCCTCCTAGCAGAGAACCATAAATGAAGAGAGAAGCTGCTCTAAATTCGTTTCCTTTTAGAGCAAAAATTAACACAACTGTTAGCGATATAAAGAGGAAAAGACACTCTTAAAAAGGCCAATCATAACAATAACAAAAAAAATCTTCCAATTTAGACGACATGGCGCACGTAACTACCAAACACGCCCTACATGGTCCCATAGCACATCCCCCGAAACGCGTTCCCAACAAGCCGGCCTCACGCAGTCCAACATGGGAGGGGGGGTCCTACTACAAGACCCGACCGAATATGGCCCTACTTATCAGCATGTAACGGAGGGTCCTACTTGTCAACACGTAACGACGAGGGTCCACTACGGGACCCACCTAAATGTAACTACCTCGGTGAACTACGCTCCTAGATACAAGCCTGGATGAGAGATAGCGGTTGAAATAGTACGGCGGGGCCCCAAAAGCCACTCACTGGTAGTCCTTTCAGACGTCCCAACCGCTAACCTCTCAACGGGACCTGTCAGGCGGCGTGGTCGGCAGCGAAGGGATCAACTACGTACAAGTGGGTATGTACGAAAGCCACCATACAAGAGTACATCAGAGCCACACCATCTATAAAGAAAGGAAATATACCAACGCCATACGGCAAGATTCAAATGACCTAGATACATCTATAATTTAGGATAACTCCTCATACAGCACACATCAGAGTATCATGCAGGCAAACAAGATCCGAATGCGGATAAGAAGCAAATAGGCATAAGATGCCGAGAAAATAAGCACATCCCAACTACAGTCTCACGGATCCCGTGCGGAATCTCTACACCATACGGTTGCCACTTCATCGGCTTCTTCCACCCAGATGTCTCACGAGAAGGTACTGTTCATCTGAATCAAGAATTTATCGTGTGAGACCCTAAGGGTACTCAAGAAGACTTAATGCCTCTAAAGGGACACAACTCGGGTGACGCAATTGCAGCAAAAGATAAACCCTAGCAATTCTACGGATAGCGCTAACCATCCGCCTAACCAATGATAGACGGATGTCCGTGAATTAAATACAACATTATAATGGTAATTTCATCCGATCCATCCTCCTCCCTGCTTACCAACAAGGAAGCGGACGAACAACCGCCCCATCCGTTGGCGATTTTATTAACCATTCCATTAGTATTGCACTATTTACTAGTCAAGTGGTTTTAGTCAAATTAGAAGCGGTACTTTGTTTATGCTTGTCTATGATCAAGCGTGCTCCAAGTCGTCCATAACCGCCGACACCGCTTTCAGAAAGTTTTACCCGGCCGGGGTGCACCAACAGCAACACACGCTCGATCAACCTCGGAAAAACCAAATCAAAACCCAACGAGGCTTTCACGACTGAACAATCACAAGACTCAGAAATATTTGGGGCCACCCTTAAGTAGACCCATAGCAGTAAGCAAGCTCGAGACGGCCTCAAGGTCTTTGGGTATATACGGTTGTGAACGATCGGGAACCCCAACGGGGCTTGTCGACACCGGAATCGTGTCCGATCCTAAGCAAGATGCAGTATCCTGCTGACAATCGTAAATAAAGCGATAAAGCATGGCATAAGTACAGGATCGTAAATAAAACCTCAAACTAGTTTGTGGCCCCAAGAAATAAGACGGAATCAAGCTACGGTCCAGGGGGTCCCATATACCTCCGGATGTGGATAGCGCGATAAATCAAGGAACAGGAATCAAGTACTGGGGTCTTACGGGACACAAGTGAGCAGGAAAAACCAAATAGCGGATATTGCCCACCGGTGCCACTTTCTTTAGTTATCCCAGAACTACTCAGGTTAAGTTGTTTAAGTACCTCGTTATCCAACAGACTCTCACAAACCCTACACATGCTGTTCTACGACTCGCATGGCTCAAACAACTCCTATAGTAGTGTCTCATGGGATGGAGGAAACAAGCTTGGTGGGGTTTAAAAGTAAAGGCTATGCATACTTGGGATTCAATTTAATGCAATCGCGACTCAATGATGCAAGAATAAGATAGAGGCAATAGGTACTGTATGTATGCAAGCGTGTGGTAGTGCTTGCACAGTGTCTCTGTTGAAGCAAAGGACGGTTACAGGTAGTGCTCACAGTTCTCTTGATCTGACCCACCTCGGTGTCTATCCGAGAAAAACCAAACAAACAAGGCCAACATAAATATAGAGCACAAGCATATGAATAAGATGCGTCAAGCAAACAATCATGCCATGATGAATGATGCACAATTTACATGGCAAGAAAGGTAGCATGGCATGGTGAGGTGTGAAGAACAAGAAAGTAACATTTATTTGGGTTTTAGAACCACATTTTGTTGCCATAACAGTTGTTGTTCACAATATATTCATATGATGCATGCTGCAATTGAAGTCAAGGGTAGCATAAACAGAAAGGTCTCGTCGAGCTGATCATTTTAGACTACTCATTTGCTTAATTTGGATTTCCCAATCAAAAGTTATTTAATTTTTAAATTATAGTGGCAATTGAAGTAATTAACACAACTTGGAATTTAACTTGTGCAAAACACTAAACAGATGGCATATTTGAAATCCTCTCATTTTTCTGAACCAAAAGCATATATCATTTGCCTAATTTGGATAAAGCATGCAAAAGTTATTTAAAATCTGAAATCAATTTGAAATTTGAATTTATTTAATCAGATTTGAATTTGAAAACAGCCCTGAAACGTTTAACACACAGACTCAGCTAGCCTGAGCATTTGCCAGATGGGCAGGGTCATCTCACAGCCACAGGCGTACGGCGATCGGGGTGGATGGCGGTGGCATTCCGTCGATCTAGGGTTTAGCGGGGCGTCGCTGGTGCGGCGTGCTTGGCGCGTCTCCTCCTGGCCGGTGGTCTTGGCGATCTGGTAGCGGCACTCCTCCTCGGCAATTGCCGCTCCTTCTCCGGCTAAGCGGCGGGCAGTGGTGAGCCCCACGGCGTGGTGGCGAGGAAGGAAGGGAGATCTGGCTGCTCGGGGTGGATCTGGGGGTTCTGGAGAGAGGGAGGAGGAGAGGATAAGAAGGGGGCGCGCTGTGGTTGCGTGGGGAAGAAGCTTCGGGGTGTGGCTTTGGTCACCCTCTCCTCTCACGTGATCGCATGGGGCCAGGTGGGCCGAGCCGGGAGGTGAGAGGGAGGCTGGCGGTGGCCTGGGCAGCTTGTGGCGAAGCGCCAGGGGAGGCGGTGGTAGAGAGGAAAGATAAGATAAGAGGGGAAGGGGCCACTCGGCTAGGGTTTAGAGGGATGGGCATGGTAATGGGGCAGCTAGGTGGGGTCCAGTCGAGTGGGGCTGCAGGGGATGGGTAGGCGCAGTGGGGTGACTAGAGAGGAGAGAGGGACATGGGCAAGGTAGATGGGAGGAAGGTTACTTAGGGTTTAGTTTGAGTTTGATTAGAGTTGGAATTAGATGTAGGGTTATTTAGGATGTAATTATTTAGGGTTTGGTTAGGTGAGAGAGAGAGAGAGATGGATGTGGTTTGGGTTTTGTTAGAGGAACCATGTAGTTTAGGGTTTAGGATAGATTGTAATATGGGTTTTTGGGTTTAGGGAAAAGAAAAGAGAGGTGGCATGGTGGATTCCAAGCTTGCTAAGAGGGTAAGAAAGAGGGTGGAGGTACTTGTTCTAGATCATGCATGCTTCAAAACAAGACACATGATCAAAGGAAGAGGAAAGAAGAAAAAGGATAGGAAGGTGCACGAGATGATGGGGTGGTTTATATTGGCCCATGCATGATTCACCAACCAAGCAAGGACCAAGAGGGAAAGGGCTAGGGTCTTGTACTATCCAACAAGATCAAGCAAGGAAGGATCCATTTAGAATGCCAACAAAACCAAAACCAGGAAAAAGGGTGCTTGCATGGCCCATGCAAGACAATTAATGCCAAGTGGATATATTGTGAAAACAACATGATTCCATGTGGCTTTACTCCTTGCATGCACAAAAGGTGGCAAGGCCAAGCAAAAGGATTATGAGTGGAACCCACCAACAACATGGCTAGGGATAACTCAACAAAAAGCCTAGCCCATATCATTGGATGGTGGGAATATAAGGTGGTGCAAGATAAGGTGGTGGATTCAGAAGAGAGATGCCCACAACTCAACTTGGGCATTTAACAATTTAGTAAGAACCAAATACAATATCAAGAAGCAACTACAATTAATAATGCACATGAGATAAGAAGCAAACAAGAAAAGGTTTTATATGATGCTCAAATGCAAGGGGACATGATGACATGAGCATGATATGATGATGATGCAACAATTATATGTTGGAAGTGGCCCATTTATTATTAAACTTAGTAGCATTACGGTGGTTGAACAAGCGGGATGCTACAACTCTCCCACTAAGCAGAATCTCGCGAGATTCTAGGAAGAAGAAGAAGACACAAAGAGAGAAGGATGGTTGACACGGAGTTCATCTTCACGCTCCCATGTTGCTTCATCAGCGGAATGGTGTGACCACTTGCACCTTGCAAAACTTTATGGACTTGTTGTTGCGAGTCCTCGTTACTGCGGTCTCGAGGATTTTGATGGGGTGTTCACGATAAGAGATCTTCTTGGAGGTCTATTAGCTCATGATCCACGGTCTTGCGGGGTCTTTGAAGCACTTCTTGAGCTGCGAGATGTGGAAAACATCATGGACTTTGAGTTTTCCGAGCTCAAGTGCATAAGCAACTTCTCCTCTTCTCACGTATCTTGAAAGGACCGATGTATCTAGGAGCCAACTTTCCTTTGATCTGAAGCGGTGTGTTCCTCTCATGGGAGTGACACGAAGGCAGAGATCACCAGGGGCATATACCATATCTGTGCTTCCTATCATAGTTGCTCTTGACGACTGAGCAATCTTGAGTTCTCGAATGATATGCACCTTCTCCTCGCACGAGTCACAATGTCGGGGCCAAACCAGTTCTTTCTCACACGACCAACCAATCGGAGTTGCACTTCCGACCATAGAGAGCCTCGAATGGTGCCATCTTGAGACTCTTGGAAGGCATTGTTGTAGGAGAATTCAGCATATGGAAGGCATTCCTCCCACTTCATGCCAAAGCGAGATGGCATAAGCTCTAAGCATGTCCTCGAGAATCGATTGATCCTCTCCACTTGTCCTTGAGGCCGAGGGTGGTAGCAGTCTTGAAGTTCAACCGTTCCCAAAGCTTTTGGAAACTCTCCCGAACTTTGAGGTGAAGATGCTCCCACGATCTGAACTGATTTCGGTGGAACCCCATACAAAGAGACAATCCTGTTGATATAGAGCTCGATAGCGAAGTCCGAAATTGTTTCTTTGGTAGGAAGAAGTGTGCCACTTTGGAAGCTTTGTCGATGACAACAAAAATTGCATTGTTGCCCTTCTGCGACCTAGGAAAGCCCGTGATGAAGTCCATCTCAACTTTCTCCCATTTCCATTCCGGAGGCTTCAATGGTGTAGAAGACCAAATGGTTTCGATGAGCAGCCTTGACTCTGCTGCCGAACATCACATTCGAGACGTACTTGGCACAATACCTTTTCAACCCGTGCCACCGGTATTGTGTTTTCAAGTCCATGTACATCTTTGTCTGCCGGGATGGATAGAAAGGACGAATCATGTGCCTCCTTGAGCAATTGATCTCTCGGACCGGGTAGTTTGGAACAAACATCCGGTGATCAAAGAAGAGCGTGCCACGATCATCAACATGGAAGGATTCATACTTGGTGCCAAGCTTAGCGATGAGCTTCTTGGTGTCACGGATCACCGTTAGCGAGACGAATCTGTTCTTCCAAGAGAGGAGTAGCGGAAGGTTCGGAGATGCCCTTGTTCCACAATCTCGAGTTGGTGGAATTCCTCGCACAAGAGAGGCTGCTGCTCTTCCACCATGAGGTTGTTGACATAAGCTTTACGACTAAGCGCATCTGCCATGACGTTTGCTTTGCCTGGAGTGTAGTTGATGGTCACATCGTAGTCATTGATGGCTTCAATCCATCTCCTTTGCCGAAGATTGAGATCCGGTTGGGTGAAGATATACTTCAAACTCTTGTGGTCCGAGAAGATCTCCTAGCGGTTACCCAAAGTAGTGCCTCCACTTCAAGGCAAAGACCCACTGCTTTAAGCTCAAGGTCATCGTGGGATAGTTGACCTCATGCGTCTTCAAGCGGCGAGGCATAAGCAACCACCTGTCTCTCTTGCATAAGGACCCAATCCTTGCAAAGAGGCATCGCAGAAGATCTGGAAAGGCTTGGATGTATCCGGAGGAACCAAGACTGGTGTGGAAGTGAGCTTCGCTTTGAGTGTCTCAAAGCTCTCTTGGCAAGCGTGTCCCAGGTACTTCTTGCCTTTCTTGAGGAGATCGGTAAGAGGCTTTGCTATCTTGAGAAGTTACGCACAAAGCAGCGACAATAGCTAGCCAAGAGAAAACTCCGCACTTCCTTGACATTAGCGGAGGAAGCCATTCAACTATTGTCTTCACGGTTTCGGGTTGTGCAATGCCCTTGGCGAGATAACATGCCCAGATAGGTTACTTGCAGCAGAACTCACACTTTGAGAACTTGGCATACAAGCGGTTCTCCACGAAGCTTGTTCGGGACACACCTTAGGTGCTCTTCATGCTCCTCCTTGGATTTGGAATGAGAGAATATCATCCGGATATACCACCACAAACTTGTCCGGTACTCCATGAAAGCGGAGTTCATCAGCCTCGAGAAGGTAGCAGGTGCGTTGGTGAGACCGAAAGACATGACCGTGTACTCATACAGGCCATAGCGAGTGGTGAAAGCTGTTTTGGGCACATCTTCTTTGCGAATCTTGATTTGGTGATAACCACTTCTCAAATCAAGCTTAGAGAACACCACAGCTCCTGCTAGCTGATCAAACAGATCATTTATCCGAGGAAGAGGATATTTGTTCTTGATGGTTTTAGCATTTAGAGCCGGTAGTCAACACGGAGCCTATCGGTTACATCACGCTTCTTCACGAAGATTGTTGGACTACCCCAAGAAGAAGTGCTATCTTGAATGAAACCCAACTTCTCTTGTTCATCAAGTTGCCGTTTGAGTTCACCCATTTCGAAGGACCCATTTTGTATGGCCTCTTGGAGATAGGAGCCGTTCGAGTTCAAGCTCGATCACGAATTCAACCTCGCGATCCGGAGGCATACAGCAACTCTTCGGAAAGACATCCGGAACTCACGGACCACTGGTACCTTGAATAGCTTCCATGGCATCATCATTGAGCAGCCAAGGAATAGAGTGGGCAATGAGTCGAGACTTGGAGAAAAGACTATGTGGCCTTGAGGATCTTGAGAGATCTTGGCGTTGACTGTCGATCACAGCTGCATTCTTTGTCAACCAATCCATGCCTGTGATGACATCAATGTCGAGTTGCCCAGCAGAATCAAAGAAGCCAGAATGAAGAACCACCAATCTCGACTTTATTGCCATGGTGATCTTGGATGTTACCATATTTGCTCCGGAGAAAGAACCATTAACCGCTTTTGGAGAGGGACCATGACTAGCTCATTCTCATTTGCAAACTTGTGAGACACAAAAGAATGCGATGCACGAATCAAAGAGAACTCGTGCGAGGGTGAGTTAGCGAGAGCATACCCATGACAACTCGAGCGAGCTCGGCTTGAGAGGCGTTAGCGGTTAGCTCGAACAACCGCGAACCCGGGCTTAGTGTTGATGTTGAGAGCCGAGGCGGTGGTCGCGAACCGAGGAGAGCTTGTTGCGAATCTTGGCGGGGTTGAGGAGAGCTTTGTTCTTCATTGGGCAGTTCCGATGGAATGTCCAGACCTCCACAAGTGAAGCGAGCACCGGTGGGCGTGGAAGCGAAGCCAGGACTCGCCAGAGCGCTCGAGTAAGGGGTTGTAGCCACAGGAGCAGATGGTGAAGTTTGATGGCCTTGGCGTGAAGCTTGCGGGTCTTGGTGGAGCCGGAGCGGCGGTGGGGTGTTAGGAACCCGGACACGCCCGCTTGAAGGAGTTGCCATTGCCGAACTTGATGCATCCACTATGTTTCTTGGACTCCTCGAACATCGCCTACTAGCCTCCTCTTGTAGTGCCATATCTGCAGTTCAGGAAGGTTGCGGTCTTGCATGCGTGAGTGCATACTTGATCGACGCGTTGAGCCCTTGCACGAATACAACGCTTTTTCTTGTCATCGGATACCTCATCACCACCATAGCGAGACAAGTTCATGAAATTCTGATGTAGGTGTTGGCGTTATCATTGCCACCTTCAAGTTGAGAAAGCATCCTTCATCCGTTCCATCACAATCTCTGAAAGCGCTCCTTGAAAGCTGGTGAACCTCTCCCAAGTAGGTGGGGCCGGTGCAGCCTTCAAATAGTTTTCCACCATAGAGCGCATCTCCCTTGAGCAAGTGAGTAGCACACTTTACCCATTCCTGTTCGGCACATCGGTCTCTAGCAGCCTTGAGATCTCGCGAGCCAATCATCAACATCAAGAGCGGTCGGACACGTCAACCGCCGAGGCGAACTTGAGGAAGCTCTTGATGTCACCACGCTTGGGAGGTGGAGGAAGTGGAGTGAACTCGTTCCTTGGACGCTCTCCTCAAAGCGCGTGGTTCTCTTGCATGGCTGCCGAGCATTTGCAATGCTTGACAGGTTGAGCCGATTCGGAGGAATGTCCTCCTCGGTCCGGCGTGGGGAGCCATCCTGTCATTGATGTAAAACTCAAGTCGGTACTATAATGGAGAATGATAATAATCCAAAATAGTACCAAAATGGAATTAACCAAGATTAAAGGATACAATTCTTGAGATGATATGAAAATATCAACAAAGTTCATAGCACCTCAAAGATATTAAGCATATCGCACACGGTTGAAAAGGAGTGTGGTACACAAACATATCAAAGAAAAATTTTCCACAAATTTCGCATTAAAATACCAATAGATGCATAAAATTACTTAACGAATCAAGATTAGTGACTCTACCGATCCAAAGATACAAAAGCAAATGATACAAGTAGTGGTATGGTCGCGACTCCATCCCGCTCAAATCATTACTCCGCACATGAACAAGTTGAACACATATCCTAACCCCTTCTTCTCACGGCGAAACCTAAAGATTGGTACTACGAAGCGAACACCCCAAACAAGATAGCGTCGGATACAAAAGGAAGATAGATTGTCGGTTTACAAAAGCACATTGGTATGGAATGTACCAACAGTTGATAACCAAAGGCGGATAAGATAACAACTTGGATGCAGATAGACAAGGGACTACACACACACACACAAACATCCTATGGTACTACGAACCCCGAACACGTGAATCCTAGTTTGAACTTTGAGAAGAGAATTGAAAACGTTGCACTTCCTTACCAGAAAAGGGTGGGTGGGAGGGTAAGAAGAAAAGTGGAAGCAGTCCTACTCTCGCGTTTTGTTTTTCCCTATATACATAACTACTAAAATATTTGCTAGACTGACAACGACCGTTTGGCTGAAACCCTGAAGGTCGGGATGGCTCTGATACCAATTGTAACTACCTCGGTGAACTACGCTCCTAGATACAAGCCTGGATGAGAGATAGCGGTTGAAATAGTACAGTGGGGCCCCAAAAGCCACTCACTGGTAGTCCTTTGACGTCCCAACCGCTAACCTCTCAACGGGACTGTCTGGGGCGTGGTCGGCGGCGAAGGATCAACTACGTACACAAGTGGGTATGTCATGCAAGCCACCATACAAGAGTACATCGAGCCACACCATCTATAAAGAAAGGAAATATACCAACGCCATACGGCAAGATTCAAATGACCTAGATACATCTATAATTTAGGATAACTCCTCATACTGACACATCGAGTATCATGCGGGCGGCAAACAAGATCCGAGTACGGATAAGAAGCAAATAGGCATAAGATGCCGGAGAAAATAAGCACATCCCAACTACAGGTCTCACGGATCCCGTGCAGGAATCTCTACACCATACGGTCGTTGCCCACTTCATGGCTTCTTCCACCCAGTGTCCGTCACGAGAAGGTACATTCATCGAATCAAGAATTTATCGTGTGAGACCCTAAGGGTACTCAAGAAGACTTAATGCCTCTAAAGGGACACAACACAGGGTGGCCGAATTGCAGCAAAAGATAAACCCTAGCAATTCTCTGAGATAGCGCTAACCATCCGCCTAACCAATGATAGACGGATGTCCGTGAATTAAATACAAGATTATAATGGTAATTTCATCCGATCCATCCTCCTCACCTACCAACAAGGAAGCGGACGAACAACCCCATCCGTTGGCAATTTTATTAACCATTCCATGAGTATTGCACTATTTACTAGTCAAGTTGTTTAGTCAAATTAGAAGCGGTACTTTAGTTATGCTTGTCTATGATCAAGAAACTGCTCCAAGTCGTCCATAACCGGACACGGCTTTCGAGAAAGTTTTACCGGGGGTGCACCAATAGCAACACACGCTCGATCAACCTCGGAAAAACCAAATCAAAACCCAACGAGGCTTTCACGGTGAACAATCACAAGATTCAGAAATATTTGAGGCCACCTTAAGTAGACCCCATAGCGGAGTAAGCAAGCTCGAGACGGCCTCAAGGTCTTTGGGTATACTGGTGGAATTTGGGAACCCCAAGCGGGCTTGTCGACAGCGGAATCGTGTCCCGATCCTAATGCGATTGTGCTGCTATCGCAATAAATAAATAAAGCGATAAAGCATGGCATAAATGCAGGATCGTAAATAAAACCTCAAACTAGTTTGTGGCCCCAAGAAATAAGACGGAATCAAGCTGGTCCAGGGGTCCCATATACCTCCGGATGTGGATAGCGCGATAAATCAAGGAACAGGAATCAAGTACTCGGGGTCTTACGGGACAAGTGAGCGGGAAAAACCAAATAGCAGATATTGCCCACGGTGCCACTTTCTTTAGTTATCCCGAACTACTCAAAGTTAAGTTGTTTAAGTACCTCGTTATCCAACGACTCTCACAAACCCTACACATGTCGTTTCTACGACTCGCATGGCTCAAACAACTCCTATAGTAGTGTCTCATGGGATGGAGGAAACAAGCTTGGTGGGGTTTAAAAGTAAAGGCTATGCATACTTGGGATTCAATTTAATGCAATCGCGACTCAATGATGCAAGAATAAGATAGAGGCAATAGGTACTGTATGTATGCAAGCATGTGGTAGTGCTTGCCTGGTGTCTCTGTTGAAGCAAAGGCAGTTACGGTAGTGCTCCTGGTTCTCTTGATACAACCCCTGCTCAGTGTCTATCCGAGAAAAACCAAACAAACAAGGCCAACATAAATATAGAGCACAAGCATATGAATAAGATGCGTCAAGCAAACAATCATGCCATGATGAATGATGCACAATTTACATGGCAAGAAAGGTAGCATGGCATGGTGAGGTGAAGAACAAGAAAGTAACATTTATTTGGGTTTTAGAACCACATTTTGTTGCCATAACAGTTGTTGTTCACAATATATTCATATGATGCATGCTGCAATTGAAGTCAAGGGTAGCATAAACAGAAAGGTCTCGTCGAGCTGATCATTTTAGACTACTCATTTGCTTAATTTGGATTTCCCAATCAAAAGTTATTTAATTTTTAAATTATAATGGCAATTGAAGTAATTAACACAACTTGGAATTTAACTTGTGCAAAACACTAAACAGATGGCATATTTGAAATCCTCTCATTTTTCTGAACCAAAAGCATATATCATTTGCCTAATTTGGATAAAGCATGCAAAAGTTATTTAAAATCTGAAATCAATTTGAAATTTGAATTTATTTAATCAGATTTGAATTTGAAAACAGCCCTGAAACGTTTAACACACAGACTCAGCTAGCCTGAGCCGCTGCCAGATGGGCCAGGGGTCATCTCTGGCCCACAGGGCAGAGGCTGAGACGTCCTGGACCGCGGGTTCATTACAGCAAAGGCGGGGAACCTTTTTGCAAAATCGCAATAGCCGACAATGAGGCGAATGAACGCGGGTTGAGCGAGCGTAAAACGAGGTTATCGGCAAACGCACACGCGGTCGGGGAAGGACTGCGGGTTTAGCGCGGATCTTGCGGAGCCTTTTGCAAATGTTACCTGGCCGTGCGGGGTCTCGAGGCTGGGTTGACAAAGAAAAAAAGGGGGTTTCCGCAAAAGGCGCCTTGTTTCTCTTCTCGCGTCGAACCACGCGTGTGCCACAGCGATGCGCTACAGCAGAGGTTCGAACAGGCGTTCTTGGCGCGCGGACGAGAGGCTACCGGGCTAGGCTAGGTGCTAGGAAGGGCGTTACGTATAGCTAAGGTGGCGGCAAGCCGATGACGACGGGCGATCCCACGTGCATCGAGAGTGCGACGCCGTGACTAGCGCATCGAAGCGAGCAAGCTAGGGACGATGTGCAGGGGATCGGGGCGTCATGAAGCGTGACGGTGTGCTAAAGCAGGCGCGTAGTCGATCTCCCAGTGGTGGCGCCCGTCGATCTAGGGTTTGGCGGCGGCGTCATTGGTGCAGCGTGCTTGGCGTCTCCTCGCCATGGGCGGGCGATCTTTGGCTGGTCCTCCTCGACAGCCTCAGCTCCCTTCTCCGGCTAGCGCAGCAGGGCGGTGGTAGAGCGGCGACGGCGTGGTGGCGAGGGAAGGAAGGGAGATCTTGCAGTGCTCGGGGTGGATCTGGGGGGTTCTGGAGAGGCGAGAGGGAGGAGAGGATAAGAAGGAGGCCTGTGGTTGCGTGGGGAAGGGGTAATCTGGGTGTGGCTTTGGTCACCCTCTCCTCTCACGTGATCGCATGGGGCAGTGGCGTGAGCCGGGAGGTGAGAGGAGGTCAAGGTGGCTGGGGCAGGCTGTGAAGCGGCCAAGGAGGCGGTGGTAGAGAGGAAAGATAAGAGGGGAAGGGCCACTCGGCTAGGGTTTAGAGGGATGGGCATGGTCGTGGGGCAGCTAGGTGGGGTCCGGTCGAGTGGGGCTGCGAGGGGATGGGTAGGCGCGGTGGGGTGACTAGAGGAGAGAGGGACATGGGCAAGGTAGATAGGAGGAAGGTTACTTAGGGTTTAGTTTGAGTTTGATTAGAGTTGGAATTAGATGTAGGGGTTATTTAGGATGTAATTATTTAGGGTTTGGTTAGGTGAGAGAGAGAGAGAGATGGATGTGGTTTGGGTTTTGTTAGAGGAACCATGTAGTTTAGGGTTTAGGATAGATTGTAATATGGGTTTTGGGTTTAGGGAAAAGAAAAGAGAGGTGGCATGGTGGATTCCAAGCTTGCTAAGAGGGTAAGAAAGAGGGGTGGAGGTACTTGTTCTAGATCATGCATGCTTCAAAAACAAGACACATGATCAAAGGAAAGAGGAAAGAAAAAGGATAGGAAGAGGTGCCTGAGATGATGGGGTGGTTTATATTGGCCCATGCATGATTCCGACCAACCAAGCAAGGACCAAGAGGGAAAGGGCTAGGGTCTTGTACTATCCAACAAGATCAAGCAAGGAAGGATCCATTTAGAATGCCAACAAAACCAAAACCAGGAAAAAGGGTGCTTGCATGGCCCATGCAAGACAATTAATGCCAAGTGGATATATTGTGAAAACAACATGATTCCATGTGGCTTTACTCCTTGCATGCACAAAAGGTGGCAAAGGCCAAGCAAAAGGATTATGAGTGGAACCCACCAACAACATGGCTAGGGATAACTCAACAAAAAGCCTAGCCCATATCATTGGATGGTGGGAATATAAGGTGGTGCAAGATAAGGTGGTGGATTCAGAAGAGAGATGCCCACAACTCAACTTGGGCATTTAACAATTTAGTAAGAACCAAATACAATATCAAGAAGCAACTACAATTAATAATGCACATGAGATAAGAAGCAAACAAGAAAAAGGTTTTATATGATGCTCAAATGCAAGGGGACATGATGACATGAGCATGATATGATGATGATGCAACAATTATATGTTGGAAGTGGCCCATTTTATTATTAAACTTAGTAGCATTACAGTGGTTAGACAACTGGGATGCTACACTAAATGCGGCCCCACTCGTCAACACGTAACATCGATGGTCCACTAACAGGACCCGACGGAGAGCGAGTTTCAGAACGATGCAAGAGTTTCGGACAAGAAGCTAGGTAAAAGTGAGGAAAAGTTAAGCGGCTGAGGAAAAGTAAGTACAACTAACGAACCAGGGGCATAAAAATAGAAATTACAAGAATTTAATTTTGCTAGGAAGTTTCAATTTCCATATAGCTTTCCATACAGGGTTATTAGCAGAGGAACGATGTAGCGCTAATTGTGAAGCCGCGGAACCAAATCTATGCTTCCGTTGTAAATAATAACCAGATTTGATTTAGTATAGGCGTACACAGTCTGTTCTACTGGACTTATATGGAAGTATTTTTTTTAACCGGATCGACGTATATACTATTCCTTTTTTTATGAGAGACGTCAGTATATCAGTTTCTAGATTCCTCGTATTTTCTCAAGTGGATTTTTCATGTTAGGTATATCTGATGTTCTCCCATGATGTATCCATATCGTGTGACGACCCGTCTGTAGTCAACTTGATAGCTAAACAACCTAAACCTAGCTTCATGGAAGCTCCCTAATCGAATGCCACTTTGTCGTGATGATAAAAAGAAGTTGTTCAGTTTTTAGAGGGGTCATACTTGCAACTGTTGCAAAATAGTTCACAAAAAAAAACTGTTGCAAAATAGTTGCTTAAAGAGAGATTGAGTGGTTTTGTTTCAAACAATTGCTCAATGCTTTGTTTTCGGAAATAGAGGACCAAAGAACATCAACATTTATTTGGATCACCTCGGTGATTCGGTGAACTTAAATTGGCATATCATTGTGTGTCGTGTCGCGCGATTTAAGAAGAATTATATGCCAAGAATCGCCTTATCGTGCATGGATCAATGCATGCTCTAATTTAACTGTTGGACAGGAAGATCCCTCATGTCACCATGGGTGGAGTTAGCCAGGGTGCATGGCCGTAGAAGTTTTTTTCTTTTTCTTTGAAGGGGTGCATGGCCGTAGAAGTTTTATTTTTCTTTTTCTTTGAAGGGGTGCATGGCCGTAGAAGATGGCGCCGCGGTAGAGAGGAAAGTTGTTTTTACGGTTGCACATACGGTGAAAAACAGGAGATGGATATGTAGACAAGCCTCAGCCAGAAAAACGGCCTGGCCTTTGCATGAATTCTTCAGAGACATCGTGTCGGTAACACGAGGACGTGCCATGGATACCGGGCTCCGGAGGCCTGGCGATGTCTCCAGTCTGCTGCCCGAGCCCAGACCACACAGACTCGGTGTCTGACTTAGTATAGGCGCACGCTGTCTGTTCTACTTGGCTTATGGGAGTAATTTTTAAGCAGATCCACTCTACGTATATATATTCCTTTTATATGAGAAGACATCAGTTTCTAGATTCCTCGTATTTTCTCAAGGTCATGTTAGGTATCTAATATTCTCCCATGATGTATCTATATCGTGTGACGACCCATCTGTAGTCAACTTGATAGCTACATACTCCAAGTTATCACAAGGTAAGTATATATATTCCAAGTCACTAGCCTACCGTGAATTCTACGCATAGGAACGAATCAACGAATACTAGTTCTAACAAAATACGGCGACATGGCTGGTGGCTCCACTTGTTTCTACATCATTATTACAACCGTATTATTCCTTTGTATTCCACGAGAAGACGAAATATCTTTTTCGAGACACCTTCTAGTTTCATGCACAGGGGGAGCTCTCACGTTAAGGTTGTGTGTGTGTGTGGTGGGTGGGGGGGTTGTGCGTGTCCTGTGCGATGACCCGTAAACAGAACACCTAGTCTACCTTTTTTTAGAGATCACACATTCTCAATAGTGGTTTTATTCTCAACTTAAAAATCGTCAAGACTCACTCATGGCAGCGAAGGCCAGTAGCTTTCTGTCCTCGAGCAGTCAGCAGTATAGAGGCCAGTCATTATATTAACACAAGCATTTCTGCTCGCCGGTGGAAGCGCCCTCTTCTCTCCTTGGCTTGCTTGCTTGGGGAGGGAGAATCGACAAGGCGGCGGCAGCCGGCGCCGGAGCCGGACTTCCACCCCGGCAGGTATCGTCGGTTCACTCTAAGGCCTCTTCCCTTATTACTGCATGCTAGATTGCTAGTGCTGCAGCTGTCGACCTCGAAGGTGTATGACGAGTCGACTCTCAGCTTTGTTTACGTTAAATTTCGGGTGACTAGTGATAAAAGCTCAGATGTTCACATGTGTAAGAGGTGGATAACACGAGGGGTAACCATGTCTCTCATGTTACGGCAATTTTTATTGCCGAACCTTAAGAAATCTACAAGGGGTTTGAACTTTGAAAAATTCACAAGACCCATCCCACTATTTTCAGCTTATCTTCTAGAGTACTTCTCACTACGATCTTGCATCAATGCATAGTATGTCGCGTGTAGCCTGGCTCAGGGCGCAGACACCATCACGCTCCACCACAAGGCCTCCTCCTACGCCTCAAAACAATCTCAGGAGATCTTGCGTGCAAATCTCCGGCCTTGGCCTCATGCCGCTCGCCACCATAATATATCGTTGGTCGTGCCAGATGCCCCCAACAGACCTGACCTGACTGTCCTCGTGCAGGCCAGATTGTTGAGGCTGCTGCCTCCACGCTGGGGTGAGACGGCACGGCAGCACCAGGCCCTCCTGTCGAGCTTGGTCACGTAGCGGTCCAACACGCACTCCCATCGCCTGCCCGCTGTGGCGAATTCTGTGGATTGCGACCAACGCGCTGCACCGCTCCACCGTGCTACCCACCACGCGGCAGACTACCCCACTGCTTGCACTCGTGCGCCACATGACCCTCCTTGTTACACCTCAAGGTTGCCGATGTGATTCGCCTCCAAGCAATTGTACCACAACCCCGCAGGTCTGCAGGAATGCCAAGAGGGTAGCGGACCCTACTGCCCGCGTCTCCTTTTCTTTCGCCCTGCAGTTTGCCATGCACCCCCAACATCACCGGTGACGCCTCCTGTGGCTTTACAACCACCGAAGAAAATCGTCGAACATGTTGTGGGCGACTTGGCGCAGAGTCCACCGCCGCGGGTGAGATGTCCTTCCCGCCACCATGCACGCCAATGTGTCTGTCCCTCCGGAGCA
The DNA here is from genome assembly GCA_030063025.1 of Avena longiglumis. Lineage (NCBI taxonomy): Eukaryota > Viridiplantae > Streptophyta > Magnoliopsida > Poales > Poaceae > Avena > Avena longiglumis. The sequence goes on from CP125978.1 coordinate 106,736,060, forward strand.
CCTCACGGTATATAAGAGCGCCCCAAACCCCGAGGCTCCCGCTGTCAGACTCTCATCGGCCGCGCTACGTCAAGCTCCACCTTGAATCTGTCATGATGCCATTCCAAAAAAAAATGTCATGATGAAGAAGGGTTTTGCCATAAGGGGATGAAAGGGGGAAGAGGGAGAGTGGTGGACACCGAGGCTCGAAAGGCCCTCGGCGGCTGGGGCCTTTAGTGGGTCCGGGGGGTGGGAAACCCGCCGTCACGGTAGCCGCGGAGCGAAGCAAAGCCATACTCAGCACCGGCACTCTGAAAGTAACCAACATTTTTCTTGTATATATCTCCACTCTAATCCTGAAACACAACCAAGAGATGGAAAAACCTAATGTACGGTTCACAGGCTTACAATAATTTGACAGAGATACTTCATCTGAAAAAAATAGCATGACAGATATGACTTAAAACTCTGAACCTTTTCAGGTCTAGTTCCTGATGTTCTAAAGATAGCACCGATAGGAGATAAAACTAGATGAACTTTCATGTAATTAACTGACTGCAAAGCTTGTTTACTATGTTTCCTTTTTACCTTGAGCGCAGCAAATTTGTGCACCACCTCGGCAACTACATTTCCAGGTAGTTATGGCATCGGTGCTACTGCTTGGCCTTGGAATCATGCTACACCTAGCGTCTATCTCAGCAGAACCTGCCCCGGGATGCCAGACACAATGTGGCAATGTCAAAATACCTTACCCATTTGGCATTGGTAGTGCCTGTGCTCTCAACAGTGGCTTCGAGATTAACTGCAATAGGACCGACGATGGAAATGAGAAGCCCTTCATTGTTAACGTGGAGGTTTTGGAGATATCACTGCCCCGTGGTCAAACTCGGGCACTGAACAACATCTCGACGTATTGCTACAATGATACCACAAGCTCAATGGGCGACATCACCTATTCCCTTGACTTCTCAACATGGCCGTACCGGTTCTCGGACGTGCACAACAAGTTCGTAGTCATTGGCTGCAATACACTTGCATACATCTACAACAGGTATAACCAGACCGGGTACACGACGGCATGCGCATCCGTGTGTGCGAGCCAAGGAGCCGTGACAGATGGCTCATGCTCCGGTATAGGTTGCTGCCAAAATGCTATACCCGAGGGCTTAAGCCGCTATGACGTCTATTTCTACCCTGTATATAATGATTCAGATAGTTGGCAGTTCAACCCGTGCAGCTACGCTGCCCTTGTGGAAACAGAGACGTTCAGTTTCAGTTCCGATTACATAACCACCAGCAGGTTCAATGATACCTACCAAGGGCAGCAGCCACTGATGCTAGACTGGGTAGTTGGAGATGAAACATGCGAAGCGGCCAGGAATATGACTTCGTATGCATGCCACGGCCCAAACAGCGTGTGTGTGGATTCAACCAACGGCCCAGGGTATCTATGCAACTGCTCCCGAGGGTACGAAGGAAACCCTTACATCTCGGATGGATGCACAGGCAAGTTTATTCTCTTTGCTCCGTGTACGTCCATATGAAATAACCGTGCATATTGTATTTTGTCGTTGTAATATGAAATTGGCGACCATTGTCGATAAACCATTCTGACCCCAAGCGGTTTCTTTTTCTTGTTCCAGATGTAAATGAATGTAAGAAGTATCCAAGCCCATGCCCAAAGGCTGCAGCATGCCATAATACGATAGGAGGTTACCGATGTTCATGTCCTCCAGGAAGAAAGTTGTCAATGGAAACCAACTCTTGTAACCCAGACATCACCCTGATCATAGGTAAACAACTAAATGTTAGCATCTTGCTCAGTTCTCATTTACAAAATCGGATTATCAACTGCGACTACAGTACTACACTAACGAAAGAAGAAAGCGTATTTCATATACTCACTCGGTAGCTCCAGTTCAGCTAATTCATATCCCTTAATTTATTGTTATGGTGTCTGATGCACAAATCAAATCAGCTTTTGGGCACAGTAGCACAGGTGCATGAGTTTAGAATCTTTAAATATAGTGGCACTCGTGACGAATGGCCATAGGCCATGGGCTTTAGAATCTTTAAATATGATGACAAGCAATAAATTTGACAAAAAATGAGATTAGGACTGCATTGTTTTCCCAAGGAATGGTTATGTTAGATCGCCCGATTTAATCTATTATAACACATAGAATGACTTTACATGCTTTAATTAAGTATGCTAGAGTTTGGGTCAATTTTACGTAGTTAAATTTCATATTATTTTTTGCAGGCGCTTGCATCGCCTCTGTCATTCTAGTGATTATCATCTTCTGCGTGCGTGAACTTTTTGGGAGAAGAAAGCTAGCAGATGTCAAGAAAGAGTATTTTCAGCAACATGGAGGTGTACTATTGTTTGAGAAGATGAAATCAGAGCAGGGACTTGCATTTAGAGTGTTCACTGAAGCAGAATTAGAACAAGCAACAAACAAGTTTGAAAAAAGCCAAATTATCGGACATGGAGGCCATGGCACTGTGTACAAAGGGATTATAGATGGTACAACTCCAGTGGCAATCAAACGATGTGTGTTGATTGATGACAGGCATAAGAAGGAATTTGGTAAAGAAATGCTGATTCTGTCTCAGATCAACCATAAGAACATTGTTAAGTTGTTGGGCTGCTGCCTCGAGGTGGAAGTCCCAATGCTGGTCTATGAATTCATCCCAAAAGGAACATTGTTTGACCTTATTCATGGAAAGAACCGCACAGTGCATATCCCATTCAGTTCTCTCTTAAGAATCGTAAATGAGGCAGCTGAGGGGCTTGCATTTTTACATTCCTATGCAAACCCACCAATTCTACATGGTGATGTGAAAACCTCTAACATCCTTCTTGATGATAATTACATGGCTAAGGTATCCGACTTTGGGGCTTCCATACTTGTACCAACTGACGAAGCCCAGCTTGTGACAGTGGTACAAGGGACATGTGGTTATCTGGATCCTGAATATATGCAATCATGTCGGTTGACAGATAAAAGCGATGTTTACAGCTTTGCTGTCGTTCTTTTAGAGATCCTCACTGGGAAGGTGCCCTTAAAACTTGAAGGTTCTGAGTTACAAAGAAGCCTGTCATCATGCTTCCTGTTGGCTATGAAGGAGAACAACCTTGAAGCTATGTTGGATAGTCAAATAAGACATCATGAGAACATGGAGATGATTGCTGGGCTAGCGGAGCTAGCGAAGCAATGCTTGGACATGAGTGGTGACAACAGACCATCGATGAAAGAGGTATCTATGGAGCTTGGAAGATTAAGGAAGCTTTCAAAACATCCCTGGATACAACGTGGTACTGAGACAGAGAGCTTTCTCAGTGGACCATTAAGTGGACCATCAACCAGTAGTTTTGAAATAGAACAAAGCTCTGAATACAGAAGGAAGGATGAACAAATGCACATAAATCCAAGAAATTCTTACTTGATCAGGTGAAGAGAAGCCATGGCAGTTGTATGCTACAACATTTTCGTTGGTCCTTTATATTACTCTTCCTTAAATTAGTGAGGAAAATTATATATTTCCAGCTTGTAAGACTTTTTCATGGTAGAATAAACTGCCATTTTGAAGGCAGTAGAACATACTTTGGCATAGATAAATGTAATTTTAGACAAGAAAATATGTATAATGTCAAAAAATGGGGCCGGATTCAGTGCTATCCCATATCTGATATCTCCATATCCTCTTCCAAAAAGAAGTTCTCTGCAAGCGAGCTCCCACAAAGTTCCCCAAATTTCTCAAAACATTAATAGATGCAGAGAAAGTCATTCTCGAGAGCTTGCAGATTTGATTGGGTTTGTCATTGTCATATTGAATAGCCATTCTCGCTGAGCATCCAGCTTCTCAGTAACCCCTCCCTAATCCCAAAAAACTGTCACCGTTCTCTAAAAACAGAGAAAACGTTGCTCCAGCAGACAGAGCTACAAAAATTTATTGGGCAGGCCAAGCTAAATCAGAGTACAAAAAAATTAAAAATCTGAACCACGCACTACTTCAGTAGGCAACTAGGCATTAGTCAATACTGAATACCTAGGCATTAGTACAGTAATACTCAACTGTGCATGTGTTGTGCAGTCTTGCAGCAGGAACATTGGAGAAGACAGGTGGGGTCGAGGTGCGCCACCTTGCTCTTTGCCAGGGGACTGGGTCCCCGACTCGCCACGGCTAGAAGCCTGGCCGCTTGCGCCTGTGGCTTGGGGCCTGGGCGCCCTAGCCGGCTTGCCGCTGCTGGAGGGTCACCGCTCGCCGGAAAGAGCCTTGTGTTTCCCTTAAATAAGCTCGCCCCCTGCCAGCACCCAGCAGAAGTCCTAAACAATCATCGACGTCGGCGGCAGGAGCAGGCGGCGGTTCGAGGGTGGTGTCGATGCGTGGAGGCGGGAGGTTGGGGACGGGCGTGGTGGGGGTTTTCTTCCAGGAGTTTTTTTTTGCGTGTGTCACTAACACCATGGGCTCCACATGTCAATGTGATGCACAAAAAAAAAGGAAATCATGAAGCTTAATGAAGCTTCTAGAGAAGAGGCAAAAAGGTACCGAGATGGTCTATTTCGCAGCCGGCTGGTTTTTCTCAACGGTCGAAATATTAGACCAGTATAGAGGCCCTCGTTTCCCTTTCTTCTCTTCCCTTTTCCTCTTTCTTTTAGAGTCTCCTTCGCCGCCCCATCTCCTCTTCCAGTTCCCTCCAGCGGTCTCGCCCGCCGGAGTGGATGGGGGAGGGGAGGCCGACCCCTCTCTGTGGATACTAACAGGTGTAGTTTGTAGCTTTTCTTTCTTGGAGTATGGTGGGATGCCGTCAGGGAGTAGGTTGTTGATGCATCTGGTGGCTGGCGGAGGTTGATCTCTTTGTGATGCTCCAATGTTTGGAGAAGAAGATGGAGGAGAGTCTTGTTGCCTACCCTTTAAATAAGCTCGAAGGGAATCCTCTAGTTATGGAAATTTTGTGTTGTTGCTTAGAGTGAAGCGGCGGAGCTGGTGAACTTCCCCTGGTCGGCCACGGTGGCGAGGGGGAATCGTACTGGTGCTGCTATTGCTGGTTCTAGGCGACATCGAGGAAGGTTTGAGAAGCGCAATGGAGACCACTACACGGCGACGGAGTTCGCCAGCGTGATATGCGGCCACATCGACGATCCATTTTATACACCAAATCTACGTTGTTTCTTGGAGAGATTTCCAGCGTTCAACGTCCTCCTGCCATAAGTGGTTCATCCCCGGTGGTGGAAGGATGGCCGGAGTTGGATCCTCGTCGTCGGTGGAGAGGGCCAAGGACTAGATTGCTTTTTTAATTTTTCTCCCTAGGTCCTTTGTGTAGTTTTATGCGGATGTTCTATAATTCATGTTTTTTACAGGGTCATGTACGTAAAATGTACCCATCACTTTGGAAATGAATGTTGCTTCGGGGTCCTTCGAGGCCCCTCCCTTGTGCAAAATAAATTTAGACCAACAGAATTGTTTCCCCTACTTCCCCACTGGCCACCTTTGATTTCTTAATTCCGAACAAAAAAGAATGATTAGAAAAATACAGGGAATTTGTTGTACCCTTGCAGGCCTGGCCAAAAAATTCCCTATGTTGGATAATGGTAAAATTAAGCTTATAATTCATGGGCTAAAGCAATAAAGACAAAAGATAAAGAAAAGAGAAAAATTAAACCTAGCCTCTTTTATCATTGCCTGAATTCAAATTAGAAGCTTGCCCTTACACTACAACGGCATAGTACTCCTACATGGTCTTATGAAAACATATAGGGGCACAAGAAAAGTAAAAACCGCCAAAAAAGGAGTTCATCCAATCAATTTAATTATTGCTGGTTTTGTCAAAATTTCAATTAAAGCTTGCCTAGACTTATGACAGTTAAATCAGTTGTAGAAGTATTTAAAAAATCATATGTTTATATTTGCATTACTATTTAACAAAGTGGTATTTATGGAAATAACTCATGTATGTATTTACAGTAGCACTTATAGTGGTATTTAAAGAAGTCTCATGTATTTGCAGCAAAAAATATATTTTCCAAAGTGTCATTTAAGAAAAAGCTCCTTCATATTTGGTATATAGAACTTAAAGTGGTATTTTAAAATAATCATCTATTTACAGTGCTATTTAAATGAGATTTACTGAAAAACGCATGGATTTATTTTTATATTTTGTATTTTATTAAGTAAAAACTCATCTATTTACATTTGTATTTAGAGTAATGTTACAGAGGTATTTACAAAAATATCACGAATTTATAGTGGTATTTAAGGAAAAACTCGTGTATTTGCATTTGTATTTAGAGTACCACTTATAGAGGTATTTACAAAAATATCACGAATTTATAGTGGTATTTAAGGAAAAAACATGTATTTACATTTGTATTTAGAGTAGCACTTACAGAGGTATTTATAAAAAATCACATATTTATAGTGGTATTTAAGGAAAAATGCATGTATTTACAAAGCACTTGCAGATGGTATTTACTAAAAACTCATGTATTTATAGTGGTATTTATAAAAAACACATATTTTCAAAGCGCTTATAGTGGTATTTACAAAAAAAACTCATGTATTTATAGTGGTATTTTATAATAGTGTATATATTTGTATTTATGATAAAACTCATGTATTTATAGTAACTGTTTTTTAAGGAAAGCGGTGGAGATCCACAACGAGTTTGATTTTTTAAATAATAAGAACCCAAATTCGTGTTCGTGAAAATTTGAACCTGAGTGGCTGGATCGTACATCCACTTTGCTAACCAAGTGAGCTAGGTTCACTTCTTTATTTATAGTAACTGTCACAATGGTATCACAACGAACATCATGAGTTGGAATATTTTTTGGAAATACGATAGTAAAATTAACATTCCATAAAAAACAGTGACTCATAGATTATAGTCAATAATAACTTACACATGCTTTGGTCTAAAGAATGAACATTTCATTAATAAAACTAAAAAAAATCCTACGAAGGCAGGCCATACCAAATCACTAAACCTTCCTTCATTAAACAAAACTTTAGTACTCCCTCCATCCTAAAAAAGATGTCATAAATTTTATCTAAATTTAAATAAATTTAAACACATTTTAGCGTATAGATACATTTAAATTTTAACAAATCTAAAACATCCGTTTTAGGAGTAAGAGAGTACTCACTCGGTCTCAAATTAGTTGTTTTAGACTTGTCTACATACTTGAGAGTTGAGACTAACTTGAGACGGAGAGGTCCTAGTGATGTGTAAATTCCTTCTGTAACTTGAGAAAACTTAATGTAAACTACCAGCTGCCACCGACGCGCGAAGCCTTCCCCATGGCCCACTGACAGCGACACAGGCCGGAACCAGCGGCAGATGGCCTCAGCTGCCACGACGGTCATCACGTTTAAGCTATAGATAGATTTATTCCTCAAAAAAAAAAAAAAGCTATAGATAGATTTAGGTTTAGGATGCATCGATGCGTGTAGTACTATTTAAGGTTTTACTGGATACGTCCCCTTGCGAGGCCACCGAGTCACATGCAATTCACTTTCGATATTGTAAGGGGGTGGCCGTCCATTCCTCGAAGGAAACATTCACGCCATCCTCTACAACCACGAGTACATGGTACAAGTCCACGCCCGCTTTCGGAGAGGGCGGTGTGCATGCACCGCACTGACTCGAAAGTGACCGCGACGGCGAGGACGACAGCGACCGACCAGGTCGCCGGGAACCAGGAGAGCCCTCCTGCTGTCCTGCGAGAAGAAGAAGAAGCACGCCGCGTGCCAGCCTCGACGTGTGTGGTTGGAAAAGATTAACGTCGACAGCTCCCAATCGGAGGCAGGAGGCGCAAGAATCCAACGCGCGCCAACGCGGAAAGGTACCATGGACGTTCTTAGACCACATAAGTCTAACCAAACCCAGCTTTAGTTGCTTAATTAGTTTAATCTTGTGTAAACAGTCAAACACTCCCACCCGTTCGGGTCTGGACTTCGGCTTGGCCTTCCTAACAACCACAAGATCTTTTTGCCTTCGTGATGATGATAAAAGAATATTGACATTTAATAATCATCATGTATGTGTAATCCCGTTTAGATTAGGCAGGGCGAAATAAACAAACAAACTTTGCTTGATCATCACATGTGTTACATTAATTCTACGTGCGTTCCTACTGTCTCAACCTCGATCTTCCTTGTTCGGCACCGGCGGTGTACGCAAGGGAAGGAGACGGGCCAGCAGGCAATGGGTTCAGGAGCACTCGGCCCAGCCCTCCTCGGCGGGCGCGGCGGCCCGGCCCGCGGCGCGCGCCATCCACGACGCCACCGCGAGCACCAGCCTCGCCGGCACGTGCGCGCTGGCCTCCAGCCGGCGGAGCAGCGCGGCCTCCACGCAGCCGGAGTCGTGGGCGACCTCCGACCAGAGCGCGGCGGCCATGGCGACGCGGAGCGGGACGCGCGAGGCGGACACGCCACGGCCCAGCGCACGGAGCGCGGCCGACGCCCTGGCGGCCCGCCGCCGCGCCGCTCCAGGAGCCAGGCCCATCCGCTTCGCCCACCCCTCGAGCACCGCCTCCGCACCCCGCGCGCGCCGCTTCTTGCGCCCTGTTGTCTTCCTCCCTTTAACCGCCGCGGCCCGCTGTGCCGGGGCGCACGAGTCGGCGGTGGACACGCAGGAGCTCGACGACGAGTCCAAGTCTGAGTCCGTCGTCGTGGACCCGGGCTCGCTCTCGCCGTCCTCGTAGGCGCCGAGGCGGCGGCGGTGGTGCCTGGAGGCGAGGAAGTTGGCGCCGTGCACCTTGGCGTCGCAGGAGGCGCAGAGGAACGCCGAGTCCGCCTCGCAGTGCACGGCCGCCACGCCCCCGCAGAGCTCGCACGCCGTGATCGCGCCGCCGGCGCACTTCTCGCCCGCCATTCCACTAGCAGCTTCCCTCTTCTATCCTCGACCCTCGCCGATCGAACTCCGGATCACCGCTCAACCTCTGCTCGCAGGCTTGACGCGACGCCGACCTGAACGGCTGAACCGGGGCTGGTGGGCGGCGACCGCAAGTTGGAGAGGGAGAGACGGGGTCCTGCGCTGGGTCTGGGAAACCGCGGCGGAGAGGCGAGAGCTGGTTCGGAGTCTTCTGGCTGGACTTTGGAGTCGGCAGGCAGGTCGGGCGGACGGTATTTAAAGAGGCCTCGCCCGATCGACCAGTGGCTCCAAGCGGCGTAGCGTCGCGCTGCTCCTGTTCGTTGGCTTGGCCCGGCCCCTCTCTCCGCGGAAAAGAATGTGGAGCGCGGTGCGGGGGGTTTGTGTGGACGGGGGACGGCGTGGGCTCGATCTTATTTGTGGCCTCGGTTCGTCGCCGTGTACCACAAGATATTTTCCACCAGATGCAAGTGGGTGGTTCGTTTTAAATTCGAGATAAGCTACTCGCTAGCTGGCCCGACGTGTCTGGCTCTCTGCAGTTGTAGCCATAAATGCAACTTCGGAGCGCCGCTGGATCTGATTTGGATGGACAGGATCTGCTCAGTTTGTGTATCGACCCATGTGAGAAACCCAGACTGGTACTGTGGCAACCGTTCGGCACCAGGTTTGATGTCACCCCTTCCTTCGCTCCTCTTCGCCCTCCCCCCCCCCTCCGTCATCCCCCCCCCTCCGTCATCCCCTAGGGTGTCACTGTTGTCGCCATACAAGCCGTCAAATTGGTAGGGGTTGTACTCTGATCGACCTCTCTTCTATGCACCGATGATGCCTCATGGCCCCTCAAAATTACCACGAAGGTCGTCGAGTGTCAAGTTAGCCACCATTGTCGTCTTTTGTCACCAATGTGTGGTAGTGGTAACTTGTTCGCTCATTAGTCCCCTTCCCTACCCCTCCCGCTTCCCAATCCCTACTCCCTTCTTATCCCCCACGCCCCCAACATCTCCCGTGTCTCATGTTTCTTGCTCTCCTCGAATCCTCTCACCTCTCCGATATACGGAAATAAATTTACCATGTTGTAAGATCATCTATTGGGCCTTTGCTGCTAGACTATGCCAATAATTATTTGCTTATGCGGCTGCAATAGATCTATAGTAGTACTCTTAGACGAAAGGCACAACAGTGCCCGGCTTTAAATTAATAAATCCCCATGACCAACAGTATCAACAACATCACACTAGGGAAACCAGTTTAAGATTATAGCACATGGCCCTCGGGCCAAAAGGGATAAAGTTCATAAGGAGGCACATTGCTAAGGAGAGGAAATAAGGCTACGCCTTGGCAGCGCTTGATGAGGTGGCGAAGACGTCATGACATATAGGAGTCCATGAGCATCACGATCACCTCGTCCAGGACCAGGAGCCAGGTCCAGCGCTTAATGTGCAGCCTCCATTGCTGCAAAAGGATCAAGGAGCGGTAAGTCAAGGTGGCAACGAGGACGGGGATGACCAAGGATGACTCCATCGTACCCGCCCCGACCTCCGCAAGTGCCCATACGCGCCATCCCCGTGAAGCTTCCCAGGGACAAAACTGTCCCCATCCCCGTCACCAGCGGGTACCCGCCCCCTGTCGGGGAATCCGCGGGTAGTCGACGATGCATCCTCTTCGCCTTGACCGCTTGACGCGAGGACAACTCCTTCTCGCCTAAATCTTGCTGCCACAACGGCTCATCGTCATCTTCTCGCCTTCCCGCCTCGTCAGAGATCGAGGCTCTTTGGAGGTCGGCCTCGCCGCAGGGCAATAGATTGGGATTGATGGAGGAGACAGATAAGAAGATTTCCTGCTCGTCGGTCATCGTGATGGAGGGGAAGGGATAGCCGATGGTGTCAGGGGGATGCGCCCGCGCCTTGGGAGTTGGGACTTGGATGAGAACGGGAGGAGCAGTTTGACTATTAGAGACGTGGGCTTGTGGACTTGTGGTCTCGTGGCGGCTAGGATAGAAAAGGATGGAAGAGGTGTGGTAGATTAGGGTTGTTTGTTGTATGTATCACAATTCATTACGCTGATATATGGGGTCTTTGGGTATCCATGGATACTCCGTGGGACGAATTATGTCCCCATCCCCGCCCCGTGAAGCTAACGGGTACCCGCCCCGCGATCCCGTGGGGCAAATTTGGCCCCCATCCCCGCTTCTTCGTGGATAATTACCCGCTGGTACCCGCACCCATGGGGAAAATTGCCATCTTGAGGCTATGTTCGGTTAATCCTCTCCTCGGGAGGATTGAAGTGGAATGGAATGGATTTGTGGGGATTTTGACTTGTGTAGGATTTAATCCATCCCAAAACCTATCAATCCTCCTTAACCCCTGCTAAACTGAACATGCCCTGAGCGGTAAGTACATATAGTCATCTGCCTAGTGAATTTCTGCTCAATAATGAAGTTCTTCCTAGTTGTCCATAAGCTGGTGGCAGCAAAAACAATCCATAAAGCGCGTCTAGTTTTACCGTTAAAGTTAAGGATCAGGTTAGAAAAGATCAGCAAAACTAGAAGGATTCTAGTTAACCCTAAGAATCGAACAAATCACACTCCACGTAAATTTAGCAAGGGCGCACCCAAAGAAGACGTGGCTAATGTTTTCTTGTTGACTGCAAAGAGCACACATCCTATTTGACGGGCCATTACGCTTTTGGATTTGGTCGTAAATTGTGCAATTAATGAATGCAAGCAGCAATGTATCCCGCAACTTGATAATTTTTGTATCTTCTAGAGATTGAAAAAAAATGATGTAGCCAACTAGGGTTGAAAACTTTGTTTCCTCAAATCGAAAACACCGAAACGGATATGGAAGGAAATCATCGAAATGAATATTTGTCACAAAACAAACAATATAATATCTTTCTCCATAGATCAAAAGGCACACATAAAGAATTTGACAATATGATAAGGAATGGATTTTAACAAGCAGCAACAAACATAAAGTAATATAGTTTAACACTTTGACAAACACGAAAGTTGAGGTAAGCAGTTTTGTGTAGACACTCAGACTCACTATCCTGATAAAAATATAGTTTTAGAGAATATGCTTGGATTTATCAACTCTTTAGTCCTTCATGTTATCTTCATCATAGTCCTTCTCCCCATCGGTACTATCACCACCACTTTCTTGGTCATCCAACTACAGAAAATTAACACAGGAAAGCATGGAAATTTGAGACAATTAAAATTAGAACTGGAATAGAACACTGAAATTTCGATGTCGACTAGATGAAACAAGATAAGACATACCAGTACCAAATTTGCCAAATGTTGCTCAAAGCTTGCAATGTCCATCTCATCAATAATAGATTCAACTTTTTAGCACCTAAAATGACGAACAATCAATATCATCACTACCGTGACATGCAAATGAGGACATAATTAAAATAAAATACTTAACTAGATACATATGAATCTAGTTGAGTCAACTAATATAAAGAAATTACCTTTTCCCAATGTCCAATCTTTAAGACAAATTTGAGATTACACTTGAATAGAAAGAACATCACGAGCAAGACGAGCTCAACTTGTTTTACTTTCCACCATGACAATATATCAAAATCTGAATCCTTTTCCTTAGGTGTTAGTGGCTGGTCTAAGTATAGCTCCAGTTCAGATTTGGTACCACTGTCTGATTGACATTTGGACTGCAGGAACATGTCCAGATCATCCTCATCACCAGGAACATCAAGCTGAGATGTCATCTGAGGCACACAACTACTACCATTACTATCTCTCTTCAAAGATTGGAATAGTTGGTTAATAACCATATCAAACTTAGTAATCTCTTGCCTATAATTGGTGGGATAAAGCTTCCGTGCATAGAATTCAATAATATTTTTCTTGTATCTAGGATCCAGGAAAGATGCTACAGCAAGTGCCATGTTGGATTTATCCCAATACTTATCATATTTCTTCTTCATGGAAGATGCCATCCTTTTAATGACATTGTTAGAGCTACCACACCATTCCGCAATGGCCAACTTAATCTGACAAAACTTCCTAAAGAACAAATTGGCTGTTGGATATTTATGAGCTGAAAACAATACAGTAGCTTCAGCAAATGGCTTCAAACATACACAAATTGATGTGGCCATCTTAATTGCTTTTATGCCAAAGCCTCTTTGTTATATAGTGCAGAGCATAACATGTCATAAGTGGAATTCCATCTAGTTGGAACATCTAACATGAGTTCAAATACTCATATTGCGTGAAATTGTCTTCAAACCATCTTGGGCAGCAAGGTTTAAAATGTGGTTCATACATCTCACATGAAAAAGATACCATCACAAACTAATGGAGATATCTTATTAAGTTTGCTTACTATTCCTTCAACACATTTATCATTTAAGTGCAATCAACTTCCTATCAAGATTCCAATCCATTATACTATCAATAAACTCATTGCATAAAGCCATGTCCTTTGACTTGCATGAATTTGATAATCCTTTTCTGCATGGACCAACTATCATCTATCCAATGGACTGTGATGCACATATATCCTTTAGTCTGGTTAGATGTCCACATATCCATGGTTGTACTGAACCGACAATCAAGTGTTTTAAAGTACTCATATAATCTATTCTTCTCCTCTTTGAACATATTGTCTATATCTTTCTTAACGGTAGGACGACTTTTAATTGGAAAACTAGGACGCAATGATTTCAGAAAATCAGTGAAGTACTTATGTTCAACAATACGTATGGGATATTCATGCATAACAATTGCAAGATAAAATTTCTCCAAGCTAGCAGCCTCATCATACCTATATGTTTGAACTGATGCAGATTTTTCATTGTCGCCACTTGCCTTCAGTTCAAGTCTTTGCTGCCCAGTTAAGATGCTATGGTTATTTTTCAAGTGACTAATGAAAACTGACGTTCCTCTACCAGATTCTCGCCGACCTTTGTAGGTGCATCCAGGAGAGTTGCATTTAGCCCATCGCTCAACAACGGTAGTGCCATCTTTATTTTGAACTGTTACCTCGTACTCAGTCATGTGATTCCAAACCTCAGATGTAGTTTTCTTAGATCTCTTACGCGGAGGCGGCTTCACAGCAGGCTCAACAGTCAAATCCACAAATGTAGCGTTTGTCACTGCCTTAATACCATTTGGAGATGCATTAGCAGCAGGCTGGGCTGATGTGGGCATAGAGATAGGCAGACCAGGATCGTCCATGTTAATCTATACAAATACCAAGACACAAGAACGAACACTTGAGTCAATTTAGAAACTCGATTAGCTGGATGATCTGTACAAACACCAAGAGACAAGATCTATATATATTGATATGTACTTTGACAGTCTGATCCATACGTGCATATACTATACTCACCGAAGGGAATGGAGGTGTGCGACGCTAAGCAGAATCCACGGCGTGCCGGTGCGGCCACCCGGTGGCGTGGTAGGAAAACGTCGCCGGCACGGCTCACCGGATGGCGTCGTGAGGTTAGATGGTTCTCTTGGAGTCTTCGCACGTAGAGACGACTGACGGCGGTCTAGCGGCTGCATGTACCCAATTATACTAATTAGGGTTAGTATATTTAAAGGACTTGATTAGTATGTAGATGGGCTGACTGCATGTGTGACGAGGCCCTTGTTGCATATACCGCATAGCCCGTCAAGAGCAAAACAAATCAACCTAGAGGTATTATTGTATGTGTGGGCCTAGCTGAGATATATATCCGGAATATTTCCTTATTTTATTTTAAATAGCCTTTTCATTTCCTTTGCCATTTTCGTTTTTAAAAATTCCGTTTCCGTTTCATTTCCGCAAAATGCCGTTTTCGTTTTCTTTTTTTCTCTTTTTTTCCTTTTTCTCCGGAAACGGACGGAAAGTTTCCTTTTCGTTTTCAACCCTATAGCCAACGAATGCATTGAGCCACACGATGGTAAACAAACCACGCCTAAAACTATTCGATTTTCCTACAGATTGAAGCTCGCACTCGCAAACGACATGGCATATAATTCGAGTATCTCTGGCATGTGCCAACTGTTCGATCGCTTCCGTTTGTTGACACAACACATACCGTCTTCTAGAAAACAATGCATAGTTCTGGCAATTGCCACTCGTGATCAAATCTGTCATTCAGGTGTTCTTGTCACAAGACACTTGGAGTATTCTAGTGCATCTTGATTTGATGTGAAGAATATGATATGGCTTCGATAAGCGGCCACGGTTAAACGATCCAAGAAAAATATAGAATTCTTTTTGGAGTAGCAGCTTGTGGAACAATCTAATGGCAGCGGTAGAGGCAACGTGAGCCGTTGGTTTTGGCGGCAGGAACTCGTCGAGCGATCCATGTCCACAGAAACCTAGTCCCACTCGAAGAGCCAAGAGAGTTTAATATTCCTTTCTGGAAGGCTACTGACAAGTTGCTTTCGTCTGCTATAGTGCTATGTAGTAGACCTATTTGGTGTAGGATTGGAAAAATATATATGTGTGTGTGTATATATGATCTCATGAGATATGGTATTCTCTCTCGTGTATGGGGCCAAGGGTGATGGAATCTCCCTTTGAATTATTGGTTGAGAAATGTTATCTGCTATCAAATCAGGGGGTCTTGCTGAGAAAACCCATTCTTCTTTATTTGGTTATGTATGGTATGGTTATCTGTCCCTAGTTGCTCTTCTTATCATGCTTTCTTGGACATATCTCCATGGATTGGCTTGTATGGGTGTTGATCACTTTCCTTTTTGGAGATGAAGATATGCTTGATGGACCTAATCCGGCAACTCTCGTCATCCTCTGGGGTCCCAACTTGCATTAAGAAAAAAGACCATGTCATATGGTACAAGTAATTTTAAGCCACTTTTGCTTCGGTCCCCCACCCCCTCCTCCTCCCTTTTTCAAATTTTGACAAACAAAAACTCGATTCCGATTGTTTAGAGGATCGCATTTAACCCACCCAAACTCAGATATCTCTTAGACGATACTAACATATAATGATGCTTCATGTCTGAAGCGAAAATCAAGTTATATAACAACAAAAAAAATTAAAATATGACATACAAAGACGTAGATCGCGATAATAGGAGGATCAAATTTATTTAACGTGGATTATACCTGTCGACCGAAAGACACATATACAAAGATATACGTGATCTCGATATGAGTTTCGACCGGTCAAAAAAATAGACGGCCCATATAGCTTAAGTTTAAGACCGAAGCACACCTCATTTTAAGCAAATATTTCGATGGGATTTAATCAATAGTTCTCGCGGAAGTACGTACAGAGATCGCCATGCTCCAAAATTGGGCCATAACTAATTGGCGGTCTAGGCTAGCTCTAGAGCATATTACTATCAGTGGCTGTTAGTGACATCCACTAATTATTAATTAACTGGTTCCTGGTTAGAAAGATCTAGTGGCTGGTAATTAGTTTATGGGTACCGTGCCTTCGTGAACCTTCTTCCTACTCCACGCACGTCGTGGCCGCTGGAGGCCAAGAAATATCTGGGCAAAGCTTTGTGCGGGGAGGAGAGGTGACACCATGACGCGGCCGAGACCAGGCAATCTAGACTCGAATTAGTAGGCAGGGATTCCTCGCCGATTAATAAATAAAGTCGTTGTTAATCCCCTGAGTGGAGGGACTCGGCGTGTGGTCGGTAACCTCGGGCTAATCGCCGTTAGGCAGTAGGCAGAGCCACGCGATTTTTAACCTGCCTAAAAATATTTGGGCCTTCGTGGTCGATCGTGGCGTGTCGCGTGGTCGCAGGGGGGTTCGGAGAAAAGAAAGATGCGAGTAGAACTCGTGGAGCGTTGTTGTAGTATTTTTTTTTACATTCGTGACTACGGAGCAAGCTTCCGCAGGTGGCCGGCTGATGCCCTGATGCGAAAGGCGTGGGTAGTCCACGGACAGCATGATGCGTATCTCTTGATTCGTTTGCGATATTTGAAAGAGGCGAGGAGCTAAATTAAACTAGCTTATAGCCAAGTGGCCAAGTGGGAACTTTTTTTTTGGTTGGTGAGATTTGTCAAGGTTTAAAATACAAGTGAGTGCTTGATCAGCACTTGACTGTTTTTCTTTTTATCTTTTTGAAGAAAAAAATACGCAGAAGAAGAGTGGAGATTTTTGGCTCCTGAACACCAGTGCTCCTAATGTTTCCAAACATCAAAATCATATTTGCAAGCATTAATTTTTTTTGAAAACAATATCCTGATGTAGCCAATGAATTTTCTCACAAACTTATAAAATATCATTTTAAATAATTTATATTTTAAGCAATACAAAAATGACAAAACTGTGGAGCCAAACGTCCAATCTGCAAATGGCAGAGACCTTCGAAAGGTGTTGTCAAATTGTACTAAAAAAAGGTGTTGTCAAATTAAATTCAGATGGTATGTTGCAACCGGAAGGAAATAGTGCGGCGACAGGAGCGGTACCTGTTGGAATTTAGTGAGTATTAGAATGATCAAGCGTTTACTAGATGATATAAGCAAGTTAAGTGTTACTTTGCTTTCTTTTAGTGTTGTTTTTACCCGTCATGAAGCTAACCGGCCCACTGTTGCGCAAAGTATGTGTTTGTGTAAGAGGGATCATTTTCCTAAAATGCTTAACCACCTGCAGTTTTTAGATCACAGCCTAGAGGCTGATTGTAAACCTATTTTGATGGTTCGGATAAAGTCGATGTTTTCCCTCAAAAAATTTATCATATTTATCATTTTTCTATAACCCACAATAATAAGAATTTAGTGTCGCAATTTTGCATGCTTGCGGAATACAAGATTCACTATGTTCATAATTATTTTTAAAAAAATAGCACAAAATCCATTCTCTTATAAATATGATTCTTATTTTTATTTTAAAATGAAAGGAGCACTGGTGCTGGTGCTGGGAGGCAAAGACACTTTTCTCATAAGAAGGCCGGTCTCCAAAGGAGTACCGCTGGTCGGTAAGAGCATCTCTAACGGAGCCTTTAAAATCGTGAACTATAAATTGCGTTTACAGGTCATAACCACTTTTACCGTCTAAAAACAACCAATTCTTTTTTACGGGTCAAGTTTGCGGGTTCCATTATGCGTCCAAAAACAGCCGGCGCAGAATGGAATACGCAAACTCGTCCGTAAATTCTCTTTTACGAGTCGAGTTTGCGGGTTCTATTATGCGCTGGCTGTTTTCAGATGGTAAAAGACAGGATCTCAATATTTTCACAAGTCAAAGTTTATGCAATTTGATTCAATCAGTACATACAATAAATAGCTGGAATCAAATAATCATCCACATTATTCAAATCAAATTACAACAACAGTGTCACCCAAATAGTTTCAATTAAATCATACAACAACAACATTTAATGGTACACAAACACAATGTAGATCATTGGCGGCCATGCCTCGCCTAATGGTGCTCGATGAGATCCTTTTGAAGTTGTGCATGGGTTCCCTCGTGCTAAATTTGCTTGTACGAATCAAGAAAAGCTTGAAGGTGATCGGGGTTGCTTTGTGGTTTCACTCGGCTCCCAACATTGTCATAGAAATACTCTAAGTCTAGATCTCTCTCATCCTCGATGATCATGTTGTGAAGAATGACACAACATGCCATAATGTTTTTGAGGGTTGGCATGTCCCAAAAACGAGTAGGACCTCGCACAATAGCAAATCTAGCTTGCAAAACTTCAAAAGTTCTCTCAATATCCTTTGGGGCTGCCTCTTGTGCCTTGGCAAATTCAGCTTCTTTCCTTGTCTGTGGATCATGAATAGTCTTCACTAGGGTTGCCCAGTCAGGATATATGCCATCAGCTAGATAGTAGCTCATTGTGTACACATGTCTCCCAATTTTTGTAATTGCAAGAAGGAGCTTCTCCGTTGGCAAGTTTTGCGAATAGATAGGATCGATGCAAGACATTGATATTATTCAGGGATCCCGACAAGCCAAAGAAATAATGCCAAATCCACAAGTCCTTTAATGCTACGGCCTCAAGCATAATCGTTAGATCATGGCTTCTACAACAATACTATCTGTGCACGCTTTCGAACAATTCTTTCACCTTCAGTGCATACATTCCACACTTCCAAGCATGCCCCGCTAACCTCTCCTCTCATTCATCTGCATCAATCATATGGTGTCTTCTTTGTTGGAAGATCGAAGGTACTCTTCACCAAACAAGCGAATCACCAACCTAGCAAACCGCCGGACAGGTTCAATAGTTGTATCTTCAGCAATGCGAAGATACTCATCACAATAATCTGCGGGCACATCATATGCAATCACACACATGGCTGCGGAGATTTTCTGGTAAGCGCTAAACCCAAGAACCACTGTTGCGTCTCTACGGCGTTGGGAGTATGTGCTGTTGGCCTCACAAGCTTCTACAATTTTGACGAACAATTCTCGACGCATTTGATACCTCCTACGGAAGAGATGTGGGGGATAAGTTGGTACATCAACGAAGTAAATTTGCATCAGGAGTGGTGGCCGAGCGAGCGGTTGCGCGAGAGGCAAATATTACTGGGCACCGAGCCGTGCCGCCGATTCACGAGCATGAACCTATCCTCAGTCTCCTTGACAGCGAGGATGATGGCCAACTGTTCGGTGTCATCGTCGTGGAGCAGCTCGTCGAGGTGACAAGCCGTCAAAAAAGAACTCCTCGCTCTCACTCAGCTTCGAAGACATCTGCAGCAAACACGCAGGTCGTCAAGATGGTGGTTGGCGAGGTCGATTCTCCCGACGGCGGGAAGGGTAACAGACCCATCAGAGCGTGGTGGCGAGGTCGATTTGGCAAGGCGTCAAGACAAATAAACGCTGCGGTTCGATGATCTATTCACCTACGTGCAGAGCGCCAAGAAGGAAGGCGGCAAGGATAGGGCGGCGGCGGACAGAAGGAGGAGAGAGAGGGAAAATATCACACGCCAACCTCCGCAGCGAGAATAGCGTTCGCACTCGGATTGGCCCCCTGCCCCGGAAATGTACATGTCGATCGGCAGTTCTAACGGTAACCACTAGAGCGTCATTATTATGCGGAAACCCAAAAATAGCAGTTTATTTAGAGTTTTCGTGATTTTAAGGGTCTCTTGGAGCCGGCTCTAGCTATCATCCCAACTCCCCTAGTTGTATAGTGAGACCAGTAGTCCAACATCGCAGGATCACGCTTGGTGCCGCTGCGCACAGAGCCACCGCACACATGGACAACCTCACAACCACCTCTCCGTCCGTGCGTACGCGCCGCGTGTACCGTCACCACGTATACACCGGACGATGGGTACACGTACGCGCCGGACCGGCCAACACGCCCACGCCAAGCAAAGCAAACCCCCCTGGGCTGGGCCGTAGCCAAGCCAACCGTCCCGACGCGATCGCGCACCCTCCCACCGCGCCATTTCCTGTGGCCGCGGCGCCCAGAGAAGAAGGAAACCCCACGCGACCGACGACGTCTCCCCGCTCCACGCGGCCGGCCGTTGACAACATGTGGTGATCCGCGATCCGAACGATGCATCCCCGCCAGATCGGTTGGAAATATCTGAGAGAGCCAGAGGAAATGGCCGCGCTGCCCCTGGTACGTGCGGCCGCGCGCGCGGGTGCGGGGGCAGAGGACGGGCGACTGGACTTTCTGCGGCCACCAAGTCCAAGCTGCGGAGGAGGAAAAGGAGCGACGGGCCGACGTCGACGGCGGCAGGCCGAGCGGACGGACGGACGGACGGCTCCTCGCCCGGCCAGCGAGCGCCCGCCGTTGGCTCGCGACACGTTGCCGCCGGGTGTACGTGTGGACCGGCGCGTCGGTGGCGACTGACCGGTCCGTCCGGGACCAGTGTACGGGCCTCATCAGACAGAGTGGCCGCCGTTGCTTTCTGCCAGGGCCGCTGGGGCCAGGGGAATGTGTGGTGGTGCGTATACCTGCACGTGAAGGTTTGCGCCTCCACGTGATGACGCGGCCACAACTAGTTTGAACTAAATAGCTCCTTTTTTTTCACGAGGGAGATGTTAGTCCAAACATTTCCGAGTAAAGATGTGGACGCTCGCAAATTGCCAACTCATCAGGAGACTTATTTTAGGTGCCAACCCGGCAGACTAGCCATAAGAAACCGGGTAGAAAATCGCAAATCCTTCTTCCATCCCCGGTTCAGTGCATCCGGCCGGCCGATCGTCACAAGTTCACGTCTAGTGACATACTCACTTGTGGTAATGCATGTGGCGAGGGCCCCACTTGTGCAATTGCCAGGGCTCGTTTGTGGATCGCACGAAGCTCATGAGCAGCCGGTCTCATGGAGGTGGAGCTTTCGATGGGTGGCTCTTCATTTTTTCCCCTATCGACAACCCGCTGCACGGTTACAGCATCTCCACTCGTCTACCCACGAGGACGATCCGAACGCCGAATTTTGGTCCGGACACCGAAAATTGGCCTAGTCGCGTATCCAAGGACCTGTTTTTATCTGGATTTTGGCATGTTTTGGTCCGGCCTACCCACACCCCGCCATTCGAAGCTTCCGCCTTTTCTTCCTCCTCCTTTCTTCCCATTCCCCACCCCGGTTCTCCAATCACCGCGCCTCGACATGCCCAAGAGTTTCGTCCAACCCAGATCCGCCGAGGCCGAGAAGAAGGCGAGGAAGAGAGCCGCCAGACTGCCGAGGGCATGTCCTTGGCCGAGCGGGAAGAGGAAACGCCAGCAGATCTTCTACCGAGCGGAAGGACCGGAAGGATAGGTGAAGCTCCGGCAGAACAAGCGAGAGGAGAAAAGGCGATGCGCGGAAGAACAAAGGCGATGCGGCGGCGAAGCGGCGACGACGCTCGGTGTTGATGGCAACAGTACCCACCACACCGTGAGCTAGTTGTCGGCTCACGGCTTCGCCGATCTCTCGCCGCTTCCAGAGAGCTGTGCGGTCAGAGAGGTACTCCGACGGCTTCAACCCAAACATGCTCTTCCCCGCCGTCGTCAGCTTCTCCTTCGGCCTTTCCGACATCAACCTCCCCTACTTCTTCTGCACGCATCCCCGCCTGCGCCATGACCGCTTCTGGAAGCTTCGCGCCCTTGGCGAGGTCGACACAAACTGTTCGGCGGAATGCGGTACGCATGACGACCGATGCCTACATGGAGGACTGATCGCAAGTTCGGCGATTTAATCACCCTCCTTCTTCACGGAAGAGCAGACCGGCCGACGCCGAAGCCGCATCGAGTCCTGTGACCTCGCCGACGCCGATGCCAAGGAGACCCAGCAGACGCCGCCAGGACGCCGAGACCGAGGCGAAGGCAAGGGAAGAAGAAGGACGCCTCAAATGGGCCGTGGCCGAGGACACCTGCCTCGCCGAAGATTGGAAGACGGTGAGCATGGATCCGATAACGGGTGCGAACCAAAATTTCGACTATTATTAGCGGCGCGTGAAGGCAGCATTCGACGAGCGAAGCATGTGCGACCCAAACCCGCAAGATCCACATGGAGCGAGGGGAGAAGGCAATAACGAACCACTGGGCGATCATCCAAACAACATGCAGCAAGTGGCACAGTTGCGTGGAAGAAGTCGACCGCACACAAGCCAGTGGGGAGAACATGGACAACAAGGTACTCGCGGACATTAACTTTGTCGTGCACTCTCTTGACACACTCGCGAACATGGACAACTTGACACACTTCCATTTTGTAGCTGCGCCATGCACTTCTTCTGTTTCGAGAGGACATGAAGATGGAGTTCAAGTTCCATCATGTCTTCGAGAAAACTGAGCATTGCGAGAAGTGACGGGACACTCGGCTGAGTCTCTCCAAGAGCAAGGACGACGTCTACAACACCGAGGCCCCGGCTGCCACAATGAACGAAGACCGAGCTCGGCGAAGAAGGCAAGATGCTCAAGGTCACGGACCTCCCGAGCGCCTCCGTGCTTCTATCGAGAAATGCCTCGTCGACACGAGGGCGCAGGCCGAGAAGAGGGCTGAGAAGAGCGAGAAGCGCTGGAAGAAGATGATGGAGACACAAGGGGAAAAGGTGGCCCTCATGAAGGCCAGCCTCGCCGAGAAGAAAGCCAGCCTCTGAAGGGTTTCGCGACATAGTAAATCAAAATTTTCTACGGAAGCGAACAGAGGGAAAGCCAAGATATAATCTAGGAGATGCAAACAACGAGAGAGATTGGATTAGATCTTCATACCCTTGAAGATTCAAGACAATGAACGCTCGTTTAACGTGGGTGATGTAGTCGTACTCGCTTCTCCTCCTCGCGATCCGATCCGATCTAGCACCACAAGTGGCGGTGCCTCCGTGAGATGCACACGTGCAGCACCTCGACGTCTCCTCCTTCCTCGGATCATCAAGTATGGTGGAGAGACGGATTGGATCTACAACACGACGGCGTGGTGTATATGGTGGAGAATTTCAGCAGGGTTTCGCCACAAGCAGAGGCAGGCGGCTAGGGTTGGAGGGAAGGTGTGGGGGTTGGTGCGCCCAACCCTCTATATAGAGAGGGTGGGCTCAGCCCCAGCCCTCCCTGCCAAGGCCAGGCCCAAGTAGGAAGAGTGGGGGGCAAGGAAACCCCCCTTCTAGAAGCTCTATCTAGAGTTTAAACCTCTCTTGGCCGGCTGGGCCCTATGGGGCCTTGTGCCCCTGGCCCAATGCGGACAGGGCACTCCCTCATAGTCCCATGCCCCCTCCCGGAAGGTGGGGCCACGTTGGTCCCCTTCTGGAAGGTTCTAGAAGCTTCCGGTACAATACCGATTAACCCGGAACAATTCCGAACTCCAAAAACTGCACTGCCTTATATGAATCTTATTCTCCGGACCACTCCGGAACCTCTCGTGATGTCCTGGATCCCATACGAGACTCCGAACAAAAACTCATAAACCAATTATCCAATCTATCCTAGCGTCGAGACACGTTAAGTGTGTGACCCTGCGGGTTCGAGAATATGCGACATGATCTTCTATCAATAATCAACAACGGGTCCGAAACCCATATTGACTCACACATTCATCGATGATCATATCGGATGAACCACGATGCCATGATCCAATCAATCCCATATATATATTCCCTTCGTCTCGCGATATTTTACTTGCCCGAGATTTGATCGCTTGCATCGCCATACCTAGTTCAATCTCGCTCACGAAGTACTTTACTCGTAATCCGATATCACTTTGTGATTAACTCCTTAACCACATGCTTGCAAGCGGTGTTGATATCGATTACCGAAAGGGCCGGCCAAGTATATCTCTCTCCGACTTGGGAGGGACAAATCACATCTCGATACATACAACCCAACAGATACTTTCCGATCACCTGAGAGACACCTTTATGATCACCCTCTCATAGGATGACGTTTGATGACCTCAAAGCTTTCTTCCGATACTAGGGAGTTGTATTATCTCATGGTCTAAGGAATACAATATTTGATATAAGAAAAGCTTTGCAAAGACGAACACGATGACACGATCTAATTGCTTCGCTTAGTTTGGGTCTGTCCATCATATCATTCTCCCAATGATATGATCTCATTATCAATTGACAACTCATGTCTATGGTTAGGAAACCTTAACCATCATTGATCAATGAGCTAGTCCATAGAGGCGTACTAGGGACACGGTGTTGTTCACAAACCACACAAGTATTAAAGTTCCCGCTTAATACAATTCTAGCATGGAATATAAACATTATCATGAACAAGAATTATAATAATAGCATCTTTATTATTGCCTCTAGGGCATAATTCCAACAGCCTCGCCAAGAAGAAGCGCCACACGGACCTCAAGTCCTCATGGGCGGCGAGGACATGTCGAAGATGAGCTCGCCGGTCAAGGCCTGGTACATGGCGCAACGTCAGGCCATCCTGGAGGGCATGGCCACGGCTTCCACTTCCCCTTCCTCTGCGTCGAACGTGCCAGCACCGAACGCTCCCACGCCGAGCTCTGCTTCGACTTCCTCCAACCCGAGGGCCTTCACCGGCGAGATGGACGACAATGCCGCGTCGGCCACGCCACAGGAGCCCATCCCCATCGACGACTGATCGTTGTTTCTCTGTTATATAATAAAAATATGTCGCCGAACATGTAAGCGCATCTGTCGAACACCTTGTGGCCGAGCACTCCCGCGGGAACTATGCAGATTCAAAATATATAGTCGTTTTGTGTCCGCCTTGGTACACGGCCTGGGTAGCCGAGTGGGAAACTGGGCGTACCCAGGCCGAAAACTTGCGTCGTCTGGCCGGAAAAAGGTCCGGATTTTGGTCTGGGTTCGGCCAACGAGTGGAGATGCTCTTAGTTAGAGCACATCCGCTCGGTTTCAGCGGGCCGCTTCTATAGCGTTTTTTCATCCGGATATAAAAAATTTGGCCTAGTCGTGTTCTAGGACATCGGTTTCGTTTGGATTTGGCTTAACTTTTATCCGGACTTCCAGGCTGATCACGAGCACCGGAAACGTCCTGGGAACGTTGGACGAAGCGAAATCGGGCTCGGCGCGTGGACCAGCCCAGTAAGCAACTCGGATCCGAGTCGTCGTCGTACTTCCGTCTCAGCTCTCGTGACGGACCGGTGGGCAATAACTGACCGCCTCGTCGACCATGCTTCACCGTAATGACGCGCCACCACCGTCTCGGCTCCCGCGAAGGACCGTCGGACAATAACTTCCCGCTGTTTCCCCTTTTTTCCCACACCGCTACACCCCTCCCGCCCTTGCCGCCCACTTCGGCCTATAAAAGCCGGCGCCCTCGCCAGCTCACAGCACACGCTTTCAGCTCCTCCACTTCCACTCTACCGCGCCCGTCTGGAAGCTTAGCGCCCGCATAGGACTTTTTAAGTTTTTTTAGTTATTATTAGCCTAAATGCAGTTAGAATTCGGGTGTTCGTCCAAATTTGATGTAATATTTATGAATTTTTTCTTTATTAATGAAACGTCTATATTCGTCTGAAGTTTGCCAAATTTGATTAAAATTTTGCTAAACCTAGAAACTCGGTCTGGAAACACGAGTAGCAAAACTGAATGTTTCCAAACCTAAAATTAGTTCCGTCGGGCCTATTTATCTCCGGATTTCGGCCTGGAGATGCTCTTACATGGACACGCAATTATCACAGCCGCGCTCCATCTGTACTGAACGGACGGGTTGATTAGGAGCGGTTTACTCTAATGGCCAATTTTTTATGGATATATCAAGGTTAGGAAATATCAGCAGGGTGATGTGGGCACCAATAGATAATGCTGCTGGAGGACGGCTGACAGAAGATGGTACTGTGACAATTAACAATGCGTCATATATACGGACTGAACAGACAGACTCCCCTGAAGTGCCTGTGCATACGTGCAGATGATTCCTCCATCCTCCGACTCAGCGCCAATGCGCATCCGATGACCCCAAAGGTGACGGCTTCTCGGGAGAGAAATACATGCGGCGTAGCGTGGTGAAAAGCATGAGCACATACTACCCCACTTGCGCAACTGGGCGGGCTCGTTTGTGGCTCGCAAGCTCGTAGTAGGCAGCCTCATGGAACTTTCGGTCGTGTGACCCCTCCTCCTCCTTTCCCGTGTCAGCGACCGACCATCATTCATCGCCCTACCGGGCTCAGCTACAGGCTCGATTGTATCAAGGCCGCGCCCTACCGGGACCGAAAGAATAATTTTCGCGCCTCTTTCCCTCATTCCGCTATTTGTTCCTGCACCCAAGATCATGATCCACCGTGATCTGCAGGCGATTCGTGGGGAAATGTATCATGATCGCCCAAGATCTGCAGAATCGAGATCCCACTGTCCAGAGACCCCCAAGTGTGATGTGGTATGGAATAACTGAATATGCAAAGGCACACGTGAGAGTGAACCGCGAGGTGACACATGAAGATTCTTTTCAGATGGCCTGACATGTGCAGCAGATTCTTTCCGAGGATGATCATGCCGCGGCACAAGTTGCCGCCCGCCCACATGGAATGGAAGGAAGGAAGGAGAAACTGCTCTCCGAAACCAGGTGCTGCGCTCTCATGGTGTCAGTTGGCCAATTTTACTTTATTTCTTAAAATCTGGTGTAATTTTTTGCTCAAAATTAGAATTTGGCAAATGAACTATAGGTGGGATTTAGATAGGATCTCACTTGACAGCCTATGCGCTCTGCGTCCGACAGGCGACCGGCGCGCCTTCTTGTGGTCGAGCGGACGGGCACTCGTCGCTGTCATTGGGCATGTTTTGAACTTGCTAACCTCGTGGATGAACTGCGTGCTGACAGACTGATCGGACTTTTCTATTCAGCACAGCCAGATCCCGGAAGGTGATCTGCCAGGTTATTGCTGAACTGAAGGTACATAATTAATTAATTAATTTTTAGATAGTCAACTAGAGATCCACCAGATTTGCATGACATTTGTCTCTTTCTGAAGTAAAAAAAAAAAGTATATGAAAGGTCGTCTGCTAACCTGTAGCATATACGATCCAAGCCAGACATATAAGCTTTAGAAGCATCGGACAGTCTTGTTAGCGTTAGATGTATATATTTGTATATTGTAGTTTCTCATCATGTTAGGGGGCTTTCTGTATATTTGCACATGTATCTATACTATATATTGTGGCCTTTAGCCTCCAGAGGAATACAACTTGTCTATTCCTAACATGGTATCAGAGTCGGTTTTAGGGTTTTCGTGCCCACCGGTCCTCTGCTTGTGACCGCCGCTGTCACCGCCTACCACCGCCGTTCCCTGCTCGCCGCTATGGAGTTCCTTGTCAAGTCGTCATTGCCAGGCCGTGGTCCTCTGTTTGACCGCCCGCAACCAGGCCAATCTCCCCAGATCGATCTAGATCGGATCGGACCGTAACCTCCTGGATCGATCGAGCTGCTTCCAGATCCCTGTCTCATCGAGCTGCTTCCAGATCGGATATGATCCCTGCACGTCAGCTCCCAGATCCCCGCCCGCCACCTCCTGATGTGCCTCCCGCGACGGGCCACCCCTGCCATCTACCCGGCTGCAGACGCGCTCCGCGACGGCCACACCCCGAGCCCCGCTTCGAAGCCGCCGCTCACTACCGCCACCGGCCAGACACGCCGCACGCTTCGCCACAACACCTTGCCACCCGCTTCATATCTCCTCCAACTCACCGGATCTTCGCCGCCGGCCGTCACCGCTGCCAAGAATCGATCCCCGGCGGCTTGAATTGCTCTTTCCCGCCCCTTAGGCGCCGCCTTTTCTCCCGGCTGGCCGGAATTTCGCCGGCCTCGGTCTGCAGCTCGGGTTGACCAAAAAAAGCAAGCAAGAGAGAGAGAGAGAGATGTCTTCTGCATCGGGCTATGTTGCGATTCCTCGCTGCCCGGTGATCTTCGATGGCACGAATTACCCTGATTTCGCTGCCTTTATGCGCGTTCACATGCGCGGTCTCCGTCTTTGGGGTGTGCTCTCTGGCGAGGTCTCCTGTCCGCCATGCCCCCTGCTCCTGTGGCTCCTCTTCCGCTGACGCCGATTGTTCTCGGCGCTAATGCTTCTCAGGAGGCCAAGGATGATGCTCAGAGTGCCGATGATAGTGTTGTTGTTGCTTATGACCTGAAGTTCAAGCAGTACTCTTTTGATCTCGAGGCCTATCACCACGCTCTGACTGCCTACACTCAGTGGGTCTATGAGGATGCCCGTGTTGCTGTTGTTCTCACCTCCAAGTTCTCGCCTCAAAGATGTCTTTGAGTTCATGAGTCTCCTACCGCTGTGCCAAGGGCACATCTTTGTCAGCGCTATCAGCCGTCTGGGGATGCTCTTTACTTGTCTGTGGTTCGCCAGGAGCATGCTCTTCAGCAGGGTGATTCCACTATTGATGAGTTCTATACTCAGAGTGCTGCTATCTAGCGTCAGCTTGATTCTCTTCGTACTGCTGTCTGTGGCACATGCTCGTGCTGCCAGATTGTGCGCTCGGATTTGGAGTTTCACCGCATCTATGAGTTTCTGTCTCGGCTCCGCCAGGAGTTTGAGCCCCGATGTGCTCAGCTGAATGCTCGTGGTCGTGTTCCGCTCTCTGAGGTGTTGTCTGAGCTTCGGGCTGAGGATACCCGTCTCCGTGGTGCTGGTCTTCTTGCGGTTACATCTATGCTTGCTACTCATGGTCCTCCTATGCCGTCTTCTCCCTCGACTCAGTCGCGGTCCTCTGTGTCGCCGCCGATACTATCCACTACTCTAGGTCAAGGTCAGAGTCAACACCAGCAGTCTCAGGGTCAGAGTCAGCACCAGCAGGCTCGTGGTCAGGGTTGTCGTGGTTCTCTTCGTCACTGCTCTTACTGTAACAAGGATGGCCACACTTGGGCCACCTGTTATACACGGGATCCCAGTTTACGTCAGCAAGCCTGTGGCGCCGGCCTTCCGGATCCTCGCAGCTTGCTCTCTCCGATCGTGACATTATCGAGTCTTCGGTCTACTTGTCGCCATGTGCTCTTCTTCAGTGCACGCCGGTTCCGTGATCGATTATTCGCATCGCGCGACCACCACCTTCTACACAGTCAGGTACGTCCCCGTGGTATCTAGATTCTGGAGCTTCCTTTCATATGACCTCTGAGTCTTCTTTTCTGTCCGCTCTTCGTTCTCTCCCTTCTCTTGTCAGTGTTTTCACGGTTGATGGTACCTCTCTTCCTGTTTCTAGTCGGGGCACCCTTTCTACTTCTTATTTTTCTGTTCCTGATATTTCTCATGTCCCTCTTCTTAAGATGAATCTGTTCTCTACTAGCCATCTTACTCACTCTGGTTGCCGCGTCATTCTTGATGCTGATTCTTGTGTTGTCCAGGACCGTCGCACGCAGGACCTGGTTGGAGCTGGCCCTTGCAGCCATGACTCTTTAGGAATTTGGGAGTTAGACTGGCTCCGTGTTCCTTCCGCTGCCACTTTATCTGCCAGTTCTTCTCCGGTTGTCGCCTCTGCTACTAGCTCCTTTCAGCAGTGGCATCATCGTCTTGGTCACCTTTGTGACTCTCGCTTGTCGTCATTAGTTCATCGTGGTCTTCTGGGGTCTGTCTCAAGAGATGGGTCTTTACATTGTCAGGGTTGTAGGTTGGGTAAACAGATTCAGCTTCCCTAGCCTACTAGCGCGTCTGTATCTCAGTGACCTTTTGATTTAGTTCATTCTGATGTTTGGGGTCCGGCTCCTTTCGCTCGAAAGGGGGCCATCGCTACTATATTTTATTTGAAAGGATCGTATGGGCACCTAGAGGGGGGGTGAATAGGTGCTACTTCAAATTTTACTCCTTTTCAAATTAGGGTTTGACAAGAAAGGTAAATTCTCTAGAATATGCAACTATAGTGAATTTACCTATATGTCAAACAAGCACAAACTAACACAACACTAAGCAAGAACAAGTAAGTAAAGTGCGGTAAAGGATAGAAGTAACCAAGGGAGTGGACGTGGAGACACAAGGATTTGTTTCCCGTAGTTCCTTCCTTTTGAGGGGAAGTACGTCTATGTTTGGAGAGGGGATGGTTTCAAACCACCAAAGCCACGAGAGGCCTCCCTTGTTCTCCGATGAACCTCACCCCAAAGGGCTCGATTCACCTTCCACTATATCGGCAACCTTCGAGGTGGAAGCCGTCACCTTTACAACAAGTTCGGGGCACACATCCACAACTGAATTGGAGGCTCCCAAATACAAGCAAGCCGTCAAGACAAATCAAAGACAAGCTTGTAAGAACCAAATCAAAGTTAGGGTTTCCAAAGAAACACTAGAGCTAGGGGGCCCTCAAGTGAATGAGGGGGAAATGAAGATCTCTCTTGGTGAAGATGTGAATCAAGGCCTCCTCCTTCGATTCTCCAAAGATCAATGACTTTGGATGGTTGGATGAAGAGATCTTGTGGATTTGGTGGCTCTAATGGTGTTGGTGTTCTTGAGCAGCTCGAGCAACTGGAGGAAGAATATAAGGGTCCCTATTTATAGACAGCCCCATCCACGAACCGTTTTCTGACCGTTGTAGAAAAGTCAGACCGGAGACTCCGGAGACTCCGGCCAATCTCCGGACCAGTCTCCGGACTGGCCATCTGACTGACCCAGCCCATTTCTTCACCAGCAACACCGGAGACTCCGGACTTCCAACACCGGAGACTCCGGTCCGGCCAAAGTCTCCGGATAATCTCCAGACCAGTCTCCGGACTGACCATCTGACTGACCCAACCCATTTCTTCACCAGCAACACCGGAGACTCCGGACTTTCAACACCGGAGACTCCGGTCTGACCAAAGTCCGGAGAATCCGGCCAATCTCTGGACCAGTCTCCGGACAGGCCATCTGAATGACCCAGCCAAGTCCCGGAGGCACCACCGAGCTAGCACCGAAACTCCGGACCATACCGAGACTCGGTCTTGGCGATCGGAGACTCGATCCGAGTTTCGAACGATGGCAAATGTATGTGGTATTTTCCCAAGAGTGTGTGTGATGTTTATCTATGATAATACCAACCTGTGGACAATAACAAACTGTAAAATGATCTACTTGTTGTTAACGAACACCAAAAGTGATTATGATAATAATTGTCCTTTCAATCTCCCCCTTTTTGGTGTTCGATGACAACAAGTGATTTGCATGGAATAACATATAAATGTGGCTCCCCATGACTATGTGCAACAAGATAATGAAGTAAATCATGTAAAGAAAATAATACCAATGATAGCACACATAGATCTCATATGAGTTACAATAGATGTTGCACACAAGCACATAGTCATAGACACACATAAGAACAGTAGATAACACACATAAAGTTCAAGTTCGAATATCCAAATAACAAAAAGAAAGGCAATAACGGCAGATAGTCGCAAATCCCGAGTCCCATGCAAAGTGGATGAGAATGTCTTCTCCCCCTTTGGCATCGAAACGCCGAAAAGGGAAAATACCTATACTAACGCCCCAATGACTCAGTAGTCATCGTCATCCTCGTCGTCCTCGGCATCCTCAACCTCATCCTGGTCATCCTCGTCCTGGTCACCCTCATCCTGGTCATAGTCATCATCATCATCCTCAGGGATAGCAGTCCCTTTGCCGTGAGGGCGAGAGGAGGAAGTACCCTGGTATCCAAACCCAGAGGTGACATCAAGAACGCCCCGCCACCACCAGACTATCCTCACATGCCCATGCCCCAAATGAGAGTGTGATCGGACTACGTGGACTTTGGGCCCCATGCTCATCATTGTATTCATCTTCACCTTCCTCGATTAGCAAAGACTCGTCCTTGATATCTTTGAGGAGCTTCTCCATGCGGTTGCTTTGGTAAGATGCATGTACCGCTATGAATGTCAACGTTCATGCAAAGAAAGAGTCCTCTCCCAATCGGCCTTCTTGACCTTCTCATGCACATAGTCTCTAGTCATGGAAGGCATAGGGACATTTGAGGCATTCTTCCTCCGAACTCTGGGTGGAGAGGGAGCCCTCTCCGTCTTAGTCTCCTCATCATCATTTCCATATCGGTGCCTTGGAGCTGGACCCATGTGCCCCTTCTGTTGCAGAGAGACCAGAGTGTGCGTCGTGAGGTGTGGTGGAATGGCATTGGGAGAATCATGCGGCTGCGAGTTGATTAGTCTCATAATCAAGGGTGCATATGGAGGAGATTTCTTGAATAGAATTGCATGGAACATCTCCTCGAAAATGAAGTCCATCACATCAATGGGTGCAGCCTCGGATCTGGTCCAAAGATTGAAGGTCCGGTGAGTATGGCAGAGGTTGACAAGTCCTCCCGAGAGCATCATCATTTCCAAGACTTGGAGCAATAGTGTGACGGAAAATCCTCAAAGATAAGGTTGTAGAGGGGCTTGAGTCCCTTGAGGCCCCCACAACACCATCATCATACAGAGGTGCCAGTTTTTGCTTGTTCTCACCCAAGGCTGCTGAGTGCATGCGCAGCCCCACAGGAGTAGATATGTCGTGGAAAATCTCAAAGATGACATTGGCAAAGTCATGGAAAGTAGCTGTGCAGCGAGTAGAGCCAGTCATCCACACCATAGTCCTATCAAGATCAGTCCCAAACACCACAGTGGCATAGAATTGCTGAACGAGGTGCACACTGTAGTCTTCATGCAGCTCCATCAAGTTGTACATACCCAGCTTCTCACAGATCCACAGGGCATCACTGAAATACGGGCTCTGGCGCATTTGCTCAATGTTCATGAACTTCTGAGGGCAAACAGGTGATTTGGTGAGTACACCATACATATCCTTCATGAACACACTCTGCTCTTTCCTCCAGAAACGAGGGTCATCACTGGTACGAGGTAGTGCATTTCCTCAGCTCACGAAACTCCTCTTTAGACATTTTGTTTAGGGACTGGAGGTTGTCATACTTGGCTCTCTTTGCACGTTCCTCCCGTTCAGCCCTTTCTTGATCCCTATTCATGTAAGCTGCATCACGTGCCCGCTGTTTCTGGTTGGATGGAGGCACGATAAACTGACCCTGAGCTTCATCATAGCGAGGATTGCCCCTTTGGGACTTGGCCTTGGTACGACGAGGGCGACTAGAACCATCAACTATGAACAGCAGTGAGGGAGATAGCATGGAGATGAGTATATATGTCCCAAAGATGCAGTACAGGAGCTTTGATGCATTTCTGGACTACTTTGATTCACCCAGCACCGGAGTCTCCGCACCAGACACCGGAGTCTCCTGGCTCAGACTAATCTCCGGCCTGGGACCGAGTCTCGGACCTAAGTCCGAGTCTCCGGCCGAGGCTCGGGCATGCGATGGGAGATCTTTGGTGAGGGTAAATCTAGTAGATCGGGCAATGCAACAAGGCTAAAGTACTAGAGTGCAAGCAAACAAGTGATTCCTATGGACAAATCTGCAACAATCCTCAAAAACACATCTAGGGATGAACCCTAGGAGGAAAAAGGAGAGGAGAGGTACTAGATCTGTCCATGGGATCGATTCCTTCGGTGGGAATGACCCAATGGAGGAGAGGAGGAGGTTGGACGGCTGCACGGCGGATCCCGGGGGCTTCTTGACCTCCGGGGAGGATTTTTGGAGGAGGGGCGACGGGTTTGGAGGTAGGGGACGGGGTGAAGAAAGAGGAACTGTTGTTCCAGTTCACCCCATGCCCCTTCTTTAAGTGACAGAAACCATCCAGACCGGAGACTCCGGTCTACACCGGAGACTCCGGCCTACACCGGAGACTCCGGTGTTTGTACACCGGAGACTCTGGCCCTCCTCGACCAAAAAATCCAGGAAAGGTGTTTGGGGACATATATGGGAGATAGATGGTTTTTAAGATAGGAAAAGGGTTTGGGTTGAGACATCAAACTGTGAAGAACCAATGAGAGCCATGGAAGTTCAAAAATAATCAGAAAAGCTCCAAGAGACGAAAAATAATCAAATGACGAACATGAGTAAGTGCCAACCTCTCAAATTAGAGAGGGCGGTGGCCTTGGCCACCATATTTGAGTATACTTGGCTTGGCACCACGAAGATATATCTTGGGTCCATTACCAACACTCATCATTAAGCTCACATATCACTAAATGATATTAAGAGGAATGATTTTGATTGTTTTGGGCATCATGGGGGGAGGGATGGTCCAATCAATTAGGACCACACTCCCCCTATATCCAATGCCTACACCTAGACCAAATATGAGATTAAACATAGGTGAGAGTGCAATAACATCAAGTCAAGCTCCTTGAATCCACGATATTTAGTTCATTCCTCAAGTAGCAAAATCTTGCTTCATCAAGTGGCTTCGTGAAGATATCGGCAAGTTGATCTTTGGTTGATACATAGGATAGATCAATATCATCTCTAGCAACATGATCTCTAATGAAGTGATGTCGAATCTCAATATGCTTTGTCCTTGTGTGATCCACCGGGTTGTATGCAATCTTGATGGCACTTTCATTGTCACATAGAAGAGGCACTTTGTCACAAAGGACACCGTATTCCTTTAAAGTTTGCCTCATCCATAGCAATTGGGTGCAAGCACTAGCAGAAGAACATACTAAACTTGGCGGTGGAGAGAGATATACAGTTTTGCTTCTTAGAATACCAACATACCAAGGACCTACCAAGGAATTGACAAGCCCCGGATGTTGATTTTCTATCATCCTTGTCTCCCGCCTAATCCGAATCCGTGTATCCACAAAGAGCGAATGTTGAGCCTTGAGGGTACCAAAGACCATAAAATGGGGTATGAACTAAATAACGAAAGATTCTCTTGACCGCCATTAAATGGATTTCCTTAGGAGCAGCTTGATATCTTGCACACACACCTACACTCAACACAATATCGGGTCTAGATGCACAAAGGTAAAGCAAAGAACCAATCATAGACCGGTATACCTTTTGATCCACATCTTTACCATTAGGATTTTGTTCTAGATGAGTCTTTGTAGCCATGGGAGTAGGAGCTCCATTCAAATCTTGCATTTTGAATCTCTTGAGCATATCTTGAGTATACTTGGCTTGGTTGAAGAATGTTCCTCCTCTAACTTGCTTGATCTCAAAGCCAAGAAATACCTTCAACTCCCCCATCAATGACATCCGGAACCTACTAGTCATAAGCTTTGAGAATTCATGATTAAAAGCTTTGTTAGATGAGCCAAAGATAATATCATCAACATATATTTGGCATACAAAAAGCTCCCCATTGACCCTCTTAGTAAAAAGAGTGGGATCGATTTTCCCAACCTCAAAACCACGGTCAAACAATAACTCTCTAAGGTGCTCATACCACGTGCGTGGGGCTTGCTTGAGCCCATAGAGCGCCTTATAAAGTTTGTAGACATGGTTTGGGCAGTTGGGGTCCTCAAATCCCGGGGGTTGCTTAACATATACCAATTCATTTAAAGGACCATAAAGGAATGCACTTTGTACATCCATTTGTTGCAACTTAAAGTTATGATGTGCCGCATAAGCAAGAAGGATACGGATGGACTCAAGGCGAGCCACGCTGAAAGAACATTTCTTAATCCCTAGTGTTTTGTGTGTTAGATAACAATACCAAGGATCATTTAATATGTGTTGAAGTGTTGCAGCTCTTTTTGGGAATAAAGGGAAAAAGAACTCTGCCTTTGGGGGCGGATAATCCGGCCCCACCAGGGGCGGATAATCCGCCCCTCCCTTTGCCCAAGCAGACGCAAGCCCCAGAAGGGGGGGCGGAATTTTGGCCGGATTTTCTGGCCCCGCCGGATAATCCGCCCCCTGCTCTTCGCCAAGGCGCAAGCCCCAGAGAGGGGGCGGAGTTTTGGCCGGACTTTCCGGTCCGGCCGGATAATCCGCCCCTCAGGGGGGCCGGATTATCCGCCCCCCAAGATATTCGCCAAGCTTCACCAAGGCGCAAGCCCTAGAGAGGGGCGGACTTTCCCCCGGAGAATCCGCTCTTGGGGCGGAGTTTTCCTAGGGGGGCGGATAATCCGCCCCAAGTGGGGGGCGGATAATCCGCCCCCAAAGTTGTGCAATGGCTAGATCTGGGGAGGGGGTCTTTAAGCCAGCCATCCCCCTCCTACCAGAACTCTTGATTTATTGCGAAAAAGACCAGATCAGATCTGAAAGCTTCATCCAAGAGTGCTCCACCTAGATCCACCCAAAGGCCCCATCCCTTGGGGAATCGAAGGAGGAGAACTCGATCTTCATCATCAGCAATCAAGCGCTTCATCTCCTCTCCATTCATTTGGAGAACCTCTGATCTAGTATTTCTTGCAAATATCTAGATCCTCGTTTTTGTTTATATTGATAAACCTTGTTCTTGTGGCAGCTTGTTGTCATCTCGGGAGCCCCCAATTCGGTTGTGGGTGTGTGCCCCGATAGTGTTGTAAAAGGCACCGGTTCCCGCCTCGAAGGGATCCAATAGTGGAGAAGGTGGATCAGGCCTCTCGTGGCGAGATCCATCGGAGAATAGGGTGAGGCCTATTGTGGCGTGGTGGTCTTAGAACCGCCCACCCCTCCAACACAGATGTACTTCCCTTAACAAGGAAGGAACTGCGGTAAAACAAATCCCCGTGTCTCCGCGTGCTCCACTACGGTTTCCTCGCTCCTCTTTTACGTGCTTAGTAGTAAGGGTTACATATAGGGAAATTCTCGTAGTTGCATATCTAGAGAATTTACTTTGTGTCAAGCCTAAAATTGAAAAGGTATTAAAAATTGGTTAGCACCTATTCACCCCCCCCTCTAGGTTCCCATACGATCCATTTCAATTGGTATCAGAGCCTCGGCTCTTATTTCGGGCTTAACCGCCTAAGAGAAGTATGGGTTCCAAGGGAGATGGGAGTGATGCTCCGGAGGTAGTCACCATGAACGATCTCAAGACGTTGGAAACAACCTTGGTGAGTTCAATGGAGGCTAAGATGGAAGAGATGCGTCAATTGATAATGCGTCTCTCCACATCCGCAGCATCACCTCCATCTAACTCTGAGGATACCACTCCACAATCCAAGGAAACGGGTAAAACTGTTTCCAAAGATAACGAAGTGGTAGGTGATGATACTAGTAAGAGCTCCTCCTCGAAAAAGGATAGCGGTAAGGATGGATACAATGAGGTTTCTCATGTGTATTCCCCTGATCCGCCTATTCCTCACCCACATATACATAATAGGGGTGATCCACCCAAACTTTCAGCATCTACTTTCTCTCAATGGTAATTTTTTTGATGAAATCTCATGTGCTTCCTCCATAGAGTTGTGGAAGATCATCGAAATGGTCTTCATGTTGGAAATCCTAACAATCTCACAAGAAGAGTGGTCGATAGCCAACTCAATGCTACAACTCTACACATGATACAGCTTGGTGTGGGTGAAAAGACATGCCACACATTCAAGATCTTAGCGCACTAAAGAAGCTTGGGATGCTCTCACCGAGCTCTTCATCGAAATGAAAGTATGAGAAGGAATAGATATGATGCCTTGAGCAATGAAGTCAAGGATTTTATATCTTTGGATGGAGAAGACCACGAGGACATGTATAGGAGGCTCAAGGCAATAGCCACAACCTTCAGAAACCACGGTGCAGCTCATGTTGATGATGCTTGGATCAAGCACAAGTATGTCAGTGCTCTTATGCCATTTGAGCCCACATATTTGAAAAGTCTCCAAGGTAGGCATAACTATCACCTCATGTCATCCAATGAGGTAATGCAAGAAATAGCCGCCTTCAAAGTGGCTGCCAAGAATGCCGAAGATGCTCGTGCTCGAGCTATGGGGATGCAAAAGGGGGTCAACATGGCCTTGAAGACTAGTGTGATTGATCATGATGAATATGCGGTAGAAGGTCCGATGTCTCAAGATATAAAAAGGATCCACGGACAATACTTGGCTCTTTATGCAAGAAACTTTTGGAAAGATCCAGCCAAGGCTAAAGCTGAACTAGATCACAAGAGTGGAGCCTATGGAAGAAAAGAAAATGGTCCCAAGCTAAGAACATGCTTTAATTGTGGTGACCGGCTGCACTTCGTAGCTGAGTGTCCATATCAAAGTAGAGAGGATAATGGAGGAAGACTCATTTTCAAGGACAGATCAAAAGCTCCACGTAAGAAACAATTTGTAAAGAAGAATGCTCCTTTCAAGAAGCAACCAAAGATTGTTCTAGTGGATCAAGAAGAATATTCATCGGGGAGTGAAGATGAGGATGAGGACGATAGCTCTCAAGAGGTGGCTGCTATAGCCACCACATCTACATCAACATCTCTCTTCGACTCTCCGAACGAAAACATCATCAACAAGAATGCTACTTGCCTCATGGCAAGAAGCTTCGAGGTAACTTCTTCTAACTCTTCTTTTCCCAAGGCTATGATAGACATGGATGATCCTGCTAGTCTTAAGGTTAAAGAAGAGATTATTGCTTTGGATTATTTCTATACTAACTTGCAAGGTGAGCACAAAGTTCGTTTTGAGGATCTTATGGATCAGCTGGCCCAAAACGAAGCACTCCTCGAAGAAAAGGGAAGAATTGAAAGGGAGGATGCAATGGAAATTGCATCCCTAAAAAATGCTCTTGAAGAATAAGAAGAAGCTCGGGTCTCTCTTGAAGAGAGGCTTGAGTCTATGGAAGAGTAACATGAAGAAATTGTGACTAAACTCGTTAAGGAACGTGACAATGCTGTCACCAAGGCAAAGAAGTTAAAGAAGGAAAGGATTGACTTTGGGGCTGCTCATGATAGACTCTCCGAGGAATTGGAGAAACTTGACAATGCTCACAAGGCGTTGAAAAACGAGTTCTCTATTCTCAATGAGTCACATGATCAGCTTCAAAGTCGATTGGCCGAATATGATACTCCTAGCCCGTCCAACTCAACATATAGTAACAAGAAAAATGCTAGTGTGGAAAAATAAGTGATCAAGGACATCACTACAAAGGACAAAGGTGTGCTTGATGAAGTCCTTGGCAAGCAAAGGTCAAATCATGGTAAAGAGGGACTTAGGTATGTCACCAAGTCCAAGAAGAAGAAAACCAAGAAGAACAAGACCAAGAATGTGCAATTAAAGACAAGCACTGCTAAGAAGGTTGTCACAAAAGACAAGACTAATAATATTGGTTTTGCAGGGTCTCACAATCCGAATTATGAACTCTTTTGTGATGACTATGGCGATGTTTATGCTTATTATGTTGGTCCTTTTGATGAATATATTGCTTGGTCTATTTGGGTCCTAAAGACCCTTGTTACTAACATGAAAGGACCCATTGAAAAATGGGTACCTAAAACCAAGAAGTAATTTTCTTGCACGGCTATGCTTCCGGTGGGTCGAAATGGGTGCTGGATAGTGGCTGCACTAGTCATATGATCGGAAGCAAGGAGATCATCACGGAGATGCGTCCAAATCATGATAATATCACAGTCTCATATGGTGATAAGTCTAAATCTCAGGTATTGGGTCTTGGCAAGGTTGTGGTAGCCCACGATATCTCTCTCGTGGACGTCATGCTTGTTGAGACCCTTGGCTACAATCTTCTTTTTGTTCGTGCCCCTGGCAAGATGGGTTTTGCTGTTTTTATCGATGATGATTTGGTGGTACTCTTATGGAGCAAGTATCTAAAGGTTGCTTTCGTTGGATACGTCGAAAATGACCTGTATGTGGTGGACTTTTCGGGGAAAACCACTTCGGGTCCGATGTGTCTATTCGGAAAGGCCGATGTGGGCTGGCTATGGCATCACCGTTTAGCCCATGTCAACATGAGAACTTTGCAAAGTCTCCAAAAGGGTGGCCACATCCTTGGACTAAAAGACAATGTCTCTTTTGCCAAAGATCGTGTTTGCAGGGCTTGTGTTGAAGGAAAAATGCATGATTATCCCCACAAGAGGAAGACTATTGTGTCATCAAAGAGGATCTTGGAATTAATTCACGTGGATTTATTTGGTCCTCCTTCTCATGCAAGTCTTGGTGGGAAGAAATATTGCTTGGTCATCGTCGATGATTACTCAAGATATACATGGGTATATTTTTTCAAGCTGAAAAGTGAGACTCAACAAACTGTCATCGACTTTGCCAATGAAGTTCAACGTCAACACAATGTTCCCATCTTGGCAATTAGAAGTGACAACGGCACAGAATTCAAGAACTACACTTTAAACGAGTTTCTTAGCGAAGAGGGGATTAGACACCAATATTCCGCTGCGTACACCCCTGAACAAAATGGTGTATCCGAGAGGAAGAACCGGACTTTGATGGATATGGCAAGATCTATGTTAGCTGAATTCAAGTCTCCTTATAATTTTTGGGCTGAAGCCATATCCACTGCTTGTCACTCATCAAACCGGCTCTATCTTCGGAAGATCTTGGACTAGACCCCATATGAAATACTTACCGGTAACAAACCCAACATCTCATACTTCAGGGTATTCGGGTGTAAGTGTTTCTTTCTTATTAAAGGTGTCCGTTTGTCAAAATTTTAATCCAAGGCTTTAGAAGGTATTTTTGTTGGTTACGGTGCCGAATCCCACACTTATAGAGTCTACAACAAGCTCATTGGGATTGTTGTAGAATCTTGTAGTGTGGAGTTCGATGAAAATAATGGCTCCTTTGTAGGGCAAGTTGATGTTTGTGATGCAGATGTTGAAATACCCCAAGATGCCATAAGAAGAATGGGCGTGGGATTTTCCGCCTAATCGAGGAACCCCTTGTGGCGGATCGGGAAGGACAATGCTCCACATGTGGAGCCCTCATCTACACAAGATCAACAAGCTCCTCGTTGGAGACAATCTGCACCAACACCACAATCGATGAAGACCATCATCCCTTGGACAAGCCGGTAGTCCTGTGCCGGACTATCCTCCCCTCCAAGGGCGGACAATCCGCCTGCACTCCAACTTGTTCCAGAGGATCCGAAGGAGAAATCAACATCTCGAAGCTCCCAGCGGATTCTCCGCCCCCAGGCGGAGTTCCGCCCTGGTCTCCAACTCGATCAGCTTTCTCAGAAGATGGTTTACGTTCTTCACCTCCTGTGCCAAGGGCGGATTATCCGGCCTGAAGAAAATGTTCAAGAACAATCTTCCAGCGAATCGGTGACCAAGATCAAGGGCAGGGCAGTAATCAAGACAAGGATACAACTATTGAATCCACTCCTCCTAGAAACAATAAGGACATTGAGGCTCGTCGCAAGGC
Source organism: Avena longiglumis (assembly GCA_030063025.1). NCBI lineage: Eukaryota > Viridiplantae > Streptophyta > Magnoliopsida > Poales > Poaceae > Avena > Avena longiglumis. Next base: position 106,777,361 of record CP125978.1, read on the forward strand.
TCATGCTGATCGGAACCTTAAACTAAGAGGTCACACTCTTGACAAGGTTGTGGGTGATCTACGACGAAGGGTATCCACTAGAAGAGAGCTTGCAAGCTTCTGTGATCATCAAGCTCACATTTCCATGGTTGAACCGAAGAAGGTTTTTGATGCTCTTGAAGACCCCGATTGGGTTGTCGCAATGCATGAAGAATTAAATAACTTCGAACATAACAAAGTTTGGAAGCTCGTAGAAAAACCAAAGGATTGCCGCAATGTTATCGGCACCAAGTGGATCTTCAAGAACAAACAGGATGAAAATGGCATTGTTGTGAGGAATAAAGCACGACTCGTGGCTCAAGGATTCTCTCAAGTGGAAGGAATTGATTTTGGCGAGACCTACGCTCATGTGGCTCGCCTTAAGTCCATCCGTATCCTTCTTGCATATGCAGCCCATCATAATTTTAAATTACAACAAATGGATGTTAAGAGCGCTTTCCTTAATGGTCCTCTACGTGAGTTAGTATACGTCAAGCAGCCCCCGGGGTTTGAGGACCCCAAATTTCCGAACCATGTCTACAAACTCGATAAGGCGCTCTATGGCCTTAAACAAGCCCCACGTGCGTGGTATGAGCACCTTAAAGAGCTTTTGCTAGACCGTGGATTCGAAGTTGGGAAAATCGATCCCACTCTTTTTACTAAGAAGGTTAATGGGGAGCTTTTTGTATGCCAACTTTATGTAGATGACATTATTTTTGGCTCTACTAACCAAGCTTTTAACGATGAATTTTCGAAGCTTATGACATGTGTTTGAGATGTCCATGATGGGTGAGCTCAGTTCTTTCTTGGATTTGAGATCAAACAACTTAGAGAGGGAACCTTTATTAATCAAGCTAAGTACATCCAAGACATGCTCAAAAGGTTCAAGATGACGGATCTCAATGGCGTTATACCCCTATGCAAACAAAGTGTCATCTTGAGCTCAATCCCAAGGGTAAAGACGTGGATCAAAAGGTATACCGATCCATGATCGGCTCTCTCTTTACCTTTGCGCATCTAGGCCCGATATCGTGTTAAGTGTAGGAGTGTGTGCAAGGTACCAAGCTCCTAAAGAAAGCCACTTAGTGGCAATCAAGCGAATCTTCCGATATTTGGTTCATTCCCCAAATTTTGGGTTATGGTATCCCAAGGGTTCAAGTTTCTCTATGTGGTTACACCGATTCAGATCTGGTGACAAAGATGATAGGAAATCAACCTCTGGTGCATGCCAATTCTTGGGCAGGTCTCTCGTGTGTTGGTCATCAAAGAAACAGAATTGTATTTCACTCTCAACCGCCGAAGTTGAATATGTTGCTGCTGCAAGTGCGTGTACTCAATTGTTATGGATGAGGCAAACTTTAAAGGAATATGGTGTCAATTGTGACAAAGTGCCTCTTTATGCGACAATGAAAGTGCTATCAAAATTTCTTACAATCCGGCAAAGACATACAAGAACAAAACATATAGAGATTTGCAACCACTTTATTCGGGATCATGTTGCTCGTGGAGATATTGCTCTATCCTTTGTGAGCACGAAGAACCAACTTGCGATATTTTCACGAAGCCCTTGATGAAGCAAGATTTTGTTATTTGAGGAATGAGCTAAATATCATAGATTCAAGGAGCTTGGCTTGACTACCCTTGCACACTCACTTGCTCTTATTCATGTATTTGGTTTAGATGCGGGCATAGACATAGGGGGAGTGTGGTCCTAATTGATTGGGCCAACCCTCCCCCCATAATTCCGAAAGCAAGTCAAATCATTTCCCTTAATATCATTTTGTGATATGTGGGTCATCGATGAGCATTGGTTTTGAACTCAAGATACATCTTCGCGGTGTCATGCCATGCGCTCCAACATGGTGGCTTCGGCCACCACCCTCTTCCTTGAGAAGAGTTGGTTTTTCATGGGTCCCATTGGATTTTCTTGCATATCTCGTGTTCTTATGGAAAACAAACTCAAATTTGGATTTTGATTGATTTGATTCTTGCAAATTTGGGTGCGAATTCTGAGTGATCTCCAGGGGCGTTAGCATCGCTCTTCTTCCTTTTTGGCGTTTCGATGCCAAAGGGGGAGAAGTAGTTCTATTAGGTCTCGTGGATTTGCAAGGGTTGGGCACAAGCTTTTCGATTTTAGTCGTTTTTATTTGCTTGAACTTGTTTGCTATTTGTGATTGTCTATGTAAGACTATGTCGTACTCCACTATGTTTGGTATTCCTGGAATTCTGGATTTATCTATTGTGGACCTCATGGATTTCTAGAATTGTGGAGCATATTTGATGGCATATGGATTCATGGGATTATCTATGTATGCTTTGGCTATATTCTCATCCCGGTGGTATGACCTTTTTTCCCAAACCTTAAAGTAGTGTTCTCCCTAGTGTGTGTATTTGTATTCAAATGCAAATCTTAAATATGCACACGTCTAGGGGGAGCATCTTTCTTTATTTAAGGTGGCTTTTTTCCGGTTTTATTGCAAATCCTAGTATTGTCATCTAACACCAAAAAGGGGGAGATTAAAATAACATTTCTTAATCCCTAGTGTTATGTGTGTTAGATAACAATACCAAGGATCATTTAATGTGTGTTGAAGTGTTGCAGCTCTTTTTGAGAATAAAGGGAAAAAGAACTCTGCCTTTGGGGGCGGATAATCCGGCCCACCAGGGGCGGATAATCCGCCCCTCCCTTTGCCCAAGCAGGCGCAAGCCCCAGAAGGGGGGCGGAATTTTGGCCAGATTTTCCGGCCCCGCCGGATAATCCGCCCCTTAGGGGGGCCGGATAATCCGCCCCCCTGCTCTTCATGCAAGCCCGGAGAGGCGGAGTTTTGGCCGGACTTTCCGGTCCGGCCGGATAATCCGCCCCTCAGGGGGGCCGGATTATCCGCCCCCTAAGATCTTCGCCAAGCTTCACCAAGGCGCAAGCCCCAGAGAGGGGGCGGACTTTCCCCCGGAGAATCCGCTCTTGGGGCGGAGTTTTCCCAGGGGGGCGGATAATCCGCCCCAAGTGGGGGGCGGATAATCCGCCCCCAAAGTTGTGCAACGACCAGATCTGGGGAGGGGGTCTTTAAGCCAGCCATCCCCCTCCTACCAGAACTCTTGATTTATTGCGAAAAAGACCAGATCAGATCTGAAAGCTTCATCCAAGAGTGCTCCACCTAGATCCACCCAAAGGCCCCATCCCTTGGGGAATCGAAGGAGGAGAACTCGATCTTCATCATCAGCAATCAAGTGCTTCATCTCCTCTCCATTCATTTGGAGAACCTCCGATCTAGTATTTCTTGCAAATATCTAGATCCTCGTTTTTGTTTATATTGATAAATCTTGTTCTTGTGGCAGCTTGTTGTCATCTCGGGAGCCCCCAATTCGGTTGTGGGTGTGTGCCCCGATAGTGTTGTAAAAGGCACCGGTTCCCGCCTCGAAGGGATCCAATAGTGGAGAAGGTGGATTAGGCCTCTCGTGGCGAGATCCATCGGAGAATAGGGTGAGGCCTATTGTGGCGTGGTGGTCTTAGAACCGCCCACCCCTCCAACGCAGATGTACTTCCCTTAACAAGGAAGGAACTGCGGTAAAACAAATCCCTGTGTCTCCGCGTTCTCCACTACGGTTTCCTCGCTCCTCTTTTACGTGCTTAGCAGTAAGGGTTACATATAGGGAAATTCTCGTAGTTACATATCTAGAGAATTTACTTTGTGTCAAGCCTAAAATTGAAAAAGTATTAAAAATTGGTTAGCACCTATTCACCCCCCCTCTAGGTGCCCATATGATCCATTTCACACGGGTGCATAAGTCTCTCCATAATCAATGCCTTCAATTTGAGAATACACTTGTGCAACCAATCTTGCCTTGTTCCTTACTATAATTCCATGCTCATCTTGCTTGTTCTTGAATATCCACTTTGTTCCAATAACATTGGGGCAATCCTTTGGCTTCTCAACTAACTTCCAAACTTTGTTTCTCTCAAAATTGTTGAGCTCTTTGTGCATAGCTTCTACCCAATCCGAATCTTCAAGAGCTTCCCACACTTTCTTTGGTTCAATCATGGAGATGTGTGCTTGGTGTTCACTGAACCTCTTCAATTATGCTCTTGTGGAAATTCCTTTCCTTAGGTCTCCAACAACATTTTGGAGAGAGTGGTCTCTTATTTCCAACATTCTTTCTTTTCTAGCTTTGCAACGAGCGTGGATCTCCTCATTGTTTCTTGGAGGACCCTCTTCATCATTTTGATCCTCGTCTTGACCATCAACTTGACCTTGATCATCATTGGATTCATCCTCTACGCTGGGAGGCAAGGATTGACCTTGGTCTTGATCAAGTGCTCTTCTAGCCTCAATTTGAGCACGTCTCAAAACAGCTTGGATGGATCTTCCTTGGCAAATTGACTTTGCACCACTTGACACCCTATCGAATGGACCAAGCTCCCTTAGACTAGAGTTCACACATTGATCACTATGTTGAGGGTCCACAACTTGTCTTTGGCTTGAGTCAATGTCCTCTTCGGTAGATGGAGCATGTCGAGGTTGTGAAGATGAGGGCTCCACTTGAGTGGAGCATAGTTCTTCTCGATCCGCCATAAGGGGTTCCTCAACGGGGCAGATATAACCCACACCCATTCTTCCTATGGCATCCTGAGGCATTTCATCATCTGCATCACAAGCATCAACACTCCCTCCTTGGGGACCATCATATTGTTCGAAGGTCACACTACAAGATTCTATGACGGCTCCGGAGAGCTTGTCATAGATTCTATAAGTGTGAGATTCGAGACCATAGCCAACAAAAATACCCTCTAATGCTTTAGACTCGAATTTAGACAAATGAACACCTTTGATGAGATAGAAACACTTACAACCAAACACCCGGAAATAAGATATGTTGGGCTTGTTACCGGTAAGTATCTCATATGGAGTCTTGTTGATTTTCTTGCGGAGGTAGAGCCGGTTTGAAGCATGGCAAGCGGTGGAGATGGATTCGGACCAGAAGTTGTATGGAGATTTAAACTCCGCCAACATGGTCCTAGCCATCTCAATAAGAGTCCGGTTCTTCCTTTCGGCCACACCATTTTGTTGAGGGGTGTATGCAGTGGAATATTGATGTTTAATCCCCTCATCACTAAGGAAATCATTCAAGGTGTAGTTCTTGAAGTCGGTGCCGTTGTCACTTCTTATAACCAATACGGGAACATTGTGTTTCCGTTGAACCAAGTTGATGAAGTCAATAAAAGTCTTTTGAGTTTCACTCTTCAACTTGAAGAAATAAACCCAAGAGTATCTTGAAAAGTCGTCAACAATCACCAAACAATATTTCTTCCCTCCAAGACTTGCATGAGATGGAGGACCAAATAGGTCCACATGAAGGAGTTCCAAGATCTTGTTAGACTTGATTTGGTTCGTGGGCTTGTGTGGAGCGTCATGCATCTTCCCTAGAACACATGCCCTGCAAACACGATCTTTGGCAAAGGAAACATTTTCTTTTAGTCCAACAATATGGCCCTCTTTATGAAGACTTTGCAAAGTTCTCATATTGACATGGGCTAGTCGGCGGTGCCATAGCCAACCTACATCTTCCTTCCCGTATAAGCACATCGGACCTGTAGTGGCTTGCCCCGAAAAGTCCACCACATACAAGTCATTTTCGACGTACCCAACGAAAGCGACCTTGAGAGACTTGCTCCACATGAGTACCACAATATCATTATCAATAAAGACGGCAAAGCCCATATTTCCAAGAGCACGGACAGAAAGTAAATTGTATCCAAGGGTTTCAACAAGCATGACGTTCACGAGGGTAATGTCGTGAGCCACCACTACCTTGCCGAAACCCATTACCGTAGATTTTGACTTGTCGGCATATGTGACGGTGATTTGATCTTCATTTGACACCAAGTCCTTGACAATAGCGAGCTTAGGTCATATGACTTGTGCAACCACTATCGATCACCCATTTTGACCCTCCGGAAGCATAAGTCTACAAAAGATCAAGCTAGTTTTTAGGTACCCATTTCTCAATGGGTCCTCTTTTGTTAGCAACAAGGGTCTTGGGAACCCAAATAGACCAAGCAATATAACCATCATAAGGGCCAACATATTGTGCATACACATCACCATAATAATCTCGCATTAGAACATAGTGAGGGTTAGCACTTCCCGCAAAATCATCATGAGGCATAGTTTTACCACTTATGGTCTTACTTTCCACAATGGTCTTGTTGGTCTCTTGTGCGGGCTTGTCTTCCTTCTTCTTATTGTTCTTCTTCTTTGTTTTGGAAACAAAACTAATGCCCCCTTTATCACCACTACGCCTTTTCTTGCTCAAAAGATCATCAATAGACTTGTTGCCTTGTGGAAATGTGGCCTTAGCAAGCTCTCCCTTCAACCTAGCATTCTCTTCAAGAATAGTTGTGCTACTAGATGGAATGAAGTTACTAGGTGAAGGAATATTGGCCAATTGAGTTTGAAGCGTTTCATGGGACTTTGTGAGAGACAAGAGTTCACTCTCCAAGGCTTTGTGGGCCTTGTTAAGCAAGCTAAATTCCTCGGCAAGTTTTTCATGAACCTCACCAAACTCAACCTTGTCCTTTTTAGCTCTTTTGTATTTAGCAATAGCATGATCACGCTCTTTGATGAGTTTGTTAACAATAATGTCATTGGCCTCATGAAGCCCTTCAAGTTTTAATTCAAGTGACAACCTAGTTTATTGTTCTTCTTCTAGAGCATTGTTTAGGGCCTCTAGCTCAATCATATGTTCATGCCCAAGTTTACTGACGAGGTTTAATCTCGTCAATGCCCATTGTTATGGACTTGGGTTTTGGAGAAGATGGGGATGCTGGAGATCGTGGCACGGTTAACAGACAAGCAACCAGGGGACACGAGATTTACCAGTTCGCCCCGAGGAAAACCCTACTCCTGCTTGTCTGCTCTTGATTACGGCGGAACCGAAGGTTATAGGGTGCGCAGATTCGATCTGGCGTGGATGCGAGTGCGAAAGTATGAGTCGAGAGATCTAGGACGTGCCCTCCTGTCCTTTATATAGACTTAGGCAGGTCCCGGGCATAGTCCTAGTCGGTTACAAGTTCTAGGGTTTTACCCCTTTGAATTTCCTATCTCCGCTAGTCTTGTTCTCCAAGGATCCGAAGGCGTCATGGGCCTTGGCCACCCGAAAATCTTCATGGGCCAGTGTATATCTACTGTGGGCCTTCCTTGGGCTGGACCAGGTATCCTGAAGTCACGTACCCGTAGGGTATAACCATGTCATTTACATCTTACATCTAGAAGCTCTTGAGTATGTGATAGTTGATCTAAGATGTTTCCAAAATGTAGCTTAGCATCACCTTCTAGGTTAGTCATAAACTCATCAAAGGCAATTAATTCCTTTTTAACATCAAGTGACATCTCATCATCAATTTCATCATTATCTAAGTGAGTAGAGCGGGATTATGAAGATACCTCTGTTCCTCTTGCCATAAGGCAAGTGGCGTTCTTGGTGGAGGAGTTATCATTTGGAGAATCGAAGAGTGAGAATTTCGGAGTAGATGTGGTGGCAAGAGCAGCCACACCATGAGAAGTTTCCTCTTTGTCATCTTCATCATCTTCATTGTCGGAGGAGTACTCTTCATGAGTGATCAAGACAATTTCTCCCGGCTTCTTGTTGATGGGATTCCTTTTGATGAAGGGTTTCTTGTAAGGTGCCTTGAGAGTCTTCTTCATCACAAGCTTACCACCATTATCTTCTCTCTTCTCATAGGGGCAGCTTGCCACAAAGTGATATCGGTCACCACAATTGAAGCAAGTTCTCAACCTAGTGGTGTTCTCTCTTTTCCCATTTGGATTGCTTCTTCGTTGCATTTCCATCTTGGCCTTGGCGGGGTTCTTCCAAAAGTTCTTTGCATAGAAAGCCATATATTGACTATGAGCAATCTTGACGTCATCGGGATGGTCCAAGGAGAGGCCTTCATCACTATCATCTTCATATTCAAGGTCCACAACTTTGGACTTCAAAGCAACATTGACCACATTGCTCATACCGAGAGCACGAGCACGGGCATCTTTGGCATTCTTGGCGGCGACCTTGAAAGCGGCCATCTCTTGCATAACTTCATTTGAGGTCATGAGATGATAGTTGTGTCTTCCCTGTAAGCTCTTCAAGTCGGTGGGCTCAAAAGGCATGAGTGCACTCACATATTTCCTTTTTATCCATGCATCATCCACATGTGAGGCACCCACATTTCTAAAAGCGGTGGCGGTGGTCTTGATCCTTCGATACATGTCTTCGTGGTCTTCACCTTCTTTCATGTAGAAACCTTCGGCTTCATTTCTTAGAGCATCATATCTGTTCCTCCTCATACTCTCATTTCCAACAAACAACACAGTGAGAGCATCCCAATCTTCCTTGGCAATACTAAAGTGCTCAATGTGTGGGTAATCCTTTGTTCCCAATCCTTGTTGAATCATATGCAAAGCAGTGGCATTGAGTTGACTATTGACAACCTCTCTTCTTGTCAAGTTGTTTGGATCCCCAATAAAGAGTCCATGCTCGATGATGTTCCATAGTTCAATGCAAGAGCTGCGCATATGAGTCCTCATTAGTGATTGCCATTGAGCAAAAGTAGCAGACTCTTCTAGCTTAGGTGGGTCACCTCTATTGTACACATGAGGGTGAGGGATGGGAGGATCGGGGGAGTACTAAGAATCACGGTGCTCACCCTTCCCCCCATCAAGTCGTGTGGAGGAGTTATCATTGTCTAGTTTGTCCCCTACCACCATATCTTCGGGGGATACCGGAGTATTCCCTTTAGGTACGGATGGTAGTTCCTCTTGAGGAGATGGGGGTGATGAGCCATCTTTGTCTTTAAGAAGTTGCTCAAGCATCTCCTTGACTTCGTTGACCAAGGAAGAGCTCAATCTTGTTTCCAAGTTTCTGAGATCTTCCATGGTCACCGGGGTTGACTCACTACCACCATCCCCTTCTTGGATACCCATATTCTCTTAGGTGGTAAAGCCCGAATAAAGAGTCGAGGCTCTGATACCAATTGAAAGGATCGTATGGGCACCTAGAGGGAGGGGGGTGAATAGGTGCTACTTCAAATTTTACTCTTTTTTCAAATTAGGGTTTGACAAGACAGGTTAATTCTCTAGAATATGCAACTATAGTGAATTTACCTATATGTCAAACAAGCACAAACTAACACAACACTAAGCAAGAACAATTAAGTAAAGTGCGGTAAAGGATAGAAGTAACCAAGGGAGTGGACGTGGAGACACAAGGATTTGTTTCCCGTAGTTCCTTCCTTTTGAGGGGAAGTACATCTACGTTTGGAGAGGGGGTGGTTTCAAACCACCAACGCCACGAGAGGCCTCCCTTGTTCTCCGATGAACCTCACCCCAAAGGTCTCGATTCACCTTCCACTATATCGGCAACCTTCGAGGTGGAAGCCGACACCTTTAAAACAAGTTCGGGGCACACATCCACAACTGAATTGGAGGCTCCCAAATACAAGAAAGTTGTCAAGACAAATCAAAGACAAGCTTGTAAGAACCAAATCAAAGTTAGGGTTTCCAAAGAAACACTAGAGCTAGGGGGGCCTCAAGTGAATGAGGGGGAAATGAAGATCTCTCTTGGTGAAGATGTGAATCAAGGCCTCCTCCTTCGATTCTCCAAAGATCAATGACTTTGGATGGTTGGATGAAGAGATCTTGTGGATTTGGTGGCTCTAATGGTGTTGGTGTTCTTGAGCAGCTCGAGCAGCTGGAGGAAGAAGATAAGGGTCCCTATTTATAGACAGCCCCATCCACAAACCGTTTTCTGACCGTTGCAGAAAAGTCAGACCGGAGACTCCGGTCTGGAGACCGGAGACTCCGGCCAATCTCGGACCGATCTCCGGATCGCCATCCGACCGACCAGCCCATTTCTTCACTAAGAACACGGAGACTCGGACTTCCAACACCGGAGACTCGGTCATCAAGTCTCGGATAATCTCCGGACCAGTCTCCGGACTGACCATCTGACTGACCCAGCCCATTTCTTCACCAGCAACACCGGAGACTCCGGACTTTCAACACCGGAGACTCCGGTCTGACCAAAGTCCGGAGACTCCGGCCAATCTCCGGACCAGTCTCCGGACAGGCCATCTTGTAGGGATTCGTAGCATGGAAAACAAAAAATTTCTATCGCATACAAACAAACAAGCCAAGATCTATCTACTAGATTGTAGCAACGAGTCGATGTAATAACTTACCCTCGAAGATTCCAAAGTGTTTAACGAGAGCGGATTCTCGTGGGTGATGTAGTCGTACTCTTTCCGATCTCAAGATCGTGTAGACGATCCTTCCGGCGCTGCGTTCGAGGCGCTCCGTAGTCGGTCACACGTTCGATTTTCGACGAAGACCTTCCTCTCCCTTGTTCCAAAGAAAATGGAGGTTGTAGCACTCTCCTCGCGATTCCGCAAAGACAAATGCATGGTACCTAAGTAGAGGGAGATCCATGAGGCCGCCTTAAGCCGGGCGAGTATGGTGGAGTATGAGAGAGAGCTATTAGTGGTCTAGGGATTAGACACACCAATTAGAAGGCTCTAAACCGCAGCTAGAGCAATTAGAAGCTCTAAACCAAACGGCTCTAAACGGAGATTAGAGGATAGGAACTTGTGTGTCTAGAGGAGGCCCGCCTCCTTTTATAGGTGGGAGGGCGGCCAAGGGAGGAGTCCTCCCAAGTCGGCCTTGGTTGGTGCGCCGGGAGGACTCCTCCCAAGTCGGTTCAACCACCTCTTGCTTGTTTCCCACAGTTCCTGTTTCCACAGTTTCTGTTTTAGCGTTTGACTTTCAAACCGGGTTTGACTTTCAGTTTTGGAACAGCAAGAACACTTAGTACATGATGCAATCATTCAATATGTAATGACACATTCATGTACTCTCCCCAGTGCCGGACAATCCGAACCTTCTAGAACATTCCCAATGAAAACAGGAATCATTCCCGAACTCAAAAACGGACTTTCCTTATATGAATCTTATTCTCGGACCATTCCGGATCACCTCGTGATATCCGGATCCCATCCGAGACTCCGAACAACATTCGGTCTCTTTCTCATAATACCATAACTACTCAAACAACGTCGAATCCTTAAGTGTGTCTCCCTACGGTTCGTGAATTATGCGGACATGATCGAGACACTTCTCCGAACAATAACCAATAGAGGAATCGGAAATTCATATGGCTCCCATATTTCTACGATTACTTTGCGATCGAATGAACCACTTACATATGATACCAATTTCCCTTTGTCTCACGATAGTTTACTTATCCGAGGTTATGATCGTCGGTATCTCTGCATACCTAGTTCAACCTCGTTACCGATAAGTACTCTTTTCTCGTTCCCGTGATATGTGATCCCTTGTGAGCAGTCACATGCTTGCAAGCTAATTGGATGACATTTCCGAGAGGGCCAGTATATCTATCCATCATATGGATGGACAAATCCCACTCTTGATCCATGTGTTTCAACCAATACTTTCGAACACTCAATGCCACCTTTATATCCACCCACATTACGGTGTGGTGTTTGATGACATCAAAGCATCCATCCGGAAAAGGTGATATGCATGATCTCATGGTCGAAGGAATTAGGTTACTATGTATCAGAAAGCATATAGCAATTGAACTATTGAAATGACTTGATCTTTATGCTACGCTTATCTATAGGAGTATGTACATCACATCATTCTCCTAATGATATGATCCTGTTGTTAATAACATCTCTATGTTCATGATCAGGAAACCATGATCATATATTAACCAACAAGCTAGTTTAACAAGAGGCTTTACTAGGGACTCTTAATTTAGTTTACAAATCACACAAGTATTAATGTTTCCGGTTAATACAATTATAGCATGGTATGTAAACATTTATCATAAGTGTGAAGATATGATAATAACCACTTTATTATTGCCTCTTGGGCATATCTCCAGTCTGCCACTTGCACTAGAGTCAATAATCTAGTTTCAAACCTTTGTGTATTCAACACCTATGGCTTTTCGGTGTTGTATGTACACTATTGCTAGTGGTCAACTGATCTCCGGATCTGACACTTCCAGGTCCGTGTGTAATTGCATGTCTTTGCGTCTCTACGCATCACTCATTCTCTAATGAGATGGCTTTGTATAAATTTGGTCTTTCGGTGTGACCTTTAGCTCTTTGGGGTTAAAACATGTTGATAATATTGTCGCACAATATATCTTCATAGTATTATCCCACTGTGAACTACACCTAGTTTTATAACAAACTACTTGACACAAATGCCCTCTTTTGCTGCTAAAATAGCAGTCATATACTTAGCCTTTTGTTGTAGTATCTGTCACAATGTCTTAACTTTGGAACTCATCCAAATCTATTATGGAACTCACTTTCCATTATATTGTGCCACCCTTAGTTTAGATTGAGATAAACTTAATTTGTAATTTGTGACAAAACTAGTATCAATGTAGTACTTTTACAATGAACTAACCATCTATTTGTCACTTCTACAAATATTATACTCTTAGTTCTTCCAAAAGATCATAAGAATATCCTTACTATTGTCCAATGATCATCTTACGAATCATTCTGGTATATGCTCACAACATTTAGAGCATAAGACATATCTGGATTTGTACATATCACAGTATGATTGATATAAATACTCTTTGTGATTTCATACATCAAGTATCAATCTATACTTGATTATTTGTTTCACTTTACCAAATGTCAATACACTTGAATATATCATCAACATTGAACTCATTCAATCCTTTCTGTGCGACAAGAACTTCTCTTGTAGTTTCTATATTGAACTCATTCAATATCTTGTCTATGTACTTCTGGCACAACCATATTAGCGTCTATTGATGCCAAATATTTGGGTTTTGCCTAAGTCTTTCATCAGGATGAAATTATTAATATGTGTTAATAAAAGATACATTATTTCCAATCAACAATATGTCTTCTACATAATGTATTAGAAATATGTCTTAGCGCTCCCACTTAATTTCTTGCAAACGCAAGCATCTTCATTGTCTCTGATGAAATTAAACTCTTTTAACAGTTTCATCATAGTGAAGATTCCAACTCCGCGATGCTCACTTCAACCATTGAAGTTTGCATATGCTTTTAGCATCCTTTTGAATTAATAAAACCCTATGGATCGTGTTATGCACATGTCCTAGGTAACGATTCTATTAGAAGAACTTGTTTTGTTTATTCAACTACCATATAACAAATTATATGTAGTGGTTGCTACATTAATTCGTCTAGACTAAATATCACTATGAAAGATCAAATCTTGTCATAGTCAACCTTTGAACATTTTGTGAACTCTTTCCCAACATGTCGACCATTTCATAGATGTAAAACATCCATGTCTATTTCTTTATAGATCCAGACACAACTGTAAGGTCTTACACCTTTCTCGAGGGTCCTTCAAGTTCAAAACTTGATTTCTCGTGTATGGAACTATCACGGATTTTATGGCTTCAAGCCATTTGACGGAGTCAGGGCTCATCATCGCTTCTTTGCATGTAGTCGGATCATCATTGTCAAATAATGATTTAACTCTCAAATCTTGGTATTTGATTGTTTACCCGACCTACTTGTTTTAATAGGAACTTAGATCTCCGTAACCACAACCTTTGAAGCACGTGAGCCATGAGCATTGTTGCTGCCTCCGAAACACTTTTCGGCGCTGCGCAACTCTGCACATATAGCTAAGGTTCTTTTAACCTTATCAAAGTTCTATTGTCCTCCCACTTAACTTTTCACGAAAAATTCCTTCTAAAAGAAACTTGACGTTCTAAGTGACAAACACTTTTGTCTCCGGTGTTATGGAGGAATACTTAACAAAGACAAGTTCATCCGACTTTGGTTGCAAACATCTTTCTTATGCATAGCATACCAATGTTTAAGAAAGGACAACTTGGGTTTTATCCCAAACCATAACATATGGTGTCATTTCAACGGATTATGATGGAGCTCTTTTCAGTGGAAAAACGGTAATCTCTAAAGCTTTTAATCTTTAAAATATAATGGCGGTTTATGAATTATACCTTTGATCTTACCATGTCAAACAAGGTTTAATTACATATCTCGAATGCTCCATACTCTTATGGTGTTTGAAATGCAAATCCACTAACGATTCTATAAATCTTAGGTATTATGCTAAACTTTGTAACTCAAATATCTTCCTTTATGATCTTTATCATAAACTGTTTATATTCTTGTTACAATGATTTTGCACTTCATCTTGAAAGTCTTTGAACTTTTCAAATGTTTCATACTTCATCCATATTAAGTAAATATTCATATATTCACTCAAATTTTCGGAGAAAGCATATGAAGTCGAAATCCATCGCTTTTGACTACACATGATGGACTTTGTACAACAATATGTACAATTTCCAATAAGCTAGTCTTTCGTTCCCTTTTTGGCCTATGAACGAAGTTTTAATTATCTCTAGGAAAGTTTCACAAGCGTCATGTGATAAAAAATCAAAAGACTCCAAAATTCCATCCACATGGAGTTTCTTCATGTTATCTTTCCAATATAATTTAAACTGCGATGTCACTTCCTAAATGATCTTTCAATCAATTTGTCTTTCGACATCTTTAGCACTAGTTTTATGGATGTGATTTCTCCAACGAGATTTGTGAATCATCCATCTTTTAGGGATTACGGCAATTATTTGAACAACCCTTTTGTTCTCATAATGCCTGATAAAACAAATCTTGAAGGCAAGCTTTGATGTTTTAACGAGCAACAGAATAACCCTTTATTTGTTCTCGATGAACATCATCACATATTCTTTTTCTAGTTACTTAGGCCATTGTAGTTCATGAATTCTGTTGTTTCATATGACGATTCACACCAACAAATTCAGTATCAAATACTTAAGAACCACATTGTTTAATAAGCAAAGAATATAGCCATAACATGTATATCATCCATATACTTAAACTGAACAATTCTAGTATTTTCTTTTCTGCCATATATTTATGAGATTCTCTTCAAGATTTCCTTTTTACGCTTGAAAGAATCTATCAACATCAATAGTGGAGTCATACATATGACACATAGTCCAAAGCGTGTATAGTTAAATACCAATGTCTTTGGACTTGCACTTTGAAGTAGATCACCATCATCAAATGTTTGGTGTTCTTTCAAATTCCTTTCTTTAGTAATCTCTTGGTGTAGTAAACATTTTACCTACATCAAATATTCACCCTCATCATGGATTTATCCATGATTAAGCTACTTTTAGCTTGTAACGGTGAATCGCAAGTATAATGTTGCTCTCCAAAACCTTTTGGAGGATTAGGACAACTAGTGTCTCCAACCTTTTGCAATTTCTCATCAAATATGAGAACATGACTTTTGCCATATTATACTCTATCATGTTGTAACCAATACTTCGTTTCAGATATCACAATATCTTCCACACATCATGGTTTCTGAAACAACTCTTTCAGATCCTAGATAACCTTGATATTAAGAGAATCCTTTGAATATCAAGAATCATGGAGACAAACATGATACTTATATACTAACACTTGAAATTGTTACTCTTGATTTAATACTAATTATTAAACTTCATGGAGTAACCGGAACTTACTGAAAGTTTGCAATAGGACTTTTAAACTTTAGATTAACACTTCAAAACAATACGATACCAGTTCGTAAAGTAACTAACCAGAATTCTATAGTTCTATCATCTCAATTATAACTAAGCGCAAGGTGGTAAACGGATGCCAATGACTACAACAACTATGCAAATTCACTTTGATTTAGTTTATGATAAATTGAGTTCTAATTAATAATTAAATTAATCTAGGTGAACTCCCACTCAAAGCAATATCCCTCACATTGTTTCAGTGATCACACGAACCAAATCCACCACATCAAAACCGATCATCACGAGAGTTGATATAGCTTCAATGGCGAACAATCAACATGTTCATCATATCTACTATATGACTCATGCTCTACCTTTCGGTAATCCGTGTTCCTGAGGCCATGTCTGTACATGCTAGGCTCGTCAAGATCAAACCTTAGCTTCCATATGAGCAAATCTGGCTTGCTCACGTTGTATACACTTGTAGAATCTAACACACCCGATCATCACGTGGTGCTTCGAAACAACAAGCTTTAGCAACGGTGCTAACTAAGGGTGAACACTTTATGACTTGACATTCATGTGCATGAGGGATCATCTTATAATGCTACCGTCGTCTACTAAGCAATACAAGATGCATAAAGGATTAACATCACATGCAATTCATAATATGTGATATGATATGGCCTTTCTTCTTTGTGCTTCTGATCTCCATCTTCTAGCACGAACATGATCTCCATCATGACCGACATTGCATCAAGGTCAATGATGCTTCTCCATGGTTGTCGTCCACCGGCTTCAACTATTACAACTACTTTGAATAGACACGCGGGTCTTAACAGAATTTAAAGACAACCATATGGCTCTGCGCGTTGCCAACTTACAATAAGGAACATTGCATACATCATATATAATCACAATCATGGCCATATCACATCACACACCGCAAAACAAAGTTAGACGCCTCTACTTTCTTTGCATGTTTTACGTGGTTTGGGGCTTTCAATAAGTGTCGTTCTAACTTACGAACATGAACCACAACATTGATACTAGTATTGTTAATCACCGTTGTAAATTGGATCTTAACTATGCTAGGAGAAACAGAACCCCATAAAGCCACTTATGCAATACAAGTTGCATGTCAAGCGTGGAGAAAGTCTCATGAACGATGTCATGCAAGGTTAGCCCGGACCTTCATCCCAACATACCGCAAGATGCAAAGTACACAAGAAGCAATCGATAATAAAGCATCAACGCCCACAATGACCATTGTGTTCTACTCGTCTGATCTACATATAGACACGGCTCGATACCCTTGTAGGGGTTCGTAGCATGGAAAACAAAAATTTCTATCGCATACAAACAAACAAGCCAAGATCTATCTACTAGATTGTAGCAGTCGATGGAATAACTCACCCTCGAAGATTCCAAAGTGTTTAACGAGAGCGGATTCTCGTGGGTGATGTAGTCGTACTCTTTCTGATCTCAAGATCATGTAGACGATCCTTCCGGGCCATGCGTTCGGCAGCGCTTCATGATCGGTCACGTTCGGTACTCGACGAAGACCTTCCTCTCCCTTGTTCCAAAGAAAGCGGAGGTTGTAGCACTCTCCTCGCGATTCCAAAGACAACGACATGGTACCTAAGTAGAGGAGATCCAGGCTTCGCCTTAAGCCGAGCGAGTATGGTGGAGTATGAGAGAGAGATATTAGTGGTCTAGGGATTAGACACACCAATTAGAAGGCTCTAAACGCAGGCTAGAGCAATTAGAAGCTCTAAACCAAAACGGCTCTAAACCGGAGATTAGAGGATAGGAACTTGTGTGTCTAGAGGAGGCCTTGCCTCCTTTTATAGGTGGGAGGGGCCAGGGGAGTCCCTCAAGTCGGCCTTGGTTGGCGCGCCCGGCTTGGAGGACTCCTCCCCAAGTCGGTTCCAACCACCTTTTGCTTGTTTCCACAGTTTCATGTTTCCCACAGTTTCTCTGTTTTCCACAGTTTCTGTTTTAGCCGTTTGACTTTCAAACCGGCTTGACTTTCAGTTTTGGAACAGCAAGAACACTTAGTACATGATGCAATCATTCAATATGTAATGACACATTCATGTACCCTCCCCAGTGCTTGGGACAATCCGAACCTTCTAGAACATTCCGATGAAAACACCGGAATCATTCCCGAACTCAAAGCAGGACTTTCCTTATATGAATCTTATTCTTCGGACCATTCCGGATCACCTCGTGATATCCCGGATCCCATCCGAGACTCCAAACAACATTCGGTCTCTTTCTCATAATACCATAACTACTCAAACAACGTCGAATCCTTAAGTGTGTCTCCCTACGGTTCGTGAATTATGCGGACATGATCGAGACACTTATCCGAACAATAACCAATAGAGGAATCTGGAAATTCATATGGCTCCCACATATTTCTACGATTACTTTGCGATCGAATGAACCACTTACATACGATACCAATTTCCCTTTGTCTCACGATAGTTTACTTATCCGAGGTTATGATCGTCGGTATCTCTGCATACCTAGTTCAACCTCGTTACCGATAAGTACTCTTTTCGTTCGTGATATGTGATCCCTTGTGAGCCAGTCACATGCTTGCAAGCTAATTGGATGACATTTCACCGAGAGGGCCCAGAGTATATCTATCCGTCATATGGATGGACAAATCCCACTCTTGATCCATGTGTTTCAACCAATACTTTCTGAACACTCAATGCCACCTTTATAGCCACCCAGTTACGGTGTGGTGTTTGATGACATCAAAGCATCCATCCGGAAAAGGTGATATGCATGATCTCATGGTCGAAGGAATTAGATTACTATGTATCAGAAAGCATATAGCAATTGAACTATTGAAATGACTTGATCTTTATGCTACGCTTATCTATAGGAGTATGTCCATCACATCATTCTCCTAATGATATGATCCTGTTGTTAATAACATCTCTATGTTCATGATCAGGAAACCATGATCATATTGTTGGAATTATGCCCTAGAGGCAATAATAAAGATGTTATTATTATAATTCTTGTTCATGATAAAGTTTATATTCCATGCTAGAATTGTATTAAGCGGAAACTTTAATACTTGTGTGGTTTGTAAACAACACCGTGTCCCTAGTACGCCTCTATGGACTAGCTCATTGATCAATGATGGTTAAGGTTTCCTAACCATAGACATGAGTTTTCAATTGATAATGAGATCATATCATTGGGAGAATGATATGGTGGATAAACCCAAACAAAGCAGAGCAATTAGATCGTGTCATCGTGTTCGTCTTTGCGAAGCTTTTCCTATGTCAAATATTGTATTCCTTAGATCATGAGATAATGCAACTCCCTGGTACCGGAAGAAAGCTTTGAGGTCATCAAACGTCATCCTATGAGAGGGTGATCATAAAGGTGTCTCTTAGGTGATCGAAAAGTATCTGTTGGGTTGTATGTATCGAGATGGAATTTGTCCCTCCCAAGTCGGAGAGATATACTTCAGGCCCACTCGGTAATCGATATCAACACCGCTTGCAAGCATGTGGTTAAGGAGTTAATCACAAAGTGATATCGGATTACGAGCAGTAAAGTACTTCTGTGAACGAGATTGAACTAGGTATGATGCACGACGATCGAATCTCGCAAGTAAAATATCGCGAGACGAAGGGAATATATATATGGGATTGATTGAATCGGCATCGTGGTTCATCCGATATGATCATCTATGAATGTGTGGGAGTCAATATGGGTGCCTGCACTTCCGTTGATTATTGATAGAAGATCATGCATATTCTCGAACCATGGTCACACATAACGTATCTCGGCTAGGATAGATTGGATAATTGGTTTATGAATTTTTGTTGAGTCTCGGATGGGATCCAGGATATCACGAGAGGTTCCGGAATGGTCCGAGAATAAGATTCATATAAGGCGGTGCAGTTTTTGGAGTTCGAATTGTTCCGGTTAATCGGTATTGTCTTCGAAGCTTCTAGAACCTTCGGAAGGGACCAACGTGGCCCCACCTTCCGGGAGGGGCATGGGCCTATGAGGGAGTGTCCTGGCCGCATTGGGCCAGGGCACAAGGCCCCATAGGGCCAGCCGATTCTAGAGAGATTTGACTCGTTTAAATATCGGGATAGAATTTCTAGATAAGGAGAGTTTAAATCGTTTAAATCTAGAGATAGGATTTCTAGATAAGGAGAGTTTAAATTGTTTAAACTAGAGATAGGCTTGGAGGAGGGGCAAGGGCTGGCCGCCTCTATATATAGAGGGTGGTGCGCCTCCCCCCACACACCTTCCTCCAAGCCCTAGCAGCCTTGCTACCTTCCTCTCTCCTCCCATTGTTTGTGGCGAAGCCTGCGTGAGAAATTCTCCACCATATACACCACGCCGTGTTGTAGATCCAATCTATCTCTCCACCATACTCGCTGGTCCGAGGAAGGAGGAGGCGTCGAGTCTGCGCGTGTGCATCTCACGGAGGCACCGGTCACTTGTGGTGCTAGATCGGATCGGATCGCGAGGAGGAGAAGCGATGCGACTACATCACCCACGTTAGGCGAGCGTTCATGTCGAATCTTCAAGGGTATGAAGATCTAATCCAATCTCTCTCGTTGTTTGCATCTCCTAGATTAGATCTTGGCTTTCCCTCTGCTTGCTCGTAGAAAATTTTGATTTACTATGCCGAAACCCTTGATGGTATCGAGCTAGATCTATGCGTAGATGTGTTTCACGAGTAGAACGCAACATGGTTGTTGCGGCGTTGATGTTTTCTGTTGCAAGCCTCTTGTTTGTGTTCTTCTTATGGCGGGATAGTGAGATTGAAGCGGTCCAGGCCAACCTTACGCGACGCCGTCATGAGACCGGCTCGCACTTGACGTGTGGCTTGTTCCACACATGCGGTGGTGGATGTCGGTTTCTCTCACTATAGTTGTCATGGGATTAACACGAGTTTGGCAACCATAATATCACCGTTGTGGCTTTCCGTAGGTAAGAATCGTTCTTAGCATCTACTCCCATAAGCCACGTAAAACATGCAACAACAAAGTAGAGGCGTCTAACTTTTTTTTGCAGGGCGAGTTTTCTGTGATGTGGTATGGCCCAAGATGTGATGTGTATATTGTATGCGATGATCATGTTTTGTAATGTTTCACGACTTGCATGTCGATGAGTACACAACGGCGAGCCATATGGTTGTCTTTATAATTGTGTATGACCTGCAAGTCAACTTCTTATACGCCATGTAATAGCTTTACTTTATCGCTAAGTAGTTAGCAATAGTTGTAGTTGCTATTCGTGGTGGAGGCAATCATGGTGGAGTGATGGAGATCATGCCGGAACGCACAAGATGGAGATCATTGCGCGAAGATTGGCTATACCATGTCACATAAAGTTATATGCATGTGATGTTTATCCCTTTTATGTATCTTATTATGCTTAGATCGCGACGGTAGCATTATAAGATGATTCCTCACTTAAAGATCAAGATAAAAACTGTGTTCTCCCCAAGTATGCACCGTTGCGAAAGTTCGTCGTGTCCAAGCATCACGTGATGATCGGGTGCTATAGACTCTACGCTCACATACAACGGGTGCAAGCCAGTTTTGCACACGCAGAAATACTTGGGTCTAACTTGACGAGCCTAGCATGTACAGACATGGCCTCGGAACACAAGAACCGAAAGGTTAAGCATGAGTCATATGAATGATATGATCGACACTTCGTTGTCCACCATTGAAGCCACATCTCTTCTCGTGATGATCGGATTAGGTGTGGTGAATTTGGATCGTGTTCACTAAACAACTTGAGGGATGTTGAATTTAGTGGGAGTTCATCTAGTAATTTGATTAAGTTGAACTATTTATCATGAACATAGTCTAAATTGTACTTGCAAATCGTAGATCCAATGGCCAAGTCCAACTTCAACTTCAACGCGTTTTCTTTGAAAGAAAAGCTTAGAAACAATGGGTCTAACTTCACCAACGGTTCCGCAATCTAAGAATCATTACTGCGGCGGACAAAAGGACTATGTCCTTGGTAAAGCGTTAGGTGACCCCCTGCTACCGGCTGATGAGAAAGCTGTCATCGATCAACAAAGATGATTATGGTGTGATTAATAGCACCATGTTGTTTGCTATGGAACCGGAGCTTCAAAATCGTTTTGAAACCTATCCGGGACCTTTGAGATTCTCGAGGAGCCGAAACCATGTTTCGCACTCAAGCCCGCTCGAGATATGAGATCTCCGAGAAGTTCTTTAAGCGCAAGATGGAGGAAGGGAGTTCCTTAGTGAGCAGCACGCCATAAAGATGTCGGGCTACACTCAACGCTGTGAGCAACTGGAATGCACGATTCGGAGGAGCTCAAGATTGACAGGTTCGCAATCACTCCTCCCGGCTACAAAAGTTTTGTAGTGACTCATAATCGATTGGTTCCATCGATCACCGAGCTCTTCGCAGTCAAGGCTGCAAGTGGACATCAAGAAGGATAATCATGTGTTGATGGTCAACAAGCCCTCCTTTAAGAAAGGTAAGGGAGCAAAGCCCTTCAAGAAGGGCGGCGGCAAGCGCAATGCCCCTGCTGAGAAGAAGCTCAGGTCTGGTCCTAAGCCGGACACTGAGTGCTTCTATTGCAAGGACAAGGGTCACTGGAAGCGCAACTTTCCGAAGTACTTAGCGGACAAGAAGGCTGGCACCATCAAAGGTATATTTGATATACATGTTATTGATGTTTTCCTTACTAGCCCTCGTTGTAGTGCCTGGGTATTTGATACCGGTTCAGTTGCTAATATTTCTAACTCAAAGCAGAGCTACGGAATAGACGGGACTTGCGAGGGATGAGGTGACGATCTTGGCGTGCAACGGATCAAGAGTTGATGTGATGGCGTCGCACGCTCTCCTTAGTTTTACCTTGAGGATTAGTTTTAAACCTTAATAAATGTTATTATGTGCTGCGTTGAGCATGAACATTATTTCGGATCATGTTTATTGCAAGACGGTTATTCATTTAAATCGGAGAATAATGGTTGTTCTATTTATATGAGTAACATCTTTTATGGTCATGCACCTCTTGTGAATGGTTTATTTCTTCTAAATCTCGAAAGGGATGAAACACACATCCATAACATTGAGGCTAAGAGATGAAAAATAGATAGTGATAATACTACTTATTTGTGGCACTGTCGTCTAGGTCATATTGGCGTAAAGCGCATGAAGAAACTCCATTCTGATGGACTTTTGGAGTCTCTTGATTTTGAATCATTTGACACATGCGAACCATGCCTCATGGGCAAGATGATCAAAACCCCGTTCTCCAGTATGATGGAGCGAGCAACGGACTTGTTGGAAATCATACATACCGATGTATGCGGACCGATGAGTGTTTCGACGCGCGGTGGATATCGCTATTTTCTCACTTTTACCGATGACTTAAGTAGATATGGGTATATCTATTTAATGAAACATAAATCTGAAACATTTGAAAAGTTCAAGGAATTTCAGAATGAAGTGGAGAACCATCGTAACCGAAAGATTAAGTTTCTACGATCCGATCGTGGAGGTGAATATTTAAGTTATGATTTTCTCACGCATCTTAAAGCAAGTGGAATCGTTTCACAACTCACGCCACGGAACACCACAAGCAATGGTGTGTTCGAGCACGGAATCGAACCCTATTAGATATGGTCCGATCAATGATGTCTCTTCTTGATTTGCCGTTATCATTTTGGGGTTATGCATTAGAAACGCTGCATTCACTTTAAATAGGGCTCCATCTAAATCCGTTGAGACGACATCGTATGAACTATGGTTTGGTGCTAAACCTAAGTTGTAGTTTCTTAAAGTTTGGGGATCTGAAGCTTCGTCAAGAAGTTGATGCCGACAAGCTCAAACCCAAAGCGTAGAAATGCGTCTTCATAGGATACCCTAAGGAAACCATTGGGTATACCTTCTATCACGTAACCGAAGGCAAAGTGTTTGTGTCGCAAGAACGGTTCCTTTCTTGAGAAGGAGTTTCTCTCGAAAGAAGTGAGTGGGAGGAAAGTAGAGCTAGACGAGGTTATTGAACCTTCTCTTGAATTGGAGAGTAGCGCAACACTGAAATTGTTCCAAAGGTCACGTGCACCAACAATAGAGGAAGCTAATGACAAGGATCATGAAGCTTGGACGATGTTGCTCTTGAGCGTCGTGGGTTGACAAGGTCGCGTGCCCCTCCCGAGTGGTACAGCAGCCTGTCTTGTTGTCTTGTTGGTAGAAGACGGTGAACCTACGAACTATGAGGAAGCGATGATGAGCCCAGACTCGAGAATGGTGGAAGCCATGAAATCCATTGGGATCCATGAGCAAAACCAAGTATGGACTTTGGTGGATCCTCCTAGCGAGAAAGGCCATTGAGTGCAAATGGATATTCAAGAAGAAAACGGACGCGGATGGTAATGTTACGTCTATAAAGCACGGCTTGTCGCAAAAGGTTTTCGACAAGTTCAAGGTGTTGACTACGATGAGACTTTCTCTCCCGTAGCGATGTTTAAGTCCATTCGGATTTTATTAGCAATTGCTGCGTTTCATGATTATGAAATATGGCAGATGGATGTCAAGACTGCTTTCCTCAATGGGAACATTGATGAAGAGTTGTATATGATGCAACCGAAGGTTTTGTCGATCCTAAGGATGCTAGTAAAGTATGCAAACTTCAGCGTTCCATTTATGGACTGAAGCAAGCATCTCGGAGTTGGAACCTTCGTTTTGATCAAGTGATCAAGAGCTTTGGATTTGTTCCAAATTGCTACGAAGCTTGTATCTACAAGAAAGTGAGTGGGAGCTCGGTGGCGTTTACGGCATCAGTATGTGGATGACATATTGATTATCGGAAATGACATCAACATGCTTAACGATGTGAAGAGTTATTTGAACAAGTGTTTTTCAATGAAAGACCTAGGTGAAGCTGCTTATATATTGGGCATCAAAATCTATAGAGATAGACAAAGGCCTGATAGCTTTAAGCCGAGTACATACCTAGATAAAGTTCGAAAATGTTCGAATGGATAAGGCAAAGAAAGGTTCGGTGCCTATGTTGTCGTAAGATATTGAGCAAGGCTCGGTGTCCAGCTGTAAATGATAGGGAAGCTATGAGCAAAGTGCCTTATGCCTCGCCATAGGTTCCATCATGTATGCCATCTTTGTGTACTAGACCCGGATGTGTCCAATGCTCTTAGTTTGTGACGAGATATCAAAGTGATCCAGAGTGGAACACTTTGGACAGCCGTGAAGAACATCCTAAAGTACCTAAATAGAACTAAAGAAATGTTCTTAGTCTATGGGGGTGATGAACAACTTGTCGTAAAGGTTACGTCGATGCTAGTTTCGACCGACAAGGATGATTCCAAATCTCGGAGAGGATACGTGTATATTTTGAATGGAGGAGCTGTGTGGAGAAGCTGCAAGCAAAGCGTGATCGCGGGATCTACAGATGAAGCGGAATACATGGCTGCTGCGAGCGTCAAGTGAAGGAGTTTGGATCGAAACTTCATCATCGAGCTTGGCGTGGTTCAAGTGCATTGGACCCACGGAGATATTGTGACAACACGGCGCCATAGCACTCGCTAAGGAACCAAGATATCATCCAAAGACCAAGCATATCAACCGCAAGTTTCATATAATCCGAGATTATATAGCAGATGGAGATCTGAAGATTAGCAAAGTACATACGGATCTGAATGTCGCAGATCAATTGACTAAACCTCTTCCACGTGTAAAACATTATCAACACCTCAGTGCCATGGGTGTGAGATTTTTACCAGATGTAAACTAGATTATTGACTCTAGTGCAAGTGGGAGACTATTGGAATTATGCCCTAGAGGCAATAATAAAGATGTTATTATTATAATTCTTGTTCATGATAAAGTTTATATTCCATGCTAGAATTGTATTAAGCGGAAACTTTAATACTTGTGTGGTTTGTAAACAACACCGTGTCCCTAGTACGCCTCTATGGACTAGCTCATTGATCAATGATGGTTAAGGTTTCCTAACCATAGAAATGAGTTGTCAATTGATAATGAGATCATATCATTGGGAGAATGATATGATGGATAGACCCAAACAAAGCAGAGCAATTAGATCGTGTCATCGTGTTCGTCTTTGCGAAGCTTTTCCTATGTCAAATATTGTATTCCTTAGACCATGAGATAATGCAACTCCACAACTGCAGAAGAAAGCTTTGAGGTCATCAAACATCATCCTATGAGAGGGTGATCATAAAGGTGTCTCTCAGGTGACCGGAAAGTATCTGTTGGGTTGTATGTATCGAGATGGATTTTGTCCCTCCCAAGTCGGATAGATATACTTCGGGCCCACTCGTGTCGATATCAACACCGCTTGCAAGCATGTGGTTAAGGAGTTAATCACAAAGTGATATCGGATTACGAACGAGTAAAGTACTCGTGAGCGAGATTGAACTAGGTATGCAGTAGCGATCGAATCTCGGGCAAGTAAAATATCGCGAGGCGAAGGAATATATATATGGGATTGATTGAATCCGGCATCGCGGTTCATCCGATATGATCATCGATGAATGTGTGGGAGTCAATATGGGTGCCTGCACCCGCTGTTGATTATTGATAGAAGATCATGTCGCATATTCTCGAACCCGCGGTCACACACTTAACGTATCTCGGCGCTAGGATAGATTGGATAATTGGTTTATGAATTTTTGTTGAGTCTCGGATGGGATCCGGGATATCACGAGAGGTTCGAATGGTCCGAGAATAAGATTCATATAAAGCGGTGCAGTTTTTGGAGTTCGAATTGTTCCGGTTAATCGGTATTATGCAGGAAGCTTCTAGAACCTTCCGGAAGGGGACCAACGTGGCCCCACCTTCCAGGAGTGGGAATGGGCCTATGAGGGAGTGTCCTGGCGCATTGGGCCAGGGCACAAGGCCCCATAGGGCCCAGCCGATTCTAGAGAGATTTGACTCGTTTAAATCTCGGGATAGAATTTCTAGATAAGGGAGAGTTTAAATCGTTTAAATCTAGAGATAGGATTTCTAGATAAGGAGAGTTTAAATTGTTTAAACTAGAGATAGGCTTGGAGGAGGGCAGGGCTGGCCGCCCCTCTATATATAGAGGGGTGATCGCCTCCCCCACACACCTTCCTCCAAGCCCTAGCAGACCTTGCTACCTTCCTCTCTCTCCCTCCCATGTTTGTGGCGAAGCCTGCAGCAGAAATTCTCCACCATATACACCACACGTCGTGTTGTAGATCCAATCTATCTCTCCACCATACTCGCTGGTCCGAGGAAGGAGGAGACGTCGAGGTGCTGCACGGTTGCATCTCACGGAGGCACCGCCACTTGTGGTGCTAGATCGGATCGGATCGCGAGGAGGAGAAGCGAGTACGACTACATCACCCACGTTAAACGAGCGTTCTCATCTTGAATCTTCAAGGGTATGAAGATCTAATCCAATCTCTCTCGTTGTTTGCATCTCCTAGATTAGATCTTGGCTTTCCCTCTGTTCGCTCCGTAGAAAATTTTGATTTACTATGCCGCGAAACCCTTCACATATATTAACCAACAAGCTAGTTTAACAAGAGGCTTTACTAGGGACTCTTATTTTAGTTTACAAATCACACAAGTATTAATGTTTCCGGTTAATACAATTATAGCATGGTATGTAAACATTTATCATAAGTGTGAAGATATGATAATAACCACTTTATTATTGCCTCTTGGGCATATCTCCAACACATCTGAATGACCTAGCCAAGTCCTGGGAGGCACCACCGGAGCCAGCACCGGAAACTCCGGACCACACTGGAGACTCCGGTCTTGGCAGACCGGAGACTCCGGTCTGGAGTTTACAAAACAGTGGCAAATGTATGTGGTCTTTTCCCAAGAGTGTGTGTGATGTTTATCAATGATAATACCAACCTGTGGACAATAACAAACTGTAAAATGATCTACTTGTTGTTAACGAACACCAAAAGTGATTATGACAATAAATGTCCTTTCATTATTCATCGATGATTTTTCTCGGTACACTTGGTTGTATTTTATGCGCTCTCGCAGTGAAGTGCTCTCCATATATCAGCGTTTTGCGGCCATGGTCCGTACTCAATATTCGACCCCCATTCGTGTGTTTCGTGCTGATTCTGCTGGTGAGTATATCTCCCAGATGTTGCAAGGTGTTCTTGCTGAGCAGGGCACCCTTGCTCAGTTCTCCCGTCCTGGCGCACATGCCCAGAATGGCGTTGCTGAGCGTAAGCATCGCCATCTTATTGAGACCACTCGTGCCATGATGATTGCTTCTTCTCTTCCGCCGCATTTCTGGGCTGAGGCTGTCGCTACGTCAGCTTACCTCATCAATATTCAGCCTTCCGCCGCTCTGCAGGGTGATATCCCTCTTGAGCGCCTATCTGGACAGTCTCTAGACTACTCCATGCTTCGCTTGTTTGGTTGTGTTTGCTATGTTCTCCTTGCTCCTCGCGAACGCACCAAACTGACCGCTCAGTCTATTGAGTGTGTCTTCCTTGGATACAATGATGAGCATAAGGGCTATCGCTGTTGGGACCCCGTTGGTCGTCGGATGCGTATCTCTCGTGATGTTACTTTTGATGAGACGCGTCCTTTCTATCCTCGTCCCACCGCTGGTACCTACCAGGTGGAAGATATCTCTTTTCTTCTCTTTCCTGACACACCTCCTTCTACTCCTATTGTGTCTTCTTCAGGATCTTCTTCCCCTGATGTCTCTTCTTCGTCACCGTCCTCCTCTGCTTCGTCTAGTTCTCCTAGTTCTCCTCGTTCTCCAGAGTCTTCCTCTGCTATTCCTTCTTCTTCATTGTCGTCTCCTGAGTCGTCTTCCTCTGTTGAGCTTCCCTCTACTCGTCATGTCCGTCAGCGTCGTGACCCCAACCGCTACTCTCCTAATTAGTATGGTCTTTATGTTGCCTCCGAGCCGACTTCTTATCGGTATGCTGAGCATCATCCTGAATGGCAGCTGGCCATGGCTGAGGAGATTGCTGCGCTCGAGCGCACTGGCACCTGGGATCTTGTCTCTCCCCCTCCCGGTGTTCGTCCTATCACATGTAAGTGGGTCTATAAGATTAAGACCCGCTCTGATGGATCTCTTGAGCGCTATAAAGCGCGTCTTGTGGCTCGTGGTTTTCAGCAAGAGCATGGTCGTGACTATGATGAGACCTTTGCTCCTGTGGCTCATATGACCACTGTGCGCACTCTTCTTGTTGTTGCTTACATTGCGTCACATTACGTGTCCCGACTTGATGTTGAACACCTTTCTCAATGGTGAGTTGAGTGAGGAGGTTTATATGACCTCCTCCTGGTATTCTCTGTTCGAGGATGGTTTATCATCTTCGACGTTCTCTTTATGGACTCAAACAGGCCTCTCGTGCCTGGTTTGAGCGCTTTGCTTCTGTAGTGACTGCTGCTGGTTTCTCCCCTAGCGCTCATGATCCAGCGCTGTTTGTTCACACTTCTCGTGGACGCATTCTTCTTCTTCTCTATGTTGATGATATAATCATTACTAGTGATGATTCTGAGTATATCGCATTTGTTAAGGCTCGTCTTCATGATCAGTTTCTTATGACTGATCTTGGTCCTCTTCGATACTTTCTTGGGATTGAGGTTTCCTCCACTTCTGATGGCTTTTACATCTCTCAAAAAAAGTATATTCAGGATCTTCTTGCTCGTGCTGCTCTTGGGGATGAGCGCACTGTTGAGACCCCTATGGAGCTTAATGTTAAGCTTCAACCTACTGATGGTGATCCTCTTCCTGATCCGACACGTTATCGTTATCTTGTTGGGAGTCTTGTTTATCTTGCTGTCACTCATCCTGACATCTCTTATCCTGTTCATATTCTGAGTCAGTTTGTTTCTGCTCCTACCACTATTCACTATAGTCATCTTCTCCGTGTTCTTCGTTACCTTCGTGGTACGATCACTCATCGCCTTTTTTCCTCGTTCCAGCTCCCTCCAGCTCCAGTGCTATTCGGATGCTACGTGGGCGAGTGATCCTTCGGATCGCCGTTCACTTAATGCTTACCGTGTGTTTCTTGGTGGTTCGCTCATTGCTTGGAAAGGCGAAAAGCAGCGGCGGTTTTCCGTTCGAGTGTTGAGGTGAGTTGCGTGCTATGGCCTTATTGCCGAGATGACACAGTTACGGTGGTTACTTACGGATTTTGGGGTCTCTATTACCACACCCACTCTGGTTTTGTCTGACAGTACAGGTGCAATTAGTGTTGCACGTGATCCGGTCAAGCATGAGCTTACCAAGCATATTGGTGTTGATGCTTTCCATACACGCGCTTGCAGTATGTGCCTTGATTCTGATTGGCGGATTTCTTTACGAAGGCACAGACCAGAGCATAACATGATTTCTTACTCTCCAAACTCAGTGTTATGGATCCACCATGAGTTTGAGGTGTGTGTGTTAGATATATATATTTGTATATTATAGTTTCCTCATATATTAGGGGGATTCCTGCATATTTGCACCTGTACCTATACTATATATTCTGATCTTTGGCCCTCAGAGGAATACAACTTATCTATTATTAACAGTTAGCTGCTACTCTTTAAACAAACAAAAGTATTTTGTCAGAGTGCTAACATTTCAGAGGCAATCATATAACATGAGGTCTCCTTTCAAGAGTTAGTAATGAATCAACAGGGTACCCCCTCTCATAATTTATTCAGAGAGTGCGTAGCATATACAATGGAATGATAGCAATCGAGTAATATGATGCATGCCAAAATGAGGTACTTTTGCGTCTAGAGTAGATTCCGCATGTCTAGATCTGGAAAAGAGAGCCCTTGCGTGTCGACTGTCCACGGAGGGAGCTCGTTCACCTCTGCACAGCATATCTAGCTGCAGTCAGAGATAGCCCCATACGAAGATGCAAACATCACTAGCTGCAATCTAAATATGTAATAAACTAGAAAATAATATAGGTAGTTAATATCACTAACTTTAATCTAAATATGTAATAAACTAGAGTAGAAAAAAATATGGGTAGTTACAAGAAATACATGTGATATAAGCATGGCTAGAATACAAGGATCTGCCTGGCAACAATGAGAAGCCCCCCACCAAGGCACCCACGCCCTCCTCGGCTCCTCCCAAAATAAGGGCTGTACGACTACCTCCTTTCTGGAAGTAACCTCCAAATCATCATGTACACCGTGGACAGCGGGGTCCATTAGAAATATTGACAGGATTTCCCCAGAATTGTGATAGATGTTTCATCAGAATACTTCACTGGCTTTGCCGCCAAGATCCGATATATATGACACCCTCCTCGAATTGTTTTTTCACTCTGATTCCTCACCACTAGCACTCAAAATCCTCGCTAGGTCTTGGACAATTTCAGACATTGGCGGCCTGAATTCTGGTTCAGGCTGCATAAGAAATTTCTGGTCAGACACATGCTCATTAAATTCATCTCACGCATACTGCTGTTCACAGAAAAAAAGCTAAATGAAACTAGAATATAATAAGTAGTGAATAGTGAATACTGAATAGACTAACAAGTGTTTCACCTATGTGATGCGATGAGATATAAAAAATTATGAAAACATTAACTTGGAATAGGCTAACTTATGACTGACAAGTTTTTTGACCACCGTGATAAACTAAAAGCTTGTCACTGTCCAATAGGTTTATAGGACACTAAGAAAATGATGGCTTTACCCTAATCATATATATTCGGAAAGAAAATTGAGGAAGCAAAAAAGCCCAAAGGACATGCTAGTTAACAAAGCAGCGCATATGGAATCATGTATTATGCTTTGAAGTTTAACTTAGTTAAGAAGGAATGGAGCATTGAATTACCCGAACACAACGACTGATAATGTCGGCAAACCGTGACAATACTTTCTCAGAACACTCTCCACGAATAGAAGGATCAACCATCTTTGTTAGGGAATCAATGTCATGAAGCTGAGAATCAGCCCATCTAACAAGGTGTTGTTCAGCACGAGGGCGAGAACTGCATATTTCAACAAAAAAAGTAGGTGCATGAGTACATTCACATTTCTGTAGGCATCACCGATTAAGCAATAAAGATTGCATGCATCACTTACCTGTCATATGGTTTACGACCAGTCAGAAGTTCTAGCATTACCACACCAAAACTGTAAACATCACTTCGATCGGTAAAAGTCCCAGATTCTTGAATTTCAGGTGCCTCGTAATTTAGTAATGTCCGCAAACGACCTGACAACTGAGAACAAAAGGAACACGACTGTAAGTACACACATACTATTACAAGTTTCTGATTCATTCACACATGTCACCAAAGTACAAAGCAAGAACAACGGTTGCTACATAATTAATCCATTGCTATAAGTCAAATTTCATTTTTTTTCCAATGGTCTTTCCTTCCATAAAATAGTTAAGATGTACTCCCTCCGATCCTAAATAAGTGTCGCGATTTTGAACTCTGTAAGGAAATTATTGGACTAGACGCGATAGCTGTCATGGGTTCACAGTTTTTCTAGATCTACATGAATATTTGTTTATTATTCTCCATATTTATATGTGAGGATATTCATGCACTGTGAGTCTGGAAAATAACAGCCGTGGGCAATTCTGAATATCACTTCGGAACCAAATGATACTTCCTGAAGTTACGTGATGCTTCAGGAAATCATTTTCGCTGCTTGTTAGTCCAATTGTTTTGGTACAGTATTCAGGATGCTTTGCTAGGATTTCAGCCAGTCAATGATTGGATGTGTCGAGATTGAAAATTTGTATTTCACTGCTAAGACAAATTTTGTTCACAAATTTCATTCGAGTAATGAAACTTGGGAGCATCTCCTGTTTTTCTCCACAACAGAAATTGGTTCATGCTGGAATTCATAGTCTGATAAGGCCAGGGACTAAAAGTTTAATATCTTCACAAAGAAGACAGTTCAAAATAGTAAGTAAATAAACGTATTTCAGATGTTTTTAATCAATGCTTTAGATATATTGGCTACAAGAAAAGGCTGCAGCATCCTAAGCACAAGATTTACATCTAATAGTCGAGGTTACCTGTGTAACGGAACTTGACAACATCAATACTGACAGTCCACATTCAGCGACACGTACTGAGAATCCATTACTAAGAAGCACATTGGCTGGTTCAAAATTCTGATGCACCACTGAAGGCTCACAGGTGTCATGGAGATACCTGGAAGAAGAGGGTAAATTTTAAATATAAAGGCAGTCCCTTAATAAGCTAAATTAAATAAGCAAAGTCCATGAAAATTATTTTGAACTGGAATACAGCTTACTCTAAGGCTTTTGCTGTACCAAGAGCGACCTGGAGACGGGCATTCCAAGATAGTGCACTATCTAGATCCTCTCCTTCATGTAACACATCATGCAGTGTTTTTCTACTGAAGTGGTTATAAACAAGTAACCTCTGTCCATATTCTGCACAGTACCCAACAAGCTCAAGGATACTAGGGTGTCTAATATCTGATATACACGCAACCAGCTCTAAAAAGTCATCTACTGGTATTCTTCCATTGGCATTGTCTATCTTCATAACTTCCAATAACTGCATAGTATAAAAGAAGATGAGGACATCTTTTCAATAAGCATAAAATTCCATCGAGTAAAAGAAGCAATACTTTGTACATACTTTGCCTTCAGGAAATTCTGCCAGATATACTTTTCCCAGCCTACTCTCTCTTATCAAACTTTCCTCTCCGAAGCTATCTGTATACTGCTGAAGTGTTGCAACAGAAAAGGATGTTGCAGATGTAGAGGGACCTGTCCTTGGTGGAGTGCTAACTCTTTTTTCAGGTCTAACAATAGGATTTACAATCACTTTTTCAACAGGGGGAGGTGGTGGTGGGGACAGTGGTGGTGGCGGTGGCGGTGATGGTGGAGGTGGCGGAGGCGGAGGTGGAGGTGGAGGTGGCAGAGGTGCCGCAGCAAAAATATCCGATTCCGTTCGCTCCAAGGTAATTACATGCTCTACTCTCTTTTCAGGAGGCTTATCAACAGTAGCTGCCAGCAGTTAACAAATTGTGTTATAGCTTTGAACTTAAACAGGTGAACACAAATTAGGAAATAGCTGGTCATGTTTACTAGTATCTATACCTGGTATGGCCAAATTTATTTCACGAACATGCTTCCTGTCAGGAACCTCAGCTGAGCCTGTTAATGAAACATCATCAATCACGTTACCTATGTTATAGCTTTGAACTTAAACAGGTGAACACAAATTAGGAAACAGCTGGTCAGGTTTACTAGTATCTATACCTGGTATGGCCAAATTTATTTCACGAACATGCTTCCTGTCAGGAACCTCAGCTGAGCCTGTTAATGAAACATCATCAACCACATTACCACAACATGAAATAACAGTGTAGAACACTTATAATATATGAAGGTAAGCCAAGTAGACCTTTTTTAACATTGTTCCTTGGCTGTACTGGAGTTTGCTTGGCTTTAGGCTCTTCAATCCTCTGGTGCACCCTCCCCACTTGACTTGTTGTATAATCACGTCTCGACTCTCTCTCTTGGTACTTAGACAGGCAAAATATTACCAGGAGCACAACAACTATGAACAGCACAATAGCAAGAAGAACATATCCAACGATCCTGAGAGTTGAAGACTTGTGTTTCCCAGAGGATGAAGATCTGCTGTCTCGAGCTGTGGATCCACCAGATGAGCCCGAGGATGTATTTGACGATGAAGAAGTTCCTGAAGGAGATGATGGTGTTTGTGTCGGCGTAGTGCCGGTCGGTGTTAAAGAGGGTGATGCAGAAGGAGCAACGCTGGTATTAAATGGGTTCCCATCCTTTCTGCAGGAAAAGTAGTTGTGTATAAGTATGAAGTACAGGAAATATTCTTTAACTAGATACAAGTGCAATGTGTAACTAAAGATGACATCAATAAATCTTAAACAGAGAAAAAGATTTCTCACTTCAAATTCGGTATGTTGAGCAACTTTGGAGGAATCGGTCCAGAAAATAAATTGTTCTCTATATTTCTGTTACAAGGGAAATAAGTCATCAGAACAAAGCACATATATCCGTATGCATAACAAAAATATAAGCTATCAATGATATGGATTCTGCATTCATCACATATTTGATCAAAGTGAGAGTTTGACTGACTTCAATATTCTTTATTAGTTACAAAAATCAACTACATTGCACATGCATCATGTGAAAGGTGGTACTGGCTGGTCCTTGTTTTGTAAAACTATTTGTTGGAGAGAAACAAGACCTTGAGATACGATTGTCCACATAAATAACCAGAGCACAAAGCAGAACTGGTACAAGTACATTATATAAAGGGCTCCAATAAAAAAGCAATCCCATCACTTATTTAGTCAGTTTTTCCCTTCTCTAACCAGTAATAGCTTTTCTATTTGTTTGTTAATGATTACACATTGTACTGATGGAGCCAAATGTGTAACTAAATAAACATTTTTAAGGATGTAGAATTGTGCAAACTTGGTTGAGAAATTCGAGGTTGATTATGCAAAATAAAACAGAAATTTGTGTCTGCCATGCAAGTCCAGAATTATATCAAATTACAGTCAAATTCAGATGTCTATACAATGACCAACAGAATGTTAAGCAACAAAGTTTTTATGAAGTCAACTAGTAACTGATCAAACAATTAAAAATGTATTTTTGATAGATTCTGATGTGTTGTAATCAATAAAAGAACGTGGATATACAAATCACCGAGGGGAAGACCCTGCAAGACATCAAGGGTCCCAGATAGACGATTATCTTGCATGCGTCTGTCAAATAGCATGTCATTAGAAAATGTAAAAAGAAAGTGGCAAAAAGGAAGCAAAATGCAAGAAAATAGTTGTAGGCTAGACATACAGCGTAACTAGTGATGACAGGTTTCCCAATGAAGTTGGTAATGGACCACTGAAGTTGTTGGATGAAATATCCCTGTGAATGTGTGATGAAAGTTCAGATGTAATTGACCAGCTAGGTGAAGATTAAGCGAAAGTGCCATAAAAGAGAGAAATATGTAGACCTACAAGTTTATAAGTCCAACAAGGGAACCAAAAGCATCTGGTAGCTGTCCATCAAGATGGTTGTCGTTGAGTGACCTGAGAAAAGACAGAATGACAGATCTTGAGTGAGACAGCTTGTAGGGGGAAGTACCACATAGCTCTTTGTTTATGAAGGAAAATAATTATTACATGGCTGTTAAACTCTTTAGGTTTGATAGCGACATTGGAATGCTTCCAGTGAGTTGGTTATCAGAGAGAAAACTGCACAGCAAGAAAAAAAAAGATCATCTCATCATTTAATCACAAATACTTAAATGAACTGCACAAGTTCTTCTCGAACAAGGAGTTGGACAACATACAGATTCCGCAGTGTAAGAGGTAGATCATCCGGTATTGTTCCACTGATTTTGTTGTTGCTAAGATTTCTACAAGAAAAGAGAAAGCTCAATCAGCATAAGAGGTCAACATAACTCCCTGCCTCTGTACATTGTACCCTTAGAAGTTCATAAATCACCCATATGGAACATATGACAGCGTAGTTTATCATCCAGGAGGGGAAGGAATAAAATTGATGAGAAAGGCCCTTACATTGTGGTTATGGAGGTGAAGTTCCCTAGGCTTCCTAGCTGTCCTCCCATAGTTGCAGCAACAAAATTTCTACAAACAATGGGTTGATAAAAGCACAAAATATAAAAGTTCTACCAGGGAAAAGGAATCTGAAGAATAATTGACGTACATTGCATCTATATTTGAGCCGATACATACAACACCCTGCCAACTCTCACCGCAGGGGTCTCCACCATTTGCAGTCCATCCTGGAAGAGCCGGTGATCCAAGTGCAACATACAATCCATTTATAGCCGAAACTGCATGCAGAAAATCGAAGGAAAATCAAGCAATTAGTAACCAACAAAATGCTTCGTGAAATCGGTTCCAATCAAATAAAATAGTACATTTAAATACTCAACCAAATATAACTGCAGTTACAAATACAGAGGAACTTGTGTAAAAGGATCAGTCAAATCAACTTGAAAAGCATTGTACTAAGTAAGACTATTTCTCTGGATTGCCACATTTCACATCATCAGTCTTTTACCACTGAGACCCTGTCAGGATTAGCAACTATCAGTGACGAGAGCGCAATCGGAAGTTAGATTAGAGCTCACATACTACCGCAGGAAACCTAACCAATTTTCCACGCATTTGATAGCACCATCTTTCTCTGGTAAACGATCCATTTACATCCTGTTTTAGCCACATTTGGCATCACCAAGCTTTCTACCACTGAGACCCATTTGTTGGCATTAGCAACTCTCAGCGACAAAACTGCAAGCGCAACTTAAATTAAAGTTCTGCCGCTAACAATCTGACAATCTCCCACGCCTTTACCCTGCAACCAAATCCTAACAGAAAGCAGACACGTATCTCCCCCATTGCCATCTACAATGATGACACATAGTCCGCAGAGAGCAGGTCACCACACTGCTGCAGGGCCAAAAACACCCCTCTCAGCTTTCACTGTACACATTGAAAAGAACTTTCAGGAAAACCGTAGTATTATCTATTTTCAGAAAAAGGAGAAAAAAATCCCGGATATATCATCACGTCGTTGCTTCCACGGGCAGGTACGCACAAATTCAGTGGCCCCATAATGTCTAGAAGTACGGCGCAAGCACACATCCCCACACCCACTACCTACACGGCGGCTACACCCCCTCGCCGATCTGCTAGAGCAAGGTGAATCAATGGGCGGAACCAAGTGAAAACAACAGTAGTGCATCGAAATCAAACAACCAATCCCCTCTCCCCATCCGCTGATAAATTCCCCGCTTATCCTGAACATTCACTGCACAGACAGTACTACAGCCAAGACAAGCAAAGCAAGCGCAGCTCGTGCTGCGACTGCGATGCGAGGACCAGCTAATCAGCCGACGAGCAGAGAAGAGCAGGCGCGCGCGTGTACGTACCGTCGGCGGCGTCGGTGAGCGCGAGCGCCCGCGGCAGCAATGTCGCCGCGGCGGTGATCAGCAGCAGCGGGAGGAGCCCCCGAGCCCCCGCTCGCCTCCAGCCTCCCATCCGCATCGCTCCCTCCGGCCTCGGATTAGCGGTTCAGCGCACCATCGGCGCCGGCAGCACGCGCGCGCCGGATCAGCGGGCAACCGCCGCGGGCAGCGATCGCGGGAACCGAGGCCTGCGCAGATCTAGAGAGAGAGGAAGTGGCAGTGGTGACTGACTGGGGGTTTGCTTGCTTTTTTCTGGTTCGCCTCCGCCTGTTTTTGTTGGCTTCTAGAATCTAGCTGTAAGGGCAGGGCAGAGAGGACGAGTCTGGTCTGAGCCTGATGAGAGTGGCGGCGAAGTGAGAGAGAGAGAGAGAGAAACGGAGGAGTAGCGTGAGCAGGCAACGGGCGTGGAAAAGGCTGATGGAGGGAGTGGGAGTGGAGTGGAGTGGGTGAGCGGTGAAGGGGAAAGGCAAGGCCGAGAGCGAGAAAAAGGGTTTAGGTTTTTTGTGCGAGGTGAATAATGGAAAGGCGAGGAGGGAAAAGGAGGAGGGAATTTGTAGTATCCTGGGCATGGCGTCGATGGGATTTTTATTCCTGCGATCGATACCACCGGCGGGCATGGCAGCGGAAAGGGAGTGGGTCCCTGCTGACACGGAGATCCGTTGTGGGATTGGGAGCGGGGGTTTGGACGGATGCCGTCGTCATATCTTGCGAGCACGTGCGTCCTGGTGGATTGTCCCGTTTGCTCAGAGTTTTTCTTACTTGCAGTATTCTATTGTCCCGTGGAAATCTGCACTTTGCGGCTATTTTTTACACACCAGGTAATCTTGGCATGGTACTCCTACGCGGCTACGACGATGCGTCCCAAATCCCAATTCATGGAGTTCATTCAAAAACGTACGGCTGGACGACGATCGCACAACGATGGCGAGATATCTCAGTACAATCGTATTAATAAAGTCGAGCATTGATTGAGGGTTCGAGAGTAGCACTCAATCAGATTACTACTGTATCGGAGTACACGGTCGATAGTGGCAGTAGCTAGCATAGCACTGACGATCGAACTCTGCCTTGGCCGTCAAGCACGGCCGGTTGCTTTCCCCTTTCGCGGCGGCGTCAAGAACCTAGTAGTAGTAATAAAACAACATCCGTGTCATGTCACCGTCTTTTGCCCAGCAAAAAATATTCGGCAAATAAAAAGTAGTACGTAGTAGCTAGGCGATCCTTATCCTTGGTACCGACGGGAGCTCCAGTCAGAGACGAGTCATATGCATTCGAGAATAGGGACATGCTGTAGCTAAGCGATCCTTATCCTTGGTACGGTAGAGACTAGAGAATGTGCGGTGTCGTGAAAAAACCTATGTGAGAATCTTTTTGTCTATTATTAGATCTACGATCTAAACAGTGAATGGGGTTAGCTTGGGGATGAAAATAATAAGTTCTTTCATACGATGGCAACTTATAGGTTCAGGAATAACAAGGTTAGATTCCTAAGGCTTGGTCAGGAGGATTACTTCAGGGATGCAGACAAAATAAGGATCGCCACAAACCGCTTTTATGATTTGTTTGCCGAGAAGAGAACCTGAACACAAAATATTGAAGGAAATTAAAGCTGCAATCCAGAAAGCACCGATCGCATAAAAGCCCAGGACCTGACCTGACGGCTTCACAAATGAATTCTACAAGTTTTATCTGGAGGATATGAAAGGTGGTCTTCTAAGGCTTTTTTAGTCATTGCACACAATGACGGACCTTAGTGGAGGAAAACATGGGCCATGCCCCCCCCCCCCCCCCAACCCCACACACACACAACTAAATAAAATTTTGCATAGTACTACTATTTATTATCACTTTTTCACCATACAAAACACAAAATTCTCTAAATTGGTCCCCTCGGCTCTTATCTAATCTCTTTTAGCCCCTCATAAACTCATGGTCAAGGTTCGCCACTGATTGCACAGTCAATGTATAGACCTCTTTGGTGTAATAAACTGTGCATATGTCACTCTGCTTCCAGAAAAGGACACGCCTCGGGAGATAAAAGACTATAGGCCTATCTCTCTACAACACTCCATACAAAGCTAACAAATTACTTTGCTACAGCAATTGAAATGGTCCAGTGTGCTAACAAATTTAAAAAACCCGTGATGGTTTTAAAACTTGATTTTCAAAAAGCATTTGACTCTGTTCATTGGGAGGCCATTACTCAGACTCTAGCTGCAAGGGGTTTCCCTGATTTATGGATCGGTTCGGTCAAAGAGTTACTACAGACATCACATGCACAAATCTTGATCAATGGCCAGAGTGGAAGGAAATTCAAAATCCACTGAGGAGTGCGTCAGGGTGATCCTTATCACCATACCTTTTCATTATTGTTTCAGACATCTTGCAACAAATGTTTAGAAAGGCATATGAGGCTCGTTTCCTAAAGCACCCGGTCCGTGATGGGGCACCTCTACCAGCTCTTTAGTATGCAGATGATACCTTGCTAATCTTACATGGGTCTGTTGATCAAGTAATCTTTGCTAAACACATACTCAATGCGATTTGCCGTGTTCACAGGCCTGCAGATCAACTATCATAAAAGCACCTTTGTACCAATGCATATACCTGAACATGTGGTCCATCAAATTGCTCAAACTTTTGGCTGCCCAATCACGAAATTGCCTTGCACTTATCTGGGATTACCTCTGTCCACAAATAAGATCACAAGACAGTTGCTCCAGCATGTGGTTGAAAAAAATAGCAAAAGGCTCCTTGGATGGATGCCTAGACCGATGACTGCTGGAGGAAGGGTGCTGATGGTCAACTCGGTTCTCTCGGCCATACCCAGTTTCTTCATGTCTTGCATCAAGTGGGATCAGGAAAGCATCGAGGCAGTTGACAAGCTTCGTCGTGGGTTTGTGTGGAAAAACAAAGGAGAATGCCTCGGTGGACACTGTCTCGTCGCCTGGGAGGTGGTCACAACTCACAATGCCAAAGAAGCAAGGGGGGCTTGGAATTAGAAACCTACATACCCACAACCATGCACTCATGAAAAATTTCACCATCAAACTACTTTCTTTTGGAACGGGGCCATGTTTCTCGTGGCTTGCAAACTGGTACCTACTCGTGGCTTGCAAACAGTATCAAATAATATTCCCCGGATGCCGGTACATACCAACAGCCCGTTCTGGACATCTATTCTTGCGCTCATTCCTACGTTGCAAAACCGTAACCTGCCGCAAAATTGCCCTGCGGAATAGAACTGCTTTCTAGCACGGCAACTGGACCAAGCTGGGACGCCTATGTCATGAAATGCCAATTCTATACTCCTTTGCATTCGACCCTTGTTGCACCGTGCAATCTCAGCGTCCAAATGGAACATGGGATTTGAAACTACGCAGCCCAGTGTCTCACACTGCACAACTTCAACTTTAATTGTTGTTGCAAGAACTAAACAGCCTAGAGCCACCCGAAAGCCAGCACACATGATCTGGTAGATTGTCCCGTATTGTCCGGTGAAAATCTGCAGTTGCGGCTATTTTTTACACACCAGGTAATCTTTGGCATGGTACTCCTACTCGGCTACCTACGCTGATGCGTCCCAACTTCCAATTCGTAGAGCTCATTCAAAGCGTACGGCTAGACGACCGATCGCACAACAACGATGGCAGGATATCTCAGTACAAGCCTAATTAATAAAGTCGACCATTGATTGAGGGTTCCAAATTAATAAAGTCGACCATTGCTTTCGTCTTTTCGCGGCGCACGGCGTCAAGAGCCTAAACAAAATAATGGTTCCGAGCGAGACATCCGCGTCATGTCGCCGTCTTTTGCCCAGCAAAAGATATGCGGGGAGGTCATTTGCATTTGAAAAACCAGACAGGTACTGTACGTAGTAGCTAGGCGATCCTTATCCTCGGTGTGCCAACGGGAGCTCCAGTCAGAGATAAGCACACACGGATAATATTAGGTCAAGACATGAATGAAGGCCAACATCGAGGATTCAAGTTCGCTGTCAGCCCTCTTCAAATGCAATAGGACACGGGCCGGACTCTTCTCTCCTCCCCTTCTCTCCTCCCCCTTCCTCCTTCCTTGAGAGTCGCCTTTGGGCTGCCGGCCCCCCTCCCCTTCTGCTCCGGCTCTGGCTGGAGTGGTTGGGGAGGGAGAAGCCGGCCGTTGTACAGATGTAGTGGTAGGTTTGTTGGCTTCATGCCAAGTCTGGGCTTCATGCCCGTGTTTGGAGTCTGGGCGTTGGATCTGAGCAGCCAGATCCCATGCCTTCTAGGGTTGTTCGTCGAGATCCTCCTCGTCCATGGTGGGTGGGAGGCGGCGGTGACTCTGTGCTTCTTAAAAGGCATCTTGGGACGGTGCTTGGTTGCAGCAGACCGGATCTGGAGGCCTACTGCGTGGCTATGGCGGGGGATGGCCGGATCACAGTGGCTGCGGCGTCATGGACGCTCTCGAGCTACTCTCAGTGTCTTTGTTGAGCGGCGCCGGGAGGTCATCGGGCTTCCTTTTCTCTGGAGCTGCAGCGGTTGCAGCTGTCGGTGGGAGGCGAAGCTTGGGCGGCTCGGTCTTAAAGCTCAAGAACTTCTTCGTGGCGAGGGAAGGATGGGAGGAGAATCGGAACCTGTGGATGCTGGCGAAGGAAAGGGCTGTCTGGTGTGTCCAGGCGGCGATGCTGCGATTTCCTCGGCGATCTCCAAGCGGAAGCTTTACGCCACCCGCTACCTTTGGCCAAGACGATGGCCTCGCCGCGCTCGAGAGGCCTCTATGCCTGAGCTTTCTAACCGCCTTCGGCGGCCTGTTCTTCTCCCTTCCCACGGCTTCCTTCGCCGTTGTCGGCCCAAGTGGTTCGTCCCCGGTGCCGACTCCGGCGGCCGTGGTTGGAGGCGAGCGTGTTGTGGTGTGCAGGGACTTGATTGTGTTTGACGCTTTCCTGCAGGGTGCTATGTGCAAAGTTGAGGGCCCCGTTGTAATTTTATTTCCTTTTTGGTCCTGTATGTTTGTTGTACCCACCGCTTAATCTATTGCAGCATCTAGGTCCTTCGGGACCTATCTTGGTTCAAAAAAAACATCGAGGATTCAAAGCTGCCGTACCACATCTCACGTGTGCGTTCCAGATGCCAGTTGATTGGTAACAGATGGGCGTCGAAAGAAATAAGGTCATGGGCAGGCTAGACCAGTCCAAGCTGTGGTCAGAGACCGTTTGAAGTAGTAGGAGATATTTATGCTCACCAAGGCTACAAGGCTACAAGGATGTATGTACCCACCTCAGTAAAACCAGCTTATGTACAGCTTCAACTGAATACTCAAAACATGCATCACAGTTGTTTTTCCTAGAGGTCTTATCATACTGTACCTTGATGCGATGCAGGCTAGACAAAGAGCAGTAAAGAGTTTGTCGGATGATGATAGTTATCTGATGAGGCATCGTTGGGCCAGAGCTGATTATTATCCTAAAGAACTGACGAGCTGATGTGGGACAAGAATTTACTATCATGAAAACATCCCTCACAGATTCCATCAGATGGACCCGATCATGCTTTGTCTAGTCTGCTTTATGCAATTTGAGGTGGGCCAAGCAAAATAAGTCACACTACTGTATTATTCATCAATGATGAGACAGGAAGCGCTGAGAACTAAACAGGAGCAGCACAACACCGCATCAACTTTGTAAAAAAAAACTGATGTATATCTTCAAAATGAACTCAAAAACAAAAGAAAAACCAGTTGGACTTTTCTCAATAGAACGAATTAATTGAATAGAGAAGGCGTGCCTTCTATGGGACAATTGTCAATACACGGAGTTTTGATTGCAAGATGTACAATTCACATTCTCTCTACAGGATTTTCACAGGTGACAGAACAGTTTACCAGAATTGCCTCTCATGTCACCAGGAGCCCAATATTCACTCTGTCATCTACATCTGGCTCTGCTCATCCCCCCGATGCGTTCTGCTTACAATCGCTTCAAGCTCTTCTTCCTCGCGTCCACCTTCTTCTTGTCGACCGGGGCTTTTGTAGATACAGGCCCTTCCTTCTTGGGCAATGCTGCAGATGTACCAACGGCGTGCTCGGCAGGAGCATTCTGGTCCTGCGCGTTTGAGGCCGGCGCATTGGTGACAGCAGCAGTAGCACATAATGCCGTGGGCGCCGATGGTTCAGTTTCGCAGAGATTTTTGCTCGACTGATCCACGTTTACTGCTGTGGTTGACTCAGAGATAGTGCCACTCTTGGACTTACTCTTAGGTTTGAGGGCATGAATGCTGGTGTACAACCTGCATATGGTGTGTGTAGACGATTAGGCACTGCTCTGGATTGTCAAAAGCTATAATTCTGACCAAGGAGAAAGGAAAAAAAGTCTCCCACATATTGTCTAGGCAGGTAGAGATGTCTGCTAGGTGTCCCTAGTCTAGACTCTATACTGATACTCAATGAAAGGTCAAAAGGTAACCTTGCATGCCGTGCATAGTCTTCATAGTTCTCAAGTAACATCTTTCCAGCCTGCTCATTAAGCGCAGATTCTGGGAATGGTTCAATCAGTAGGCATCTCAC
This sequence comes from Avena longiglumis, assembly GCA_030063025.1. Lineage (NCBI taxonomy): Eukaryota > Viridiplantae > Streptophyta > Magnoliopsida > Poales > Poaceae > Avena > Avena longiglumis. Next base: position 106,821,538 of record CP125978.1, read on the forward strand.
CACCTTTCAAACACATCAGAAATAAAGCTGAAAGTCATTAATCAATAATTACCGCTAGCAAAAATAGGGGCAAGCAAATGTTGCAGCATAAACTAACCAGTAGAACATGCCGTAATCCATGAGTAGGATTCCAGTCCTTTTTCAACGTGTTAACACAGATTTCACCTCTGCTTGATATATTCGGATGGAAAATTTTGGTCACAAAAAACCCTATAAAGTGAAAGACAGGTTAATACTTCTTCTAAGAAATAATCAAGTAGAGGACAAAACACAGTTACTCGGCTTGCGGTGAGTAGAAAAGATAAATGGTACACAAAAGATAACCAGACCTTTTGGTGGAGATTGAGGGAAGTCACAGGACAAGACTAGCTTCATCCGGAAAATCCCATTCTCATACGGAGTCCCGCCTGCAATCATTTCGAGTATCCAAATTTTAGAACTAACATAATAAAGAAGTACATATTTGTACAAATTCAGATATGGCATATACTTCAGAAAATAAACACACTTTCAGTATTTACTTATGAACACGAGGAACATATGAAAAGCACATGAAAAAGGTTAACAACAAATATGAAAAGCACATGAAAAAGGTTAACAACAAAGGCTAATACAAGGAAACAAACATTAGAGAGAAACACATAAAAAATGTAGTGTTTGATAAATATCAAAACCACTTAAGTGAACCTTACCAGGGCCCTCTATATCTGCAGAAATGCTCGTGAAGTCATCGTCATTCACAATCACTCTGATACCTTCTGGGGGGGACTGGTCAAGATTCTTCAGTTCCTTAGCCAATTGCCTAATAACATTTGGTGGGAGGTTTTCGTTGGTTGCCTTCATAAACATGAACACTCCACATTAAAATCATGTGAACAGCACATCTTACTAGAAGAATGTTGTCACCAACATCAAAACATTTGCATGAAATGTAATAATCACCATGGAAGCAAGACAGCAAATAGCTTTATTCAGGCCTCGTCAGCAATTTTGGTGAGGATATCACGCCACAATAGTGATGAACCTTCTGATAACAGATGCAGCCTACAAGAAACAGCAGTTAGCATAATGACTGGACAAACACAGCGAAAAGATAAAAAGCAACCATATTAGCATAAGTTCATTTACAAAATAGAATTTTCACACATGGTTTCTGCAAGACATCTCTCAAATCTCAGGCAATACAAGTAAATAACTGAAAGATTGAAAGGTAGTAGTAGCTATTTTGATGGATATACATGCGGACATAGGGGATACTATTTTCTAAGATTTTTGGGAGAAACTTTATAGTGGCTCTTTTGTTAGATGTTGCGACTAGCAAGAATTTTTCTCCTCTTTCCAAGAAACATGGCTTGTTTCAGTACACATGTTTCTATCTTTCAAGCACATCCTGTTTACCCTTGTTTAGAATATTAACACAGCTTGTTTAAGAACCAAGCGCTGTCTTGGTGGCTTGAACTCACGGTGGTGAGCTCGCTCACCTGGGTTCGAGTCGCAGGTGCGACCGAAATAAACAGGGTGTTATCCAGCGCGTATTAATCCGCAGCTGGAGATGTCTCATCTATCTAACAACGTATAGCCAAGGGAGGGATCCTTCCCCCGTTGGTAAACTTTTTTAACACAGCTTCTTTCATGGCAACTCGCTAGCAGCTTTGCCACTGTTGATTCTTTCCAAATGGCCTAGGGAAATCAAGCATCTAGTGTCGAGGCCTGACAAAAATCTACAGAGCAAATTGCACAGACAAAATAATTCTAGACGACTTGGATTCTATGCACTTAAGGCTAGACTCTGCTCATAGAATCAGATGTGTTTTCTTTTATTTAAATAACTTTTGTAACAAACAAACTCCAAATTGATGATGCCGCATGGCAAGCCATTAGCACTTTCCAATCTGATACACATAGGACCCAAACACTAGAGGATTATTTTCAAAGCTTAAACGTCCATTACGATCAGTGATTAAGGAAAAAGGAGCCAACATAGTACTGTAATAACTAGCTTTTGGCTCCAGCATACTAAATAGCGATGGAGCAAGAGAGCAAATGCACCATATTGAATCATAAAACGTCTATTCAGAGATTCAATGCGAAAGAGTGAGAAACGCGCGCATTAGGAAGCAATTGAATCATAAAATTGGTAGGTGAGCAATGCAGCTCCCGGTGTGGCATTTCACCAAAGTAAATCTAATAGAAACATCACATGGTATGGGGTCCTATGCTTGCTGGTGATGACTAGTGGGGCACCCCAAAATTAATCTGCTTACACAAACCTTAACCCGGTTCTTCTTCCATGGACCGTCTAAAGACCAGGAACAGAACTCCCCACTAAAACTCCACATACTCTTTTTGGTTCTGAACATTCTGTCCGCACCTAACAACATCAAACTCAGATGATGAACCATAACGCAAGTCTTGCCAGATTCCACCTCTCCCCCTCTCCCTAAGAAACTAGCACAGGAGCGAAGTAGATTACCATCTGCTACAACATGATTATATCAAAACATATGTCTAATACCGATGGAGGACAGTGCCGCGAATTCCCCCTGGAAATCTCGAACCACTCGTCACCTCACTTGACAGAAATGGGGAAACGCCGCCACCCGCATATACTTATTTCTGCACGATTCGCGGAAATAACCCAAAATCATCACTCGCGGACACTCGACAGCCCTCCGAAATCGCTAATCGCATCAAAGATCGAGCCAAACTAGCAGATCGCGAGTACACACCGCGAAAACCACGGAGTGGCTCGGAACAAACCGGCTAGAGACGAATCGGGGGAAGGAGGGAGGGAATTAGGGATCGGTGAGTTTACCAGAGGAGAAGCGATCGCCAGTGTAGGTCGGGCTCGCGGAGATGGGCGCGGCGCCGGATCGCAATGATTGGAGCGCCGCGAGCTCGTGGAATTTGGGGGTGGGGGGCAGCGAAAAGCGAAAGGAGGTTGGGGAGAGGCAGTCAGGCGGAGGCGGAGGTGACGTGGCTTCGAACCGAGCCACGGAGGTGCTGGTACTTGTAGGGCGCCACCGGACCTGACAGGGCGGGTGCAGGAGCGTGCGTGAGGGTGAGAGCCCGTGAACGGTCGGAGAGCGTGCGAGTGTAGCCGTTGGAGCCGCGCCAAGCCGCGCCACGGCACCGCCAGCTAGGCGAGGCGAGCCTGTTTGAAATTTATGACAGCTGCGGCCAGCGACCGGGATCGAGATGTCGATGAGTGATCGACCGGGATCGCTGATTGGAGGTGGACCACCGGTTCTGGGTGGTGAGACGACGAACGGGATTGATGAATGATGTGAGCGGCGCGGGGCCGATTATGGAAGGAATCATCTGTAACTCGATGCTGATCCGAGTAGGGATTTCGGGCTGTGTGAAATCCATCTTTTTTCTAAAAAAAACATACTCCCTGTCACACATATTAGTTCACTTGCATTTGTTTAGATTCAGATGTATTCAGCACTAAAACATATCTAGATACATTTAAATTTAAACAAATTTAAATCAAGTAATATGGGTCGAAGGGTATCTTTTTTTATAAAAATGCATCTTTAGAGCATCTCCGCATGTTGTGGCCATGGGTATGGCCAGTCCACCTGCTGTGGCGGAGAAAGCGGCGCCCACGACTGTGGAGGAGACATCCCTTGGGCCAGCACGGGCCATGCATGGCACGAACATGTCCATCCATTATGCCTCCTCCTCGAGCCACGCCACCTCCTCAAACTCGCACCCTTGTCTGGCTCTCCGGGGATGGGGACCGCCTCCGCCTCCTCCGACTGCTTGACGGTGGCCATGTAGGCAATGATTCCCTTGTAGTTCGTTGTATCATCGTTGGGATCCTCGTAGGGATGTCGTCGCTACCCAACATAGGCGACGACCACGGTGGCGACGTGCGGCGAAAGAGGATGTCGCCCGCTCGACGTGGTAGTGGCGGTGTGCGATGGACATAAATATTGCATTGTCGACATGGTAGGTGGAGACAGTTGCGCCTGCCCCCCTCCTGTGTAGGGTATAGCCCCCGAAGTATGTCGGGTGCCCCGTAGAAGAACGATGATAATAGGGCGGTAGCCAAGAAGGGGAGGACGGCATCGATGTCGTCGTGGTCCTAATACCGGTGCCACTTGTCACGGTTCCACGGCCCGCTGTATGGGATGGCAGGCATCGCCATCGCCTACTCGCTCCATGTGTAGGAGGGTGATGTCTACGCACTTCTATTCTTGTAGACAGTTGTTGGGCCTCCAAGTGCAGAGGTTTGAGCAGCAAGTTTCCCTTAAATGGATTGCCCAAGGTTTATCGAACTCGGGGAGGAAGTGGTCAAAGGTATTCCCTCTCAAGCAACCCTGCAATCAAGATACAAGAAGTCTCTTGTGGCCCCAACACACCCAATATAGGTGCACTAGTTTGGCGAAGAGATAGTGAAATACAAGTGATAACGGTGCCAGAAAATAGCTTAACGGTGAGGCAAAGACTAAAGGCAACAAGAAGGAAGCAAGCAAACATGCAACGGATCTAGTAGCAAACGGTGTTTCAATATTTAGAAACAAGGCCTAGGGATCATACTTTCACTAGTGAACACTCTCTCGTATAAATATCCTCTCTTCATGATACTACTCTTAACTACTCTCCGGTTGGACACTCTAATCATCGGTAGGGCTATAACATCACTCCTCAAAATCCGCCTTCCCCAATCTAGATAACCTCACACTGTCACCTTGAGTGCTAGATGGTTCCAACAAATACCACAATTTTAGAGAGACATCCAACTCCAAATATAACTCATAAAAAATATTCAATCTAGCCAAAGTGCCACACACGGTATGGACGCTATCACTTTCACACACGTGGGGAAAGCATAGATCTATTAAAGCACAAAGTGTATTTATGTAGACTCAAACCTAAGTGCAACCATGGCGTGCATGCTGTCACTTTCACACACATGAGGAGAGCAGAGATCTATTAAAGCACTTGAGTAGCAAGGTAGATCTACTTGATTACAAAGCTCATGATCACAATATGACCATGCATAGAGAGAGAGAGAGAGAGAGAGAGATGAACACATAGCTACCGGTAGAGCCCTTAGCCCTGAGGAAGAACTACTCCCTCCTCATCATGGGAATCAGCAACGGTGATGAAGATGGCGATGGAGATCAATGGATATGGCTCCGGGGGCACTTCCCGTCGGCAGGTGCCTAACAGACTTTTGTCCCGAATCTCCTTGTGGCGGTGCTATGGAGGTTTTCGTGGATTTCTTCGGATGCCCTAGGGTTTTGGGTGGAGGCTTCTTATAGGCGGGGGGAGGCCGAGGAGGCGGGAGGCCCACACCTCCTCGTGCACGGCCGGGCTTGGCGCCTAGGGGTATCTGGCCACCCTCTGGTGCCTCTCCGTCCCTCCTTCTCGATTCGTGTCCCTCACGGAAAGTTATTGACTTTGGATTTTGTCCCGTCCAATTCCGAGAATATTGATTTTCTGCCTTTTATGGAACCAAAAGCGAGAAAAGCGAAAGCGCACTGTGGCAACTTGTTAATAGGTTAGTTCCAGAAAAGATATAAAAACACCTCAAAGAAAGGCAAAGCAACGCAAAGTAGATACTAAACAAGCATGGAACGTCAAAAATTATAAATACGTTTCCGACGTATCAAGCATCCCCAAGCTTAACTCCTGCTCGTCCTCGAGTAGGTAAGTGATAAAAAGAATAATTTTTGAGGTGACATGCACCCTCACAATAAAGATTCAATAATTTGCAAGCATTGAAAGTTGGGATCAAAGAACTCTAAACATGTGCATGAAATATGGAGTTTTAACAATAGGACATAGTAACTATGCATGCAACATGACAAGCTACAAACAAAGATCATGAATAACACGCATTGAAAAACGTTTGTTTGTTTTACATACAGAAAACATAGCATAGTGGCAATTAGCTTGTCCCTCATAGAGTAAATAGATGCATAGGACACCTTCAAAGTTCACAAGGGTGACTAGAAAAAAATAGCACAAGAACAAGTAATATCACAATATGCATTAATCAATAAGATTTGGAACACTGCACACAGAATGACAACTATGCTCTCTTAATGGTGCCTAAAGGTAGAAGGTGGAGACTCAATAGTGGTGGAAGAAAGGCCTTTTATAAAGGAAGCAGTGATTTCGAGTTTCAAAAAGAGCTTCCAAAAATTATGGTACTTGTTAGCTTTCAACCCTCATTGCCCCTATCGTAAGCATCTTGAAGTGATTAAGGTTAAAGTAAACAAAGATGGAGTATATGCTTGACGAAGTATAAGTTGGCAATCTCAAGTCCCTTGAATACGAGGGCTACACCTCATGCTACTCAACTTTAGTCACCTGTAAGTTTTTGTCATTATAAGTATTTGCATATCATTAAGAACCACCAATGGGGTACCTCTTGCACATGGTACAGGAGCTATTCCATAACCAAAATGACAAGGTAAGCAGACAATGAGCATCTCAGCAATCTTCTTATATACCATGGAAATATGGTGCCTTTTTCTATCTTTCCTCTTTTCTCAATGTGTCTCTTTTTTTATAAGAAGAATGCTTCATAGATGTCACTATGGTGATGCTGCGAGTTTCCATCATGATGAGGCATGGCTTAGGCTAGCGGCCCAGACGTTTCTCTAACACAGGAATACAGGATACAAACTCCATGGACTTACAAGTTCCCTCTTTACCGGTGACATCCATAGACAAAAGAGCATGATATCAACTGAGTACAAAGTACAAGTGCAATGTTGAAAACATTCCCCGTGACAGCACGGTTCTGCTAATTCCAACGTATAAGTGCAAGCATATACAACATAGATGACACGATGGTTCAAGTTTATTGGGCAAAGGATATAAAGTGTGCCATCAAGTTCGTGAGAGCTTTAATCACTAAGTCTTTTTATAGGGGTCCCTTCACGAAAGTTGTTCTGTTTGACCTGGCGATGTCGGTGCCAACTATACGGCCGTAACTATATGGCAGGAATAAAATTCCTGCCGTATAGTTGGTCATTAAAGCTTCTGCCTCCGCTTCACAGCTCCAGGTTTCTTTGGTATGTTAGAAATCTCGTATCTTTGACTTTAATGTAGTGATTTCCATCATCAAACATCATTATCTGCGCAGGGAAAATAGAAAGAATGGATTGCATACCCTTCACTACTAGGAAAAGGCTCATCAGTGGCGCACCATTTTTCAACTTTTGTGGCGCATATGGGATGCGCCACTATTATCACGCCACTAAAGTGTAGTTTTGTGGCGCATATTGAAATGCACCACGGAAGTCTCAAAAACTTCGGTGGCGCATATTGCCAATATGCGCCATAGAAGTCCCCAATCAGATCTCAAACTTTTGTGGCGCATATTGCCAATATGCTCCACAATTTTTTTTTCAAATTTCAAAAAAACCCGGCCAGATATGGCCGGAGGTGGGGATCACCAGAGGTGGGGGTCACTGGAGGAGGAAAAGGAGGTTGATGGTGGCCAGAAGAGGAGGGGGTCACCGGAGGAGGATCTCATCGGGGTGGAGGAGGAGGGAGGAGGGAGGTGGGAGGTGGGAGGAGGAGGAGCTCACCGGGGTGGAGGAGGGAGGAGGGAGGAGGAGGAGCTCACCAGGGTGGAGGAGGAGGAGCTCACCGGGGTAGAGAAGGAGGGATAAGGAGGATAAGGTGAGGAAGAAGGGGAGGAGAAGGAGAGAAGAAGTAGATGATGAGAATGGTGAAGGAGTAGAAGGGTGGAGGGGTGGAAGAGGATAAGAGAGGGGGAAATCTTCTTTCTGCCATAACTTTTTACTCTTTTCAAATTTGGGAAGTCTGTAAAACTTCAACGGCTTCCACCGGTTGAAATCAAGTAGGAAATTTCGAGACAATCATTTTGGTATATTAAACTTTTTTCCGACATCGTATGCAAAAGTTATGGCTTTTTTACTGTGTCATGACCTTTTTTGCAAAATACATCGAAATTCATGTTTTTAATTTTTTCTCCAACTATACCCCAAAATATAACTACATCTAAAAATAATTATTTTTTTGATTTTTTTATCATTTTTGTTTATATTTTATAAAAGTTAAAAGGCGGTCGAGGAGTGGTATAGGATCTGGTTTTCCATATTCGTTGGTATGCGCCACAGAACGTGGTCAACTGAGTTTGGTGGTGGGGCTTACCCTCACTTTCTGTGGCGCATATGGTCGTATGTGCCATAGAAATTGAGGGAGCCCAACCCCGGTACAGGTTTCCACCAAACTTCTGTGGCACATTGTTTCCCTACATGCGCCACATAAATATAAAGATTTTTGTGACGCATTGCCTGAAATGCGCCACTGGAGTTTATCTGTGACGCATGGTCACACATATACGCCACAAAAGATCCTACTATCTATAGATGATTTTCTAGTAGTGCTTTGATCATTGGGCATTAGTGGCAGCGTTTAGAGAGATATTTCATCAAATATATGAATAATATTCAGTTTAAATATGAGTGTGATGGCTATATTTCACAGCCATCAGGCACCGGCGCCGGATCACCTCCTCTAGTTATTCATCACATGAGATAGGTTGAATGACGTACCTACCATTGTTGATATGACATTCGTTGGGGATGCAGCGGTCGCTAGAAAGTTAGAAAATTCACAAGACTTGGAAATTATCCATTAAACAGACTATACTTTATGTGAATCTGCCGTGTTGGCATTTTGACTCATATTTTTTGTAATTGTTTCACAATAAAAAAACATTATTGTCACTTGTAAAATTGAAAATAACTTCGATTTTTGAAAAAAACATTTATAAACATTGCTTAAAATGACAAGATGTAATAATCTACCAAATATGGACAGGTTGACATAAAGTATGGCAAAGATATTGTCATGAACTTGGTCATTTTATTTTAAAGTCACGAACGTTCATACATAGTAAGCTATATAGTAATGCAAGTTTTTTTTTAAGTTGACAAATTTCAAATTTATCAGTTTTATGAAAACTACCCACTCTTTAAATATAGAAGCCTTTTGCCGTGTTGGTTTGAAGCAAATGAGTGAACTTATACACTAAAAGTCATCTAGATACACGTGTTTCATGAAATGGCTAAATATTTTATATTTTAAAATGGAGAAAGTAGTAAATACAGTAAGAGACCATGTGAAATAATGGCATCTTTTGATTAACATTTAAACTCCCTGACTTTTCTAAGAAGGGTCCAAATTTCCAATCATTACTATTCATATCAAGAATTTGAATCTTCCAAACTCACGGTGGTTCTCCCATATTTAGTATTTGGTCTACAATTTGAGGCATTTCTATGAATTTTCTGGAACTAACATATTAACAAGTGCCATAGAGCCAGCTTTCTGTTTTCTGCTATTTTTGGTTTCAGAAAAACTAGTAAAGAAATATTCTCGGAATTGAGCGGAAAAAAATCCAAACCTCCTATTTTTCCCGACACGAAGACGGAGTCCAAAGCAGAGACGAAGGAGGGCACCGAGGCGGCCACACCATAGGGTGGCGCGGGTCCACCTGGTCGTGCCTGTGGTCCCCTCGGGCGTCCACCGACCTCTCCCCTTCGCCTACCCCCCCCAAGACAAAAACCTTAAACATCATATCAGAAATCCATGAAAAGTTCCGTAGCGCCGCCGCCGCCACCGAAGACGAGTTTCGGGGGACAAAAGTCTCTGTTCCGGCACCCTGTCGGGACGGAGAATTGCTCCCGGATCCATCTCCATCGACACCACCGCCATCTCCATCACCGTTGTTGACTCCCATGATGAGGAGGGAGTAGTTATCTTCCGAGCCTAAGGGCTCTACCGGTAGCTATGTGTTCATCTCTCTCTTCATGGTGTGATATTATTGTGATCATGAGCTTTGTAATCTAGTTGAGTAAGTAGATGCTACTCTTTGTCTATTATGCTACTCAAGTTCTTTTATTAATGTGATCTCCGGAGACACCTTGTCCCACGTGTGTGAAGGTGACAGTGTGCGCACCGTGTGTGGCTCTTAGGCTAAAGATTACAGAAATACTTATCATGAGTTATAATTTGAGTTGGATGTCTCTATGAAATTCTGGTGTTTGTCTGGAACCATCTAGCGTTCAAGGTGACAGTGTGGGTTTACCTAGACGGGGAATGCGAACTTTAAGGTGTGCTTTTATATCCCTACACGGTGAATTGGTGTTCATTATCCAAACGGAGAGTAGTTTAGGGTAGCTTAGCGAAGAGAATATATTTATGTGTTCAATTATGTTATCATTGTTGAGAGTGTCCACTAGTGGAAGTATGATCCCTAGGCCTTGTTTCTAAGCATTGAAACACCATTTACAATCAGTCATGTTACATGTTACTTGCTGCCATTTTTATTTCAGATTGCAATTACCACTTATAATCATCCATATTACTTGTATTTCACTATCTCTTTGCCGAACTAGTGCACCTATACACCTAGCAAGTGTATTGGGTGTGTTGGGGACACAAGAGACTTCTTGTATCTTAATTGCAGGGTTGCTTGAGAGGGATATCTTTGACCTCTTCCACTCTGAGTTCGATAAACCTTGGGTGGTCCACTTAAGGGAAACTTGCTGATGTTCTACAAACCTCTGCAGTTCGAGGCCCAACACTATATACAAGAATAGAAGCGTGCGTAGACATCAAAGAGACAAGAAGCCTGGGAAGTGCCAAACATAGCCAAGGCAACAATGGAGCCAACACTCATAGATGATGATGAAGTATCAAGCAACGGTGTCAAGATAAGCCCTACTCCCAACTCGGTGGCAAGGACAAAAAGACCCATTGTATTAAACAAGTAGAAGACATGGGGAATAAATCCAGAGATGATGACATAAAGGTAGCTACAGAGACAATTGTGGGTGCAAGAAAAGAATCTGCTGAGGAGAGGAGGATGTCTAGGGACTAGGATTCAGCGGCCGAGGAGAGGAGGGCCACCGTCGATGATAGGAGGTTGGCATTGGAGAAGAAGAAGGTTGCCAAATAAGAAAGTTCTTGACTCATGGAGTAAGAGAAAAATATTTTCTTCATGGACACATCCAACCTCGATGAAAGACAAAAGGAATACATTAACCTTTGTCATAATTAAGTGTTGGCTGAAAAAATAATGATGGCAAATTCTATAAAGAGTGGGTTTCGAGGCATGAGTGCCATGGGAGGGATGAGTGCACCCATGGGTGGATATGGTGGCATGGGAGCACCTCCGGGAGGCTCTGGAGGCATGGGAGCTCCACCGATGAGTGGCTTCAGAGGCTATGGCGACATGGGTGGCATGGGAGCTCCATCGATTAGTGGCTTCAGAGGCAATAGCGACATGGGTATCTACGGAGGGATGGGATCCATGGGAGCACCACCGATGAGTGGCCTTGGAAGCATGGGTGGCATGGGATTACATCCGGGTGGATGCATGGCCTCCATGGTTGCTCCCATGCCTCCTATACGAGTGATGCCTACGGAGATTCAACGGTTCATGTCAACACCGTCCAAGTTTCACATGAAGATGAAGCGCGAAATGGAAATGGCAACGAGGAGTATGATGTTGTTGATGCTTGATGTTCTTGTTTGATGTGTTGTGTTGAATTAGGTTGTGTCAAATTATGCTCTGCTTTTGAACTATGCCAAAAAAAATTGAATATGCTACGTTGGAATTTGCAATGCTGTGTTCATTTGGTCATGTTTTGATTCAGACCTAGTCGCGCGCGCTAAATTTGCAGCACCTGGTGAAGCGCTGCTTGTTGCGAGCTGTAAAATATAGCGCCCGATGTCGCAGCAACCAGCAATTGATACGTCGGAAACATATATATAATTTTTGATGTTCCATGCTTGTTTAGTATTTACTTTGCTTTTCTTTGTCCACACTTTGAGGTGATTTTTATATGTTTTCTGGTACTAACCTATTCACAAGTTGCCACAGTGCGAGTTGCTTGTTTTCTGCTATTTTTGGTTCCAGAAAAGCTAGTAAGGAAATATTCTCGGAATTAGACGGAACAAAAGCCAAAGTCAATATTTCACCAAGGAGAACACAGAGTCCAGAGGAGAGACGGAGGGGAGCCAAAGGGCGGCTGCACACCCTAGGAGCGGGCCCACCCTAGGCCGCGCTTGGGCAGGGTGTGGGCCCCCTGGCCGCCTCCCAGCCTTGCCTCTTGATGGTGCTGACGTGGAGCACTTCGTTGGAAACCCCAAGAGCAAGGTGTGAAGCAGCAAGCATCAAGTCTTCCCTCAGTAGAGACCGAGGTTATCGAACCATAAGGAGGAAGGAAACATCACACAGGTGCTGCAAGCAACGCGGAGACCTGCACAACACAAACTCAAGACTTTGCCCCAACGAATCAGTGAGGTTGTCAAGCTCACCGGTTTGCTGTAACAAAGGATTAAACGTATGGTGTGGAAGGTAATGGTGGTTTGCAACAAGTAAACAAGTAAGAGTGGAAGATGTATCAATGGTAAAGATTGGACCGGGGTCCATAGTTCACTAGAGGTGCTCTCCTTAGATAAACAACATGGCATGAAGGGTAAACAAATTACAGCATGGCAATTGACAGGAACTGAGCAAGGCATAACAATGCAATTACTAGTCAGAAAGATCCTATGAGATTCGATTGGACAATATAACAAGATACATAGACCACCATCCAACTGCATCTATGACTAGAATTACACCTTCAGGTTATCATCTGAGCCCCCTCCAGTATTAAGTTGCAAGCATCAGACAACTGCTTTAAGCAAAGTGTGTAAGGTAAACAGTCCACATGTTCCATGAACAAGAGACCGTTGTTTTCTCCCTAGTATCAACATCACATCTACAACCGAAGAGATTATTATCACTTCCCTTGGAAACTAGAGGCATGAACCCACTATTGAGCATAAATACCCCCTCTTGGAGTCACTGGCAACTACTTGGCCAAGTAGCTACTAACAACGGAGAGCATGCAAGATCACAAACAACACAGACATGATAGAATCATAAAGACAAAACCATTAATCAAACCAACATAATAATCTCAATATCCATCGGATCCCCGCAAACACAACATGGATGATTACAAATAGATTAGATCTTGATCATGAACGGAGCTCACAAGATCTATACATGAAAGCACAAAGGAGGAGATACAACCATCTAGCTAATACATGGACCCATAGTCCAAGGTGGAACTACTCTCTTGTTCATGGAACAAGTGGATTATTTACCTTACACACTTTTCTTAAAGAGGTTGTCTGTTGCTTGCAATTTAATACTAGAGGGGGTTTGATACGTCGGAAACGTATATATAATTTTTTATGTTCCATGATTGTTTATTATCTACTTTGATTTGCTTTGTCCACACTTTGAGGTGCTTTTTACATGTTTTCTAGTACTAACCTATTAACAAGTTGCCACAATACCAGTTGCCTGTTTTCTGTTGTTTTTGGTTCCAGAAAGCTAGTAAGGAAATATTCTCGAAATTGGACGGGACAAAAGCCAAAGTCAATATTTCATCGAGGAGAACATGGTGTCCAGAGGAGAGACGAAGGGGCGCCACAGGCTGGCCACACCCCCAGGCATGGCCTAGGGGGGCCCATGCCTAGGCAGGGTGTGGGCCCCCTGGCCGCCTACCAGCCTCGCCTATTCGCCTATAATAAGCCCCCGATGCCAAAACCCTAAGTATCCGATCAAAATTCCACGAAACCGTCTATAGCCGCCGCCACCATCGTCCCTAGATCGGGGGGATCTGAAGATCTTCTCGGCACCCTGCCGGAGGGGAGATCATACCGGAGGCCTTCTTCTTCATCATGCCAGCCTCCGGTATGAAGCGTGAGTAGTTTCACCTTAGACTACAGGTCCATGTAGTAGTTAGATGGTTGTATCTCCTCCTTGTGCTTTCATGTATAGATCTTGTGAGCTCCATTAATGATCAAGATCTCATCTATTTGTAATCATGCATGTTGTGTTTGCGGGGATCCGATGGATATTGAGATTACTATGCCAGATTGATTAGTGGTTTTGTCTTATTGATTCTATCATGTCTGTGTTGTTTGTGTAGGGTTCGCAGCATAGAAAACAAAAAAAATCCTACGATGGGAACAACTATGTACCAAGATCTATCTACTAGATACAAACAACAGGCGGATGTATATCCGTAGAGAACATACCCTTGAAGACCGACAAAGCTTAACGAATTAAACTCGTGGTTGATGTAGAGGATCTCTTGCCGATATCAAGATCGAGAGGAAGTCCTAGCGCCGCAAATCAGCAGCGCATTCGTGCTCACACACACGTCCGAGGCACCGAGCAACCTCCGCCTTTGTTGGGGATATGCTATATGGGTATCCTCATAGCATGTCACCTATCCGGATAACCCGGGTGGACCACAGTTGGTAGCATGGCCTATGGCCTGCTGGGCGGCCCAGTTAGATGGATCCAGAAGGGAGGCCCATGCTGGATAAAGGAAGGCTACGGTGGAGTCACCAGCATACCCGGAGCCTTGGAGTGCAAGATACACAAGACTAGTAATAGACGGTGTAGGACTCTGTAACCTGTCCGGCTAGGAATTTTCCATGTAACCCTAGGACCTGGCGACTATATAAGTCGGGCCTATGGGAGCCTTTAGGGCAAGATCATAGACAACTTCAGACAACCTCGCAATGAACCAATCCTAGAACTTCGGTATCGCCCTTATAGTGATTTATAGCAGAGTAGGATTCCGCCACCGTCGTGGGATCTGAACAGGTAAGCTGTGTTACCTCGCACCCGTCAACCGTCAATTCCCCGTCTCTAAACACGCCTTTGAGGACCTCTATGGCGTGCTCGTGCAATACCACGGCGCTTGGGGCAAGAGGCGCTTCAGGCTCTTCAGCGAGCGAGGACCAAGATCTTCCCGGGAATTGGCGAAACCGTGGCCATCGGTCGTGTTCTCTTCTCCGGCAACGTTCTGATCATCCCTCCGGACGAGTTCTAGATCCCGGCGAAGACAAACCCTACGCGGTGTTCGATCGTTCCTATCAGAGACATCCATCTCTTCATCGGCGAAACCGACTCGGGCACTAGTTCCCTGGGAGTCGGAGGAGCATCAAGGCCCGCACGGACCGCCTACGGGCAGGATACGTTCGTGGAAGGATCGATGTCGGATCTCTCTTCGGAGTTTGCCGGCAATGATCGGAAAAATTCAAGGCCCACCCAAACCGCCCCTGTGCAGGATATAAAGGTGGAAGATCACTGCAAGTCCGCCGGCTTCGCCCGTGCGTCTGGACAGCAGAGATCCAAGTCCGTCGGCGTGGTTACCATCTTAGATCTAGCGCGCTGCATTCAGAGAGAAGGCGAAAACCCCCGTGATTACCTGGCCAGGCGGCTCCGTATACGAGCCGATCTGGCCCACTACCCCGATGATAACGCTTTGTATCACTTCGTGGAAGGACTGGACCGTGGCACGTTTCTCCGACATTCTCTAAGACAGCAACAGGCAACAAGACGCCTTACCCTTGAACAGATGGTGATCACCGTCAATAACTACGCGGAGGCTGACGCAGAAGCCCAGAAAGCACTTGCGCTCATCGACGGAGAACTTCCGATTCAGCCCCCGCCGCCACCGCCTCCGGCCGCCATCGTCGCAGCAGCACCACCACCTCCAGTCATCGTCGCGGCCGTTGCACCTCCACCGCCCGTCATCGAGGAAGTCCTGGCACCCTCCGACTCTGTCATTGACGCACTTTATGCTGATTTTAGTGCAGATTCAGAGGAGATAGATTTCAGTCTAGAAGAGCTAGACTCCGCTATGCAGGAGATGGAGGAGGAGTACTCGCGCGATGAGCAAGCCAACAATGCCGTCACGTCCCGAGGGGTGTTCGTCACCATTGGGACGGCGATGGATGAAGATCAACTCGGACGAGCTCCACCTACAGCGCTGGAAAAGGGGAAGGGCCACTTGTTGCTGATGACGACTGTGTGTGGCATCCCGCAAAACCACTATTAGAAAATCGCGTTGTTTTTGTGCATTGCATCCTCATGACTGCATGCTCAGGCATCATGCATCTGTTAAACTAAAAAACTATTTCTCTAAAAGCCTCTCTTTGTTTTCTAAAATACCCCATCTCTTTATTCAAATCAAAAACCTGGTCTATCCGGATATTTTATTTTGTCTACAACATATTTGCAACTATTTTAATTTGAACAGAACAAAATAAATATATTATAATATAAAACCCTATTTTATAAACCCCGGAGGAGACCGCCGCCCGCCAGGCCCAACGGCCCAGCTAGCAGTAGTCTACAACTCCGATAGGCCCAAAAACCCAACCCTAGACCACCCTTTTCTACCTAAACCTAGTCTACCCAGCCCCCTCCACCTCTCCCCGACCAACCACAGCTTGCCACCTCACCGTTCCCTCCACCTCATCACTCCACACATCCACCTCACCAATCCCAGCCGGCCCTGCCTCTCTCGCTGGGCCCCACCCCAACCCCACACACTCACACCACACAGCCAGCCCCGCCGCCAGCCTGGGCGCGCGCCCCCACCTCCTGGCTCACCTGTCCCCGCAGCCACTCCCTCTCTCCACCCGACACCCTGGCCCCACCCACAACACACACACGCAGCAGCGGACACACCGCTCACACTACACCGCCGATCCCCACCCTCTGGCCCCACCACCCGCGGACCCACCCCACCAGTCACACCCCGCACGACCCCGCTCCCCTCGCTCTATCTCTGCAACCCCTTCGCCCGCGTCTTCCTCCTCCCTCCTCGCAAGCGTCCGCCGCCGCCGCGCGGGCCCGTCCTCGCCCGGCCGGCCTCCCCTCCCCAACCTCTCTTCCTTCCACTCCGGCCGCCACGGAGCTCCTCCGGCCGCCCACCCGAGACCTGCCTTGCCCGAGCTCCACCCGCCACCCTGATTCGCTTCCTCCACCGCTGCTCGTTCCATCCTCTCCGCCAGCGCCTCCCGAAGCTTCTCCCGCCACCAGCGCTCGTCTCCTCGCCCTCGGCCCTCGCTTCGACCTCTCTCCTCGCGCCTTTCGTCCCTCTCGACGCCCAATCTTTAAGCTCGCTCGCGCCTCGCTGTGGCCGACCTCGCCGCCTTCGCCACTGCAAGCCGGCCCGAGCTCCGCTTCCGCTAGGCCGTCGACCGCCTTCCGCCCTGCAAGCCCGGCCTCGAGCTCCTTCGCCTCCCTCCCTGCTGGCGCTATGGCCTTTGCTGCCCGCCGTCGGAGCTCGACCGCTGCCCTCCGCCAGCGGGCCGCTGCTGTTTTCCCTTCTCGGCAAGCTCTGCACCCGGCGCTTCCTCCGCTGTCTTGAGCCGCAAGCAAGCGCCCGTCGTCGCTCCTTCGCTACGGTCTGTCGGCACGGACTTCCGCTGTGTTGATGTGTTTTGTCTCCGTGAGATCTTTGCTAACCCTGTGTCTTTGCTGTCAACAAATTCGTGTGTGTGTATGGTGTTAAGAGGTGGTGTTCAGGACACCACATCGCCTACCTTCGCCTCGATCTTGCAAGGACGCCTGATGCTATGCACTTACCGCTAAGCTCTCCCGAGTCGATCAAGATGGAACACCAAGTTCTTCATGGATCCCGACACGCCAAGTTATCCAACCCTAGATCCGAAAACCGATCCTCGAGACCGAACCCTCGGCACCGGAGCTACAAGATCTTCCGCATGGAACACCAAGACCCGTTCCCGGAGTCCGATTGTCGAGCCCGAACCCCGTGGACCGACATGATCTTCTTCACGGATACGACAAGTACTTCCTCGAGGATGCCAAGTTCTTCACCCCGAATGCCAAGACCGACTTGATGGCACGGACCCGACAAGATCTTCGCAACGACAAGATAGGCACCGACCAGGACAAATCCGATGCGCCCCGACGCCGAACCAAGTCCTTCCTCGCGGAACGCCAAGATCTACTCTGTTATCCGAGAACAACCCTGTCGAACCCCGAACCCCCGGAACCAAGATCGCCGAACCCTAATGTGTGACCCTGGTCCGAGCCCCTATTTTATAAATGCCATCTATATAAATTGTTGCATATTTAATTGTCATACTCGCATGCATATGGGTGTGGTTCGGGGGCCTTATGCCGATTCACCATATAATTAAATATGGGGCCCATATGCGGGCAAATCTAGTCTTATATTGGTCCCATTTAAATTTGTGTAGCGAACCGGTGCTGTCTTTTGCCATGTTAAAACAACATTTAAATTGTGGGGTATCTAAACAACATGAACCGTTTAATTAATTGTCGGGACCCCGGTTTTCGCTTAATATTGCCTAGTTGCATTGCACCTTTGCCATGTCATGCATCATGCATGCATCATGCCCGATCTTCTGCCGTTGTATTAAATAGTGCATCCGGTGTTTGTGCTAGTGTTTTGCTTTTTCACGGACTAGGCCGATGAGTTGATGCGAGTATCGAACCGATCGTCGGTTGAACCTTGACAATGTTTTCAAAGTGAGCACCTCCTTTCTACCTATCTTACTTTTATAGTATTTATTCCTCCTGTTGATCTATTGCTATCTGTTGCGATGCTCTAGTTTCGTACCGTGATATCCCTTGCAGCCTTATATTGCCTTGGACACCTCCTATTACTGTTGTTTGGTAGATAGTTGGACTCGCGTCGTGATCGCTTGCTCAAGTGTTATGCGGTCGTCAAGTACCACAGTTGTTGGAGTATTGCCGTGTTTATTGTTGGAGATGATCATAACTTTAATTATTGTTTAATAACTAAAATTGAAGTAGGTAAATGCAGCAGGCAGGTGGGCAATAGATGTTATTTGGTTTTTAACCGTCCACTTGTGTCCGTGGGACCCCGAGTACTTGATACTGCTTCCTTGAATATTCGCTATCCACATCCGGGAGGATTATGGGACCCCACGAGCGTAGCTTGATTCATTCTTATTTCTTGGGGCCACAAACTAGTTTGAGGTTTTATTTACTATCCTGTACTTATGCCATGCTTTCGCTTTATTTACGATTGTGCGAGGAGCACTGCATCTGTTAGGGAAGCGGAGTATTTTCAGTATCGACAAGCCATCACATTTGGGTTCCCGATCGTTTCTGACCATTGACGCAAACCTTGAGTCCGTCTCGAGTCATTAACTTCGTTATGGTGTACTCAATGGGGTGGCCCCAAATATTTCTCAATCTGTGATTGCTTTGTCGTGAAAGCCTCGTTGGGTTTGATTTGGTTTTCCGAGGTTGATCGAGTGTGTGTTGCTATTTGTGCACCTGCAGGGTAAAACTTCTCAAAGCCGTGTCCGCGGTTATGGACGACTTAGCACAGATATCTCGATCATAGACAACTATAACTAAAGTAGTGCTATAAATTTGACTTTATAATGACTAGTAATCGCCTTCACTATAATGGAATGGCTAAATAAAATTGCCAACAATTGCTTGTTTGGGTTGTCGCCATGACCATTGTATCGACTAGTAAATATTGCAACTATAACGGAATGGCTAAATAAAAGTACCAACAAACAACTGCTGGGTTTGGGATATCTCATGCTAATCGTATATTTGACTAGTAAGTGTTGCAACTTCTAACGAATTGTTAACTAAAACTGCTTATTATATCGTGATGACTCATGCTATTTATATTTGACTAGTAATTGCTGCAACGATAATCGAATAAGTAAACCGCCAACTGTGAGTTCCTCGGTTGACTTCCTCGTTTGGTCTCGAGGGGGAAATACCAGGGTGGGTATGTTTGGTGGTAGTATCAGGTTGGTTTCGAATAGGTCTTTCTTACCCCTCTCTGATAGCCGCCAGTTGTATCGAGTCTCTATAGGTTGTTTAGTGCATGCTTCCGCTGCCGCTTCAGTCCACCATACCTATGTAGGCAAGGACCGCCAATTCTAGCCTCGCTGTCTTGCCTCGATCTTGACGCTCTCTCTTTCCTTTGCCCTTTGTTGGCACCCTTTTGTTTAAGAAGGTTTGAGATCGACGTCGTTAGCGTGGTTACCCTTCCGGCTTTGGGTAGGGTTATAGACGCCATTGGTTATTCTTCGTGGCTCTTAGCCCCATTTGCATCTTGTCCAAGTCGGACGCCTATCATTTTCAAGGTGATTTGGATATTTGTATATTATATCATTCTTGACTCATGGAGTCGTGTTGTATATATCTACATTACATGGGTCCCATCGAGGACTGTTGTGTAATGTTATTACTTCGTTTTCCACCCGCACGAAAGTGCCTGGTGGGCACCTTTGAATCGTTTCTATGTGGGTTTGGCGGGTTTTCGCTAAAACTTGCATAGGGCCGATTCTGAGGGTGTTACACTGTGGCATCCCGCAAAAACCACTACTAGAAAATCGCGTTATTTTTGTGCACTGCATCATCATGACCCCATGCTCATGTCATCATGCCACATTGCATTTGAGCATCGTCATCATCATGCATGGTTTTTGTCTAAACTATTTTCGAAATGCCTAGTTTTGTTTTCTAAATACTCCCGTCTTTATTCAAATTAAAACTCGGGTCTCCGGAATATTTTGTTTCGTCTACCAACGGATTTCAAACGCCCCGTTTTAAATAATAAAATATTTATTTTATTTTTAGGGCCCAGCCAAACCGGGTCGATCCGACCTAGCCGGCCACCCCCAAAATTACCCAAAACCAGCCTGTCTAATCCCTAATCTACCCAAACCTAATCTACCAAAACCTAATCTACCCATCCCCCCTCCACCTCACCCCAACATATCCCTTTGCGCCACATCAGCCTGGCCCTCCCGCCGTCCAATCAACCACCGCCACCTACCGTCACCCCTGGGCCCCACCACGCTGCAGCCACACACCACGCACGCACCGAACCATCCCAGCAACCTCCTCTTTGACACTTTGCAGCCACCCCCTCCTAATCTTTTCCAAAACGCGATCAGTCCTCGCCAAGTCCCAGATCCACCACACCTATTCCTCCTCCCGGCGCCCGCCCTCTCTGCCTCGATCGTCGCTCCTCCTCCTCGCCGCTGAGCCGCCAGCCTGCCTTTCGCCAAGCCTCCCATCTGCCGCCACCCCCTCTCCACACACGCACGATCCCTGGCCGCCTTGAGGCCGAGCCCGCCTCCCCATCAAGCGGCATCGCCGCCGGCACCTGGGCGTCCTCGTCGGCCTGCACCCGGCCTGCGAGCCCGTCCCCGCCCTGAGCTCGCCTCCGCCAGCAACCCATATCCATCAAACCCCATCTCCCCGCCTCGCCTCAACCAGCAGCAGGACCCGGCCGCCGCCTGGAGCCGCCGCTCGGCTTCTCCTCGTCGGCCTAGTCGCTGGCCTGCAACCTCGCTGTCGTTCCTCCTCTCTCCTGCGAGCCCTGCCGCCGGCGGTAGCTCTCCAGTTCGCTGCCGCAAGCGTCGCTCGGATCCCCTCCGCGACCCCCTCCTCCCGCATGCCTCCCGCGAGCCCTGCGTTGGCCTCGCCTCACCACCGTCTGCCGCAGTCGCCCCTGCAATGATCTCTCCCCGGCTTCCTCGGCTGCTCGGCCCTGCGAGGCAAGCACTTCCAGCGAGCGTCGTCGCCTTGGGATCATCCCTGTAAGCAGCTCGCCCCACATCCCTTTGTCGGCCGGCCTTGTAGTATGCTGTGACCGCCTCTGGGTGTCCTGATCCACACCTTGGTGGTTTCCTGCCAGTGTTGCTCATGATCGGGCTCCAGTGCGACGCCCGACAGAAGATGTGTGGTGAGATGTTGGTGCAGCAGAACAGATGGTATGTGGTGGAGTGAGGCGTTAGCTGCTCAAGCCCGAATCCATACTGCATACATCGATCCGCGTATCCGTGTCTCCATCCGCACTCCTCAAGACCTCGCATGATTCCAAGATCTACTTCCTGGGAAGCTCTCGTCCCGAACCCGAAGATTGTCGCTCCTGGATCGACATGGCCTTCTTCCCGGAACCACCAAGTGCTGCGTAATGGATTCGATGGCAGAGACCCCGGAACGCCGAGACCCCGAAGACCGATCCCTGAACCCTCGGAGCCACCAAGATCGTTGAGCCCCCCCTAATGTGTGACCCTTTCCCTCGAGCCCTATTTTATAAATTGATACCTATATGAATTGTTGCATATCAACTTGTTCATGTTTGCATACATAATTGTGGGTGTTTGGGGACCTTATGTCGATTCACCTTATAATTAAATATGGAGGCCATATGCGGGCGAATCTAGTCTAATATTGGCCTCATTTAAACTTGTGTAGCGAACCGATGATATAATTTTGCCTTGTTAATACAACATTAAATTGGGGGCATCTAAACAACATGAACTTAATAATTGTCGGGACTCCGGTTCCGCTTAATATTGCCTAATTGCATCGCACCTTTGCCATGTCATACATCATACATGCATCATGCCCGATCTTCTGTCTTAGTAATAAATAGTGCATCCGGTGTTTGTGCTAGTGTTTTGCTTCTTCACGGACTAGGCCGATGAGTTGATGCGAGTATCGATCCGATCTTCGGATGAACCTTCGGCAATGTTTTCAGGCGAGCATCTCCCCCTTTCTACCTATCTTACTTTTATAGTATTTATTCCCTCCTGTTGATCTATTGCTATCTGTGTTGCGATGCTCTAGTTTTCGTACCCGGAACATCCCTTGCAGCCTTATATTGCCTTGGACACATCCTATTACCTGTTGTTTGGTAGATAGTTGGACTTGCGCATCGTAGTCGCTTGCTCAAGTGTTGTTGCGTGTCGTCCAGTACCACAGTTGTTGGAGAATGCCTTATTGAAGGGAATATGCCCGAGAGGCAATAATAAAGTGGTTATTATCGTATTCCTTGTTTATGATAAATGTTTATTTTACATGCTATAATTGTATTAATACGGAAACGTTAATACATGTGTGTTTAATAAACAAAAAGGAAGTTCCTAGTTATGCCTCTCTTATAAACTAGCTCGTTGATTAACAAGATGATCAAGGTTTCCTGATCATAGACATTGGATGTTGTTAATAACGAGGTCACGACATTAGTGTAATGGTGTGATGAACATTCATCCGAAGTATAGCATTACGATCAAAGTCATTGAGTTTATATTGCTATAACAACTTACGAAGTGATCCTAATCCTTAGACCATGAGATCATGTCAATCACTAACACCGGAAGAGTTTCTTGATAACATCAAACGTCACACCGTAATGTGGTGATTATAAAGATGGATTCAACTAATAAAGTGTTATGTTGAGGCCCATGGATCGAGAGTGGAATTTGTTCATCCCGATGACGGATAGATATGCTCTGGGCCTCTCGGTGATATCACATTGATTAGCTTGCAAGCAAGTGATTTGATCACTAGAATGTTATATCACGAACGAGAAAAGAGTACATGTCGATCTAGATCAAACTAGGTATGGAGATACCGATGATCGAATCTCGGACATGTAATATATCGCTAAACAAAAGGATTAAGATACTAGCGTGAAAGGTTCCGACGATCACAAGAAAGTCATCGTTGAATGTGTGGGAGTCGATGGGTCTCCAGATCCCGCTCGATTATTGATCCGAGAGGGTCTCGATCATGTCCGCATTATTCGCGAACCGTAGGGTGACACACTTAAGAGACACCGACATCCATTTGGAGCAAAAGTTTCATGCCGAAAAAGAAAAGGAAAGCGCAGAATTTATTTCACTAGACACCAAACTGTTTGCTGAAATTGAAACCGGTTCTGCATGTGAAATGGAATACTAGCAAGGGGTTTTATGTGAATGTTTTTAATTAAAGTAATTAACAAAATTCTGAATAAATAAATAAAAGAGTTTTATTTAATGAGAGCTTGCATTAAATTTGGTGGAAATTTAATGCATGAGTGGATTTTTGAGTGGAGGCTTTTTAATGGGAGTGGAGGCTTTTCATTTTGAGTGGGAGCTCCACCCACATTAATGTGGAAGAGGTGGGGCAGCCCCATGGATGGGCGCCATGCCCCTTGGGTGCACCCTCTCCCTATAAAAGGCCCCTCTCCTCCTCTCACACCACACCTCCTCGTGAAGGATCTCTCTCCTCTAGAATTTATTCCCCATGGTCTCGACTAGCGAGATACATGTTCCCGTGGCTTTTCGGCAAGAAAGAGTTGTGCTTCCGCTGCATCACTGGAGCGAGGAGGCGGAGGTTGCCTCGGTGCCTCGCATGTGCGAGCACGGATCATTGCTTTTGCGGCTTAGGACTTCCTCTCGATCTTGAGATCGGCAAGAGATCGTCTACATCAACCACGAGTTTGGACTCGTTAAGCTTTGGGTCTTCAAGGGTATGTTCTCACGGATATACATCCGCTGTTGTTTGTATCTAGTAGATAGATCTTGGTACATAGTTGTTCCCATCGTAGGAAATTTTTGTTTTCTATGTCGAACCCTACAAAGGGTATCGAGCCGGATCTATGCGTAGATACTTTGCACGGTAGTACACATATGAGTATGTGGGCGATGATGATCATTTTATTGCTTCTTAGTTGTACTTTGGATATTGGTGGCATAGTGGGATGAAGCGGCGACAAACTTTACATGTCCTCGACATGAGACCTGTTCCACGCATGACATGCAACTAGTTTTGCATAAGTGGCTAGCAGGTGTCCGTCTCTCCTACTATAGTCAATATCTAATTTGCAACGAGTTGTCAACAATTTGGTTATCCTCGTTGTGGTTCATGTTCGTAGGTATGAACGGTTCTATCTCGAAAGCCCCAAGCCACGTAAAACTTGCAATGGATAAATTAGAGGCGTCTAGTTTAGATTGTTCTTTGAGCTAGTGTTATGATATGGTAGTATTGTAAGTAGAAGTATGATATGATACTCTTAACACACATAGCGTGTAAACTCCATAGACCTTGAATTACACATATAGGTATGATAGTGATCATACCACGATGCACATGATAGAGATCATCTCATGGAACCATAACATTTCACTAATAAACATGTGATGTTTGATAGCATCTTATATTGCTTGTTTGGCGTTTATTAGCAAAATAAGATGATCCCTCATTTAGATATCAAGATAAGAATGTGTTCTTCCTTAAGTATGCACCGACAATGTTTCGCCGCTTCAAGACATCACGTGATGATCGGGTGTACTTGAATCCACGAGCATATCTCGTGTAAGAGCTTACACACGCCAATACTAAGGTTCTTACTTGACGAGCCTAGCATGTACGAGACATGGCCTCTAACACGGACCGAAAGGTTAAGCATGAGTCATATGTTTTGATATGATGACCATATGGATGCTCGCCTTTGAAGCTATACCGACTCACGTGATGATCGGACTTGGTGTAGTGGATTTGGTTCATGTAATCACCAAAAGACACGAGGATGTCGTTTTTGAGTGGGAGTTCATTTCTAATTTGGATTAGTAGAACTTAATTTATCATAAATTAAATCAAAGTGAATTTGCATAATTTGTTGTAGTCATTGGCATTCGTTCACCACCTTATGCATAGTTGTAATTGAGATAATAGAACTATAGAATTCTGGATATATACTTTACGAACTGGTATCGTATTGTGTTGAGTGTCAATCTAAAGTTTAAAGTCCTATTGCAAACTTTCAGCAAAATTCTATTTACTTTGTGAAATTTAATAATTGGTATTAAATCGAGAGTAACAATTCCAGTGTTAGTATCTTAAGTATCATGTTTGCCTCCATGATTCTTGATTTAAACATCTAGATTATCTAGGAGCTGAAAGAATTGTTTCGAAACCATCATGTGTGCGATATAACGATATCTCAAACAATGTTTGTTGCAATATGATAGAGTATAATATATGTTCTCATATTGGATGAGAATTTATGAAGGTTGGAGATGCTAGACATCCTAATCATCCAAAAGGATTTTGAAAGTAATGTTATACTCATGATTCCTTTATAAGCTACAAGAGCTTGATCATGAAAGTCGTCATGATAAGGGTGAATAGAATATGTATGTAAAATGTTTACTACACTAAAATATTACTAAAGAATGGATTTTGAAAGAATACCGATCATTTGATGATGGTGATCTACTTCAAAGTGCAAGTCCAAAGGTATTATTATTTGAATATACACGCTTTGGACTAGGTGTCATGTATATGGCGCCACTTTTGATGTTGATAAATTCTTTAAAAGGAAAAGGAAATGCTGAAAGAGAATCTATAAAATATATTTGGCGTAAAAGAAAATATTGAAATATCCAATTTAAGTATATGGATGATATACATGTTATGGTTGTATTCTTTGCTTGTTAAACAATGTGGTTCTTGGGTATTGGATACCGAATTGGTTGGTATGAAATTTCATACGGAATGACAATTCATGAACCACAATGGCCTAAGTAACTAGCAAGAGAATATGTGATGATGTTCATCGAAAACAAACAAACCGTTGTTTGTATTTCTCGTTGACATCAAAGCTTGACTTCAAGATTTGTTTTAATAATTGTTATTTGAATCAGGTATTATAAGAACAAAGGTTGTTCAAATAATTACCGTATTCCATATAAGATGGATGATTTACAAATCTAGTTGAAGAAATCACATCCATAAAACCTAATGCTAAAATGTCGCAAGACAAATGATTGAAAGATCACTTATGAAGTGACATCGCTTTAAATTATATTGAAAGAAAACATGAAGAATCTCCATATTCATGGATTTTTGAGTCTTTGATTTGATCAAGTGACGCTTGTGAGACTTTCCACGTGATAATTAAAACTTCGCTCAAAGGCCAAGAAGAACGAACGACTAAATTATTGGAATTTATACATATCGATGTATGTAATCCATTATGTGTAGTCGTAAATGGCGATGGGTTTCAACTTCATATGCTTTCTCCTAATTTTGAGTGAATGTTCACTTAATGAGAAAGAAGTATGAAATATTTGAAAATGTTTCAAAGACTTTCAAAATGAAGTGGAAAATCATTGTAACAAGAAAAATAAATGAATTATGATTTGATCATAAGGATTTATTTGAGTTACAAGTGTAACAAGAAAATAAATGAATTATGATTTTATCATAAAGGATTTATTTGAGTTGCAAGTTTAGCAAAACACCTAGATTTACATCTCCAAACACCATAGGAGTATGGAGTGTTTGAGATTTGTAATGGAACCTTGTGAGACATGGTTGGATCAAAGGTGTTATTTATAAACTGCCATTATGTTTTAAAAGATTAAAGCTTTAGAGACTACCGCTTTTACCTGAAAAGAGCTCCATCTAGATCCGTTGAAATGACACCATGGAAGTTATGGTTTGGGGTAAAACCAAGTTGTCATTTCTTAAATTTTGGTATGCTAAACATAAGTAAGATGTTTACAACCAAGTCGGATGAGCATGTCTTTGTAGGTTATTTCAATAACAATTGGTTATTCCTCCATAACACCGAGGACAAAGGGTTTGTCGCTTGAAATGTAAAGTTTCTTGAAGAAGGAATTTTTCATAAATGTTAAGTGGGAGGACAATAGAACTTTGATAAGGTTAACGAACCTTAGCTAAATGTGCCGAGTCATTGAAATGGTTCTGGAGGTTGCCATAATGCTCATAGCTTATGTGCCTCAAAGGTTGTGGTCACGGAGATCTAAGTTCCTATTGAACCAAGTAGGTCGGTTATACAATCAGATGCTAAGATTTGAGAGTAAATCATTATTGTTTGACAATGATGAACCGAATACATACAAAGAAGCGATGATGGGCCCGACTCCAAATGGCTTGAAGCCATAAAATCGATAGTTCCATATACGAGAAATCAAGTTTTGAACTTGGAAGACCTCCTAAAGGTGTAAAACCTATCGGTATTTGGATCTATAAAGAAATGTACATGGATGTCTCACATCTATGAAATATTCGACATGTCGTAAAGTATTTTATGACAATGTTCAAAGAGTTGACTATGACAAGATTTGATCTTTCATAGCGATATTTAGTCTGAACGGATTAAAGTAGCAACCACTACATATAATTTGGTATATGGTAGATGAATAAACAAAACAAAGTTCTTCTAATAGAATGGTTACCTAGGACGTGTACATGACACGGTCCAAAGGGTTTTGTTAAATTCAAAGGATGCTAAAAGGGCATGCAAACTTCAATGGTTGAAGTAAGCATCATGAGTTGAATCTTCACCATGATGAAAATGAGTTTTCATCCGAGAATGAAGATGCTTGCATTTGCAAGAAATTAAGTGGAGCTGAGACATATTTCTAATACATTATGTGAAGGACATCTTTTGATTAGAAATGATGTATCTTTTATTGACAAAGGTTAAGAATTTCATTTTGATGAAAGACTTAGGCAAAACCGAATATTTAGCATGAATGTCTATAGTGGATGATAACGCTAATATGTTTATGCCAAACGTATATATGAGATATTGAAGGAGTTCAATATAGAAACGACAAGAAAGTTCTTGTTGCATGGAAAGGAATTGAATCAAGATTCAAGTGTATCGACACTTGATAAGTGAAACAAGATTCAAGTGCTTTGACACTTGATGAGTGCAATCACGAGAATGTTTTGATCAGTCATACCATGATATGTACATATCCAGATATGTCCCATGCTCTAAGTGTTATGAGCATATACCGAATGAATCATAAAATGATCATTGGACGATAGTGAGG
Source organism: Avena longiglumis (assembly GCA_030063025.1). NCBI lineage: Eukaryota > Viridiplantae > Streptophyta > Magnoliopsida > Poales > Poaceae > Avena > Avena longiglumis. The sequence goes on from CP125978.1 coordinate 106,850,056, forward strand.
ATATTCTTATGATCTTTTGGAAGAACTAAGAATATATTTGTGTAGAGGTGACAAACAATTACAAATAGTTCATTGTAAAGCGTTACATTGATACTAGTTTTGTCACAAGATACAAATTAAGTTTATCTCAATTTAAACTATGGGTGGCACAATGTAATGGAAAGGAGATTCCATGATGGATTTGGAAGAGTTCCAAAGTTAAGACATTGTGACGAATACTACAACAAAAGGCTAAGTATATGACCGCTATAGTAGCGAAAGGAGGGAATTTGTGTCAAGTAGTTTGTTATCAAACTAAGGTGTGGTTCGCAGGCTAACACTAAAGATATATTGTATGACAATAGTATCGATGTGTTTTAACCCAAGAAACTAAAGGTCTCACCAAAAGACCAAATTTATACAATGCCATCTCATTGGAGAATGAGTGATGCGTGGAGACGCAAAGACATGCAAATACACACAGACCTGAAAGCATCAGATTCGTAGATTATGTTAACCACTTGCAATGTATATGGAACACCGTAAAGCCATATGTGTTCAATACATAAAGTTTTCAAACTAGATTATTGTCTCTAGTGCAAGTGGAGATCAAGGAATATGCCCGAGAGGCAATAATAAAGTGGTTATTATCGTATTCCTTGTTTATGATAAATGTTTATTTTACATGCTATAATTGTATTAATACGAAATGTTAATACATGTGTTTAATAAACAAAAGGAAGTTCCTAGTTATGCCTCTCTTATAAACTAGCTCGTTGATTAACAAGATGATCAAGGTTTCCTGATCATAGACATTGGATGTTGTTAATAACGAGGTCACAATATTAGTGTAATGGTGTGATGAACATTCAGCCGAAGTATAGCATTACGATCAAAGTCATTGAGTTTATATTGCTATAACAACTTACGAAGTGATCCTAATCCTTAGACCATGAGATCATGTCAATCACTAACACCGGAAGAGTTTCTTGATAACATCAAACGTCACACCGTAATGTGGTGATTATAAAGATGGATTTAACTAATAAAGTGTTATGTTGAGGCCCATGGATCGAGAGTGGAATTTGTTCATCCCGATGACGGATAGATATGCTCGGGCCCTCTCGGTGATATCACATTGATTAGCTTGCAAGCAAGTGATTTGATCACTAGAATGTTATATCATGAACGAGAAAAGAGTACATGTCGATGCGAGATCAAACTAGGTATGGATATACCGATGATCGAATCTCGGATATGTAATATATCGCGAAACAAAAGGATTAAGATACTAGCGTGAAAGGTTCCGACGATCACAAGAAAGGCATCGTTGAATGTGGAGTCAAGATGGGTCTCAGATCCCGCTCGATTATTGATCCGAGAGGGTCTCGATCATGTCCGCATTATTCGCGAACCGTAGGGTGACACACTTAAGAGACACCGACATCCATTTGGAGCAAAAGTTTCATGCCGAAAAGAAAAGGAAAGCGAGGAATTTATTTCACTAGACACCAAACTGTTTTGTGAAATTGCAAACTGGTTCTGCATGTGAAATGGAATACTAGCAAGGGTTTTATGTGAATGTTTGTTAATTAAAGTAATTAACAAAATTCTGAATAAATAAATAAAAGAGTTTTATTTAATGAGAGCTTGCATTAAATTTGGTGGAAATTTAATGCATGTGAGTGGATTTTTGAGTGGAGGCTTTTTAATGGGAGTGGAGGCTTTTCATTTGAGGGAGCTCCACCCACATGAATGTGGAAGAGGTGGGGAAGCCCCATGGCTGGGCGCCATGCCCCTTGGGTGCCCCCTCTCCTATAAAAGGCCCTCTCCTCCTCTCACACCACACCTCCTCGTGAAGGATCTCTCTCCCCCTCTAGAATTTATTCCCCATGGTCTCGGACTAGCGAGATACATGTTCCCGGTGGCTTTTCGGAAAGAAAGAGTTGTGCTTCCGCTGCATCGCTGGAGCGAGGAGGCGGAGGTTGATCGGTGCCTCGTACGTGTGTGCGAGCACGGATGCGCTGTTGTTTTGCGGCGCTAGGACTTCCTCTCGATCTTGAGATCGGCAAGAGATCGTCTACATCAACCACGAGTTTGGACTCGTTAAGCTTTGTCGGTCTTCAAGGGTATGTTCTCTACGGATATACATCCTCCCGTTGTTTGTATCTAGTAGATAGATCTTGGTACATAGTTGTTCCCATCGTAGGAAATTTTTTGTTTTCTATGCTGCGAACCCTACACTTATACTTTATGGTGGAGAGGATCATAACTTTAATTATTGTTTAATCACTAAAAGTGAAAGTAGGTAATGCAGAGGCACTGGTGGGTAATAGACAATATTTGGATTTTAGCCGCTCACTGGTGTCCCGTAGGACCCCGAGTTCTTGACACTGCTCGAGATCGAGCGCTAACCACGGTGGGGGTGTGGGCACCCCATCGATTAGTACCGATTTCAAAGTATTGTACCGGGGCCACAAGTAGTTTGGGGCTTTATTACTATCCTGTACTTATGCCATGCTTTACGCTTTATTTATTTATGCGAGGAGCACCTGTCGCTTAGGATCGTGACACGTTTTATTGTATCGACAAGCCCACCACACTTTCGGGTTCCCGATCGTTCTGACCGTCTACACAAACCCCGAGTCCGTCTTTGATACCGCCGTTGCTATGGTAGCTTAGTGGGTGGCCCCATGTACTTGCTTTGGGTCTGGGAAACGTCATGACTTAGGCCCCGCCGACATACCGATGGGTGTATGTTAACTGATATGGCAAAAAGGGTCGAAGTGCGTGTGGATACTTTGGTGCACCCCTGCAGGGTTAAATCTTTTCGAGAAGCCGTGTCCGCGGTTATGGACGACTTGGAGCACAGTTCTTGATCATAGACAACCATAACTAAAGTTTACTATTATAATTTGACTGGTATCCGATATGACTAGTAATCAGCTCCACTACCACGGAATGGCTAAATAAAAGTATCCACCACTGCTGGGTTTGGGGATATCTCATGCTAATTGTATCTGACTAGTAAGTGTTGCAACTACAACGGAATGGTTAAATAAAAGTGCCCACTGCTTATTCTATCAGGATGACTATCTATACCTGACTAGTAATTGCTGCAACAATAACTGAATAAATAAAACTGCCAACGGTGTGAGTTCCTCGGTTGACTTCCTCGTTTGGTCTCGAGGAAACACAGATGGGTATGTTTGGTGGTAGTATCGTGTTGGATCCGGATAGGTCTTTCTTGCCTCTCCGATAGCCGCCAGTTGTATCGAGTCTCTATCGGTTGTTTAGTGCATGTCACGCCGCCACCATTATACCTATGTAGGCGAGGACCGCCAATTCTAGTCTCGCCGTGTACTTGCCTCAAGATCGACCGCTTTTCTTTTCCTTTGCCCTTTGTCGGCACCCTTCTATTTAAGGTGTTTTGAGATCGACGTCATAGCGGTTACCCTTCCGCTTGGCTCGCAGGTTATGGACGCCATTGGTTATTCTTCAGGGCTCTTAGCAAAATTTGCATCTTGTCCGTACTCGGACGCTATATCGTTTTAAAGGTGATTTGGGTCTTTGTATTGTATATCTGTATTCTTGACTCTTTGAGTCGCTGTTGTATATATATGTTTTGTGGGTTCCATCGAGGACTATTGTGTAATGATATTACTTCGTTTTCCACCTGCACGCAAGTGCCTGGTGGGCACCTTTGAATCGTTTCTATGCGGGTTTGGCGGGAAGCGCTGAAACTTGCATAGGGCCGATTCTGAGGGTGTTACAACGACGATCGCGCAAAAGTCATGCCTCCTCTGCCTAACCCAGTGCAGCAGCCGCAGGAACTCGGCACCGGCCCGAGCAACAACAACACCGCAAACTTGCCGCCTCCAGCATCCACGTCTGCAGCAGCCCAAGTTACTCTAGCTGATAGAGTGATGTACAACAATCTCCTCGTCGATCCACTGACCGTTGCTCATATCCAGAACGTGACCCAGCTTGACGAGAAGCGCCAGGAGCTGCTGGAGTAAGAGCAGGCCATCGCGGAGCAAGGAGCTAAGCTAGATCGAGATCTGGTCAACGCAGAGAAGTCTATAGAGAAAGCTAGAGCAATGGAGGCCGAGTACAATACTTTGCTGCAGCAGCAGAAGGCTAAGAAAGCTCTGGCTCGTGTCATCAACGATCCTGGTGTACGGTGCAACCTAGGATGGGTTCCCTCGAAGCCGAAACATGCCAAGCCATACATTGACAGTGAAGGCAAGCAGGTGATGCCCACCCCACTCCTTAACCTCGCCGTGGCCAAGACCCTTCTAGATCAGGATAGATCGCCTTAGGCAGTGGAACATGTCTATGACCTAGTGGCCAAGGCGGTGAAGCAGCAGGAAAAGGCCACCTCCCAGAGGCTTGAGTCCGACCCAGCGCTTTGCCAGTCTAGCCAGTATAAGCCGCCAAGGGACAGATCTCCTCTTGATGTCAGGTCCCAGACGGGTTCATCAGAACGAATACGGAGGGATGCGCGCAACAGGAAGGATGCTATCCCCATATCCTCCGACCACGAAGAAAAGGCCCGACCTCGTCGCCCGTCGCCACCGCCCCGATCTCCGCAACATCGCGAAGATTACAAGGCTCACCATCATACGGATATGCCCCCACCAAAGCAGTGCGGCATCGTCATCCGTGACAACACGGAGCAGACCCGTCATGACGGAGAGCGCAACCAAGGGCACAGGAGCAGGTCACACCACGACCCTCCACGTCCGACAAGCCACCGCGATAGGCGTGAGGCATCGCATGAGGGTAACAACAAGAAGGCTAACCCACCGCCACCTCCGCCTCCATCACCACCAAGCAGTCACCATGGCAGAGGAGGCCCGCGTCATTCACGCAGCCCATCCCCTGTTGACAAGAAGAAGAAGAACCCGGAGTCGTACGATGCACGTTCGCGGATCGATAAGATCCACGAGGCCCGGGAAGTACCATACCTGGGACCACGTTGCTTTGGACCTGCAATACGGTCCGCAACTTACCCCAAAGGTTTCCGGATTGACAAGACCATCAAGCCCTATGACGGCACCGCCAAGCCAGCCACATGGTTGCAGGACTACGACAACACGGTGGAGATTGCCGGAGGCAACCCCAACATCGCCGTCAAGTACCTCCCATTAATGTTGGCGGGCACGGCCCGTCAATGGATCGACGACTTGCCGGAGAAATATATCTACAACTGGTTGGACATGTAAGAAGCATTCACCAAGAACTTTGAGGGTACATATAAGCGTCCCTGCACTGTGGGAGATCTACAGTGGTGCATGCAAGAAAAAGACGAGACATCTCGCGCCTACCTCTCTCACTTGCTGGACATGAAGAATTCCTGCGCAGGAGTGCACGCTCAGACCGCCATGGCCGCCTTCATCGGCGGGTTGGAAAGGGGCACGTTGCTCCGGCATAAGCTAAAGCGCTTGCAGGACAATCACCAAATTGACTTGAACCAGATGATTCAGTTGGCTAGTGAGTTCGCAGCTGCCGACAACGATGCTCATGCCTCAAGAATGCCGCTCCAACTCGTGCTCAAGGAATAGCAAGACAAAGAAGAAAACCGCTCGTAAGAAAAGCAATCTACCGACATGGTCGCTATGACTTTTGCAGACGAGGTGAAGGCGGACAATGTGGCCGAGGAAGGAGCTAGTCGTAAGCAGAACGGAAGTGAAACTACCTCGGCGCCTCGCTTCCCCAAACCTACGAGGAGTACCGCGATATGTCGCCCTCAGACACCTCGATGCCAACGGTAAGGCCACCCATACCAATCGACACCAAGTTCGTCAACGACCTCAAGGAAGACCCGAGTCCTACAAGCAAAGTCGGAAGAATGCATCATGAGGCAAGGGCAAGGGAAGAAGAAGGAGGAGGAGTCCAAGGATTCAAGTGATATGGATGAAGACGTTGACCCCAAGCATGCCGCCAAGAGCGGCGACAAGGGCAAGAACCCTTCGCAAAGAAGGCTCCGCCTACCACACTTTCCTTGGCACCCCACTGTCTACAACATAAGACCTCTCGAGGATCCCGATGGCCACTCTCCCCAGTTCCCAAAGACTGCTACCGGGTCGAGGTTCCAATAACTTGGGACAGACGGACCACCAGACCTTATACCTATGGAGAACCAAGATGCCATGGTCATCAACCCTTGATTGACGGCGTGAGTTCACCAAGTGTATGGTGGATAGTGGAAGCAACATCAATATCATGTACCGGATACACCGCAGAAGATGAACTTGACGGAGGCAAACCTAAGGCGGACCAAGACAATCTTCTACTGCGTAGTTCCGGTCGGGAGGCTCGGTCCCTTGGGTGCATTACACTTCAGGTTGCCTTTGGCGATGTTAATTACCGCCAAGAGCGCATGACCTTCGAGGTGGTCCCTTCAAGAGCGTGTACCACGCCATATTCGGCCGACATAGTCCACACGCTCATGGCCAAGCCATGCTTCGCCTACAACAAACTCAAGATACCCGACCAAACGGTATCATCACCGTATCCGGAAGCTTTACCAAGGCAAGGGATCGCGAGATCAATGAGGCAGCCGTTGCGGCTATCCTCACAACAAGAATTCAAAGAGATCCAGAGCAAGGTCGATGAATCGAGATGCCCGCGTCAAGAAGCAGATCTCGACCGCCTCCCGCGTTCAAGGCCGCCATCGAGACCAAGCCGGTGGAACTTGTGGTGGCGATGCCTCCAAGGTCACCGCCATTGGGACGAACTCGATCCCAAATAGGAAAGCGTGCTCGCCGAGTTCCTCCGTGAGAATAGGGACATATTTGCCCGGCAACCCGACATGAAAGGTGTACCTAGGAACTTGCCGAACGCCTTAAACATTGATCCAAAATGCAAACCAGTGAAACAACCTCTATGACGCTTTGGAGATGAGAAGAGACGCGCCATTGGCAAAGAGATAGCTAGGTTACTTAAAGCTAGATTTATCCGAGAAGTCCTTCACACCCGATGGGTGGCCAATCCTGTACTTGTCCCCAAAAAGGGAACCAATGAATTAAGAATGTGTGTTGATTACACCGGCTTGAACAAAGCATGTCCCAAAGATCCGCTTGCTTTGCCTCGCATTAACCAAGTCATTGACTTGACGGCTGGCTCGGAGCTTTTGTGTTTTCTCGATGCATACTCAGGATACCACCAGATCAAGATGAGGAAGTCGGACCAATTGGCCACTTCGTTCACTACCCCATATGGCACGTTTTGCTATGTCACGATGCCCTTTGGGCTGAAAAACGCAGGTGCTACATACCAGCGGACAATGCAATGCTGCCTCCACGACCAAATTGGTCGGAACGTTCACACCTATGTGGACGATATCGCGGTGATGTCTAAAAAGTCAAACGACTTAATCTCCGACTTAAAATAAACCTTTGATAATCTTTGGAAATACAACATGATGCTTAACCCTAAGAAGTGCGTCTTCGGGGTTCCAGCCGGCAAATTGTTGGGTTTCATCGTTTCCCAACGCGGAATCTAGGTCAACCCGGAGAAAATCAAGGCCATCTTAAACATAACCGTCCGACATGCCTAAAGGACATTCAACGACTAACAATTTGTGTTGCAGCAGTTAGTCGGTTCGTCAGCCGACTTGGAGAGAAGGCTCTGCCACTGTACAAGTTGCTAAAGAAGGCAGACAAATTCACCTGGACAGACGAAGCAGATGCAACATTGAAGCAGCTCAAGGAGATTCTTTCCTCAGCACCCATCCTTGCAGCACCCGAGCCTGGAGAACCCCTATTAATCTACATGGCGGCAACCAACCGGGTAATCAACATCATCGTCGTGGTAGAGCAGAAGGAACCAGGCTATGAGCACGGAGTTCAACGACCAGTTTACTATGTGAGCGAGGTCTTGACAGAGTCCAAGCAACGTTACCCGCACTACCAGAAGATAGCTTATGGAGTATTCCTTGCTTCTCGGAAGATGAGGCGTTACTTTCAGGAGCACCCAATCACAGTGGTGAGCAAGACTCCACTGTACGACATTATCAACAACGACGACACTACAGGAAGGGTCGCGAAGTGGGGCATTGAACTTGTCGCCTTCGAGATCACCTACAAGAGACGCGACACTATCAAGTCACAAGCCTTGGCGGATTTTGTTGCAGATTTGACGGAGATGCCAGATGCTACTCCGTTGCCGGAACCAGAGTACTGGGTGGTGCACTTTGATGGATCAAAGCTGCTCAACGGCTCAGGGGCTGGTGTATTGCTACAGTCACCAACAGGAGACAAGCTACACTACGTTCTGCAGATCCACTTCGAGGCTACAAACAACATGGAGGAGTATAAAGCACTCATTCACGGACTACGTGTAGCCAAGGATATTGGCATCAAGCGCATAGTTTGCTGTGGAGATTCCGACTTGGTTGCCCAGCAAGTGGCTGGCACCTGGAATGCGCGGAACCCTATGATGGCGGCATATCGAGACGAAGTGGACGAGATAGCCAAGAGCTTCTTGGGCTACGAAGTCAAGTATGTACCTAGGGAGCAAAACGAGGCAGCTGATTTGCTGTCTAAGCTTGGATCAGGGCGCAAGCAAATTTCGACAGGAGTTTTCCTAGAGCATCTACGCACACCATTTGTGAAGGGAGACGACATCAACAACCCGGATAGAGCTGACTCTTTCGTCAACATGGTGACTAAGGTCCCTCCGGCTTGGACAAAACCGTTCATGGAAGATCTCGAACACGGAACTTTGCCCGACAACGAAGTTGAAAGATGGCAAATAGTACGACGATCAAAGGGTTATACCATAATCAATGGGCAACTCTACAAAAGGAGCACTACTGGTGTATACCTAAATTGTGTTTCCCAGCTAGAAGGTATGGAAATCCTGCGCGAAATCCATCTTGGAGATTGCGGGCATCACGCCGCTCCTCGATCGTTGGTCGCAAAAGCCTTCCGGCAAGGATTCTACTGGCTGACCGCGAAGGCGGACGCCGACAAGCTGGTTGAGACATGCATGGGATGCCAGTATTATGCCCGACAACCACATATTCCTGCTGAAGAATTGTGAACAATACCAATAACTTAGCCATTTGCAGTCTGGGGGCTGGATATGGTAGGACCATTACAAACGGAACCTTGTGGGTTTACACATCTGCTTGTAGCAGTTGATAAATTCACTAAATGGATAGAAGCTAAACCCATTAGAAAGCTTGAAGGGGCAAATGCCCTCAGGTTTCTCCGGGATCTAGTGGTGAGATTTGGTCTCCCACACAGCATTATCACCAACAACGGCAGCAATTTGTCACTCGGAGAAGTGGAAGCTTATTGTTGGGAGAAAGGCATCCGACTTGACCTTGCATCTGTGGCACACCCACAATCCAACGATCAGGTTGAGCGAGCCAATGGATTAATTCTGCAGGGAATCAAGCCACGTCTGGAGGCACCATTATATAGAGCAGCTGGAGCCTGGGCGGAAGAATTGCCATCTGTGCTGTGGAGTTTACGAACTACACCCAACAGATCCACCGGCTACACCCCTTACTTCATGGTATATGGCGCAGAAGCCATCCTGCCTTCCGACATCCTTCACGATTCGCCAAGAGTTGCCGCCTACGACGAAGATGACGCTGAAGAATCCAGACGCCTAGATGTGGACCTTCTCGAGGAGGAGCGCGTTTTGGCATGCCAAAGATCTGCCATCTCCCAGCAGAAGCTACACAACTACCATAGTCGCCGCGTTCGGCATCCGACTTAAGCAGAAGAAGTCACACAAATTATCCCTGCCATGGGAAGGACCGTTTATCATAAGCAAGGCGCTACTCAATGGGTCTTACTACCTCGTTGACAATCGTGAACTGAAGGATAGACCAAACGAGGATCATAAGCGTAAGCGGCGTGACCCGGATGATGACTACGTCCTTTTTACACTTAGCATTTTTTCTCTAATTGTGAACCTCTTATATGATCAATGAAATAAAGCTCTCTGGTTCACTCATATTTCTGAGTGTTTTACCTCCTTTAGTGTTCATTTTTGGATCATGTAAAACCTTTATGCACAAGCTTTGCAATTGCACTTGTGAAAATTCCGCCTACGGGGGTTAGCTTAAGTTTTCTGGTCTACACGTTCTTTGTCGTTTTTATGTGGATTCAGGAGTAGTGACTTTCGGCACTTATTGTCGGCGATTTTGTGCTCAGGTTATTGACGGTGCCATTGGGCATCATCACCTAAGTGCATGGTTCCGACAACGAGTCTTCCGACTCACGAAAATTCAATCATAAGAACCACAGTAATGGATAAGCCAACACTTGCTTAAAATATATACATGCTGGAAACTAGTTCTTGAGTAGCAGGAAATAACAACCATTGTTTTCCGCCTTAAGTTACATAAACAAAGTTTTTTCCGCATACACACCAAAGGTGAAACAAATATTACAAAGTTGTTCTTCACTCCTTTGGTGCAGGTGACTTGGAGGCAGCATCATCACCAGCCGGAGAGCCACCCTCGAAGTCGGCGCTATGGTGGGACTCAGAGGAACCTTGGTCGCCGTTGTCGATAGTGTTCATTGGCACAAAGACGTTGATATCTACCAACTCGGCAACTCTGGTGTCATAGCCCGTGAGCGATGACAAGATGGCTTCATGATTAATCTCTTTGCCATCATCGTATGCGTCGGGAATGCTAGAGGTCACCGTGTCGATGTCGGCATCTTCATAGTGTGCCTTCACCATCGACAGCGCCATCCTTGCGCTAGCCCGTGCACATGAAGCTTTCCAGCTTGTGATACACTCGGGGGCTCGGCGCAAAATCTCCGAGTACTTCGCCACGGAGTCCGATGCCTTGATGTTTATCTGGAGAGGCTTGGCAATCTCTTTGGCTTGCGTAATGGCGGTGTTGATGAAGTTTCCAGAAAGAACCATGCATTCCTTGGCTAGAGGAGGCGATCGAGTTAAACCCATAGGAGCTGCAAATTCCGACAAGGAGCGCATGAGTTCAACAATTCAGAGTATCCGGACTACAGAAATCCAAGACGGAGAAAACTTACTGAAGATGCAGGCCTTAGCTTGCCAGAGGGTGTCCGCCAAGGATTCATTCTCTTGTTGGAGGAGCTTGTACGCCTCGCTATGGCGTTGATTCTGCTAATCGACAGCTTGCTTTTGATCTTTCAAGATCGCAATCTCCTCCTTCAAGCGAGTGATTTTGATGCAGCCCGACCTACGGTCGTTACCACATCATGGTCTCCAACTTACGCCAAGTCGTCATGGACTCCAAAGGTGAATCCGTTCCTCTATGCGAGCCCACTTCCTACCCTATTGAATGGTATGCTACTTCATACTCCATCACATATGCATGATAGGTTCACACCGACAAGTACGGAGGCAAGGGAGGAAGCCCGGAACATCAAGCCTGACAAGACGGAGGCTTGGAAGAGGAGGCGGAAGAAGCCACGGCTGAGCCACCGGAGTCTCCGGCCTACACCGGAGTCTCCGGTCCTGCTACACCAGAGTCTCCGGCCTACACACCGGAGTCTCCGGACCGACCTCCGGACCGACCCCAGCATCCGACCCGGGGACAGTCAGTACGCCACTCCGGGGACGACACCGGAGTCTCCGGCCTACACCGGAGTCTCCGGACCCTACACCGGAGTCTCCGGCCTACATGATGGGCCTGCACGCCGCCAGCTGGGCCTTCGTCCCATGTACCCCTCTAGCTCGTCCAAACCCTAGTTTTATCCCTAAACTACCCCTGTTTATGTGGCTGGCCTATAAATAGAGCCCCCACCCCATCATGTATCGGGGAGGCATAGATGATAGACTAAAGACAACCACCATTGTGGAATCTCTAGTTCTGCCTCATCCCCTTTACTAAGGGATCGACTATCGCCACCAACCTCGATTGGACTTTGCATCACGATCCATCGTTGAACAAGGCCTTGGAGTTCGCTGTCACGCCTCCAAGTTGTCAAGACCTCCCCAAGGTGTTCTTCCCTCTCCGATGTGGATTTGAGGGAGCACATTGACCGATCTTTCCTTGCGAGGATTCTATCGACCGGTGGCTCGGGAGCAATCGGCCTTGTATCGTGTGAGTTTTGCGTGTGTTCATCGTGTTCTTAGCGAGGTGTGTGTTAGCTTCCGCTACCTTCTCCCTTTCCCCTCGCTTTACCATCGATTTGACCACGAGATCCGTGAAGATCGGGCCACCCAAGAGGTTAACCCCTCCATCATCTGGTATCAGAGCTTTTGGTTGCCACAGATTTCTCATCGATTTGGTCTTTTCCCCATAAATTTGAAAATTCCAACAAAAGCAGCCCCAATTCGTGTTTTGGATCGATCTGTGATTTGAGTGAGTTTTGGTAGGTTTTGATCCGTGGATTACTTGTTAAACTAGTTGATCTACCTTCCCCTGCATTCTCATGGCCTAATTCCTTGATTTCCCCCATCAATCTGAGGTTTTGGTTCGAGTTTTTCCGCCCAAAACGCATCCCGTTCGAGTTCTAGACGCTCTGGAATCACCCGGACCGGAGTCTCCGGCCTAGACCGGAGTCTCCGGACTTTTGAGCTCCGCATCGAGTCTCCGCCTTCCCGCATGTAAAAACCGCAACACGGTTTTGAGCATAACTTTTGCATTTCAACTCGATTTTGGTGTTCTTTATCTCGTCAAGAGGAGAAGGAGCACTACATCATCATCCATGTTGTTCATGCTATCTACTCCATCCAAATTCCGTGAGCAAGGCGGAATCCATCAATAAAGGGTGAAGCTCGTCGACGAAAGGTATAACATTCCGCGACTTTTCCCCACTTGCATTCCTTTGTGAACCCCACTATCTTTGCGAGCAACAAACACCTATTGATACTAGTTCCTCTTATGATTGTTTGGGCTATGCACATTTGATACCTTGTAGAATTCCGAGCAAACGTGTGAGCGCTATCTCATATAGTTATCTTGTATAGTTGTTGGCACAAGGAAGAGGCAAGTGAAAAAGAAAAAGAAAAAGAAAAAAATAGAAAAAAGAAAAAGAGAAAAAGAAAGAAACAAACAAGTGCCTCATAGAATAGGAAGCGCAAGCTCGATGAACATCATATAGGTGGTACTTATTGTGCATATCTTGTAGCCCACCAATCTTATGCAATCGAACTTGCGTCTCTCCTTATACTTGTGTGACACGAGCTTATAGTCTTCGCTAGGTAATCATTTGGTTCTTAGCTCACTTTCTCCGTCGCACAAGTCCCATTTATCCCACCGTGTGTGTTTCCTTGTACATATTTCCTATCTTGTGGATTGACTTGTTTGCTTTGTGATCATTGTGGTTCTTTACTTGCCAATACAACATCTTGATTTTGGATTGGTTCTTTACATGCCACTTTCCATACCTATCCACCACTGGCCTTGTGTGTGTTCTTTTTGGTTAGTAGTTGGTTTTGGTGTCCCACGTGAACTTCACTTTGCTTGGTTTATTGCTCTCAAGTGTGGCCACTTGCACGATACGATCTTCCAAGGTAAAGTAAGGGTTGACGTTGCATCTCCAACACCCACTACCACTTCCATATACAACACTTGGTCTTGTGAATCATGTCTAGGGACTCCGGAACCAGGGATGATGTCTATGAAGAATCCATGATGAGCCACCATGACTACGACTCCACAAGTATAGAGGACATGACGAAGCACAACACCGACAATGGCTCCGCATGCTTTGAGGACCCGGAGCACTACACCTACGATGACTCCACATGCATGGAAGACATGGAGCTCTACGTCGACAATGGATCCTCATGCATGGAGGATATGGAGCACTACACCGACTATGGCTCCACATGCTTGGGTGATATGGAGTACTACACCAAAAATTACTCCCCAAGCATGGACGACTTCGAGTGCGACATCGACAATGCCTCGCCGAGCATGGAGGACATGGAGAACTTCATCGAGTTTGATGGCTCCTCCACGAGCCATGAAGAATTCCTCCACCGCGTGGAGATGGAAGCCTACTACGCCAAGCAAGAGGAGGCGCATCATCAAGAATCCATGACCTTCAAGGCCAAGCGTGCCACACCAAAGGGCACCACCTACTTCGATGATCCACCTCCAAGGCGACAAGCGCCACCATCGACACGGCATCAGGTGCCACCACCTAGATGGCGTCAAGCTCCACCATCTCCAAGGCGCCAAGCTCCACCTCCTATCCAAACAAGAGTGGCGTCCAAACATCATATACATCAAGAGGCGCCAAGAACCAAGAATCTTCATCGACAAACATCCTCTCATGAGCATCGACACCATAAAGAGGATACAAGACATCGTCAAAGGCATCTTCGCCACCAAGACGAAGAATTCGTGATGAGCACCAACCATAATGCTCAAGCAAGCTCAAGAAGGCACCACAAGAACAAGAAGAGTTCCAAGGCAAATGATCACCGTCGTGAGTGTCATGTGGACGACCAAGTGCACCACCTACATCAACCATCGGCAAGGCACGCCAATGACCTCCGTCGACACCATCATAGGGCACCTTCAACTTCTAGTGACACCACCAAAATGGCACCAAGAGCAAGCCTTCGTCCACGCCATCAAGCTTCAACGACTACGCTTGCATTTGAAGACCTCATGAATGAGGAAAAGGAAGACCTCTACTTCGCCAAGTTGGGTAGCATGAGCCTACCTCCACCACTACTACAAGATGGCCACAAGACGGTCGAGCATGGGATTTTCCCTTCGACCATGGAGGAGAGTGATGATGCCCATCTTATGGCATCCAACCTTAAAGGCGACAAGGTCAAGGATGGTGAGCATGGGATTTTCCCTTCACCAAAGGAGGCACTTGGAGTTGAGGAAACCGAGCCTATCCCCATATGCTTGAGTGATGATGTGGTACCAATCCCATGTGAGTATGAGAGCCACTTAGCCCACTTGAGTGAGAACAAGAGTGAGTTGAGTGACTCCACCTTATGTGAGATTGAGTTCTTCCACTTGGAGGGCATGAGTGATACACCTAGTGAGTTGAGAGTGGTAGTTGATAGGTCAAGTGAGACCATTTCTATTTCTAATGACTTACCCTCTACCTCTAGTGTGTTCTCTTGTGTTGTGCTAGGTTCCATGAATGAAGACACGCCAAGCCATGAAGCAATGATGACTCGAATGGAGAAGATGTACATGGTGCACGAAGATGATGCTACGCCATGGCTACATCAAGAAAACGAAGTCGTCCACAAGGAGGCCACTACTTCCACAACACCCACTTCATATCAGAGGTATGAACAAGGTAACAATAAGGGTGTTATGGATGATACTTGTGACATTACATATGCTTCATCCACATTCCCATGTGATGCTTTGCCTTTGCATAATATTGATCATGTGGAATTGTTTGATTGCGATATCATTGCCATAAACATGCCATGCTATGCATCTTGTGTGTATCCTCCAATTGCTTCGGACTTGCTTTGTCATGCTAGTCATTCAATTTCTCTCGTTGCTTGTAATAAGATGAATGCTTGCTATTTCACTTGTTTTGCTTGCAACAACATTGATCATATGAGTTATAATGAGATGGCCCCCATAGCTTTCTCAATTTTTGGAGATTTTGATGATTGCCATGATAAGCATGTTCCCCACTTGCATACTCACCATGCACCTATTTCATACTTGATTGAAATTAATGGTGATGTGCACAAGAAGAGATACGTCATGATGGATGATGTGTATCTCTACCATGCACACGTTCTTCCTTTTGTGTATGATGTGTAGGTACCAAGACTATCATGTCAACCTCGGTTGAGCACGAGTTGACAAAAAGAGCTCTTGAGAGCATCCCACAAGTGAGTTCAAGATCGAACCCAGCTCTGATACCTTTTGCATGCTTTGCATCTTTCATGTTGGCAAATTGCTCTTTTCTATGGTTTGATTGCAAGCATGTTGATGGTATTATCTCACCTTGTGACATTCATGTTTCTTTGTTATTGGATATTGATGCTTTATGTGTTGCAACAAAAATGTTGATCAATTTTCCCTTCCGATGTTTTGTGTGCAACCATAATGCCATTAAGAACATGTATTGTCATGAGAGCTTCCGAGAATCTCGTCTTGTTGTTGCAACAAACATAAGGACCACTTGCTCTTTCATTTGGTTTGTTTGCAAACTTGTTGTTTTTGCTTTCGCTTGGGATACTCATATTCCCATGATATTTGCTTTCTATGATTTGTATGTGACATCCAACATGTCGAACAATTTCTCTTTCCAATGGTTGGTTTGTACACATAATGATGTTGGTTTGGATATTCTTCCTTTTGTGTTTTTGCCAAATTCTCCTTGTTTTGCACCAAAGATGTTGATCAAATTTCTATTCGATTGCTTTGAATGCCACAATAAGATGTTATATGGAGTTTTTGAGTTCCCACATTTGGAGGATGTTCGAACGATTTCCATGCACTTTGACCTTGCATATGAATTCCATTTGCTATCCTTTTATTGTGCTAATAGTGTTGTGAACAAGAATGGACATGCCACAAATGACATGCTCCTCTATCACACACAAACATATGTTGCTTGGTCTTTGTTGTATGAAGGTACAAATGCATACACGTCAACCTCTACCAACCACGTGTTGACAAGAAGAACCGAAGAAAGTAACCTATGGCTACCCTTCATCGAGCTATCTCTACAAGCTAAGGTGACTTCCTTCTACTTGAGGACTCATGCAATAATCTTCATGAATTGTCTACGCTTTGAGTGTTGCTTCGCTTTTGTTGTGATATTTGTAGGCCTCAAGGAAGGTGAAGGAACATTGAAGTGTTGTCAAGTCAATCTTCCCGAGGACGACTATATGGTGAACCCTAGGATCAAGGATGTCCTTCGACCTCTTCTACTTCGTGATGAACATGGAGAGTCGAAGACGACTCTTTTTGAAGGGGGGGGGGGGGAAGATGATGCAGCCCGACCAACGGTCGTTACCACATCATGGTCTCCAACTTATGCCAAGTCGTCATGGACTCCAAAGGTGAATCTGTTCCTCTATGCGAGCCCACTTCCTACCCTATTGAATGGTATGCTACTTCATACTTCGTCACATATGCATGATAGGTTCACACCGACAAGTACGGAGGCAACGGAGGAAGCCCGGAACATCAAGCCCGACAAGACGGAGGCTTGGAAGAGGAGGCGGAAGAAGCCACGGCTGAGCCACCGGAGTCTCCGGTCCTGCTACACCGAAGTCTCCGGCCTGCACACCGAAGTCTCCGGCCTGCACACCGGAGTCTCCGGACCGACCTCCGGACCGACCCCAACATCCGACCCGGGACAACAAGACGCCACTCGAGACGACACACGAGTCTCGGACCCTACACCGAGTCTCCGCCTAACGATGGGCTCATACACTGGGGCCTTCGGCCCATGTACCCCTCTAGCTCGTCCAAACCCTAGTTTTATCCCTAAACTACCCCTGTTTATGTGGCTGGCCTATAAATAGAGCCCCCACCCCTTCATGTATTGGGGAGGCATAGATGATAGACTAAAGACAACCCCCATTGTGGAATCTCTAGTTTTGCCTCATCCCCTTTACCAAGGGGACTGACTATCGTCACCAACCTCGATTGGACTTTGCATCACGCATCCATCGTTGAACAAGGCCTTGGAGTTCGTTGTCACGTCTCCAAGTTGTTAAGACCCTCCCCAAGGTGTTCTTCCCTCTCCGATGTGGATTTGAGGGAGCACGTTGACCGATCTTTCCTTGCGAGGATTCTATCGGACCGGTGGCTGCTGTTTGGGAGCAATCGGCCTTGTATCGTGTGATTTTTGCGTGTGTTCATCATGTTCTTCGCGAGGTGTGTGTTCGCTTCCGCTACCTTCTCCCTTTCCCCTCGCTTTCCCATCGATTTGACCACGAGATCCGGGAAGATTGGGCCACCCAAGAGGTTAACCCCTCCATCAGATTTCCGCGGAGGCGGAGTCTTGCAGGGCCTTCATTGAATCCTCATGCATTTTCAGCATGTATTTCCTCTCCTCCTTAAGGATCTTGTTCTCGCTATCCAACTGCTGAATGTGCTTGGATTGCTCGACAATGTCCTTGGCCTTGGAAATATGTTCTGCAAAGTTAGAGAAAACAAAGTACACAGTGAGTACTCGGAGAATATAGGCACAAAACCAAGACGGAATGCGCAAAAAGAAAACATACTCTTGTTTTTTATGATATGTTCCTTCAAGATGGCAGTTTTACCCTTTTCAGCTTCAAGATCTGCGCGCATCTTCTGGTACTTGTCATTGGCCATGCCCCTCCGAGCATTCTCGTTCTATGGAAAGAAGGACAAAGTTAAAATGTTGTTTAGTCTGCTTGGAGCATCTAGCCGGAAATCCTCCACCTAGACGCTCGGGGGATACAGCGAGAGTTTTTAACCTAGCAACATGCTTAGATTTTCTTTGAGCATCTAGTCAGAACTAATTCAGTTTTCGATTAGAAGCTTGGGGGATACAGTATAAAGTTTTTAACTTAGCTATGTGCTTAGCTTTTCTTTAAGCATCTAGCCGGAACTAATTCGCATAACTAGAAGCTTGGGGTTACAAGATCGCAATTTATAAACATCACAGATGTTACTCTTAAAGCATCTAGTCGTAATAATCCATTCCATCTACATGCTTGGGGCTACAAAGGAGAAGTTTTCTAGCTTAGTCACTCTTAGAGCATCTAGACGCAAAGCCTATGGTTTTCCGCTCACATCCTAGGGGCTAAAGTGGGATACTCATATGAAATGCAAAAGGAAAATAAAACTTACAAGTGCAATGATCTTGAGGTTTGTAGCACTCTCGGCTAGCAACTTGCCAAAGGAGATGCTATTTCCTCAAGATTTCGCTTGTCGAGGAGCTCCTCAAGACCGTCAGAGATGTCGGTCGCCCAGAACCGAGTTGTGCTACTCGGCGTAAGCATCGGTAGACTATCTTTGGGAACTCAAAGGGTTTCGGGAGCAGAGCGTCTGCCAAGTACCAGCTTCCACCATCGCCTTGCCGCCATCGATGGCATCCTTAGCCGAACTTCAGCCATTTGTTGGGTGGTACTCTCTTCGCCTCACGACGACTACAACCTCGGAGAAGCACGAGTCCACTTCCATGGCGGAAGGGCAGATGCCTCCTTAGCTTGTCACTTGTCAAGGCATTTAGGGCTTGACGTAAGGAGTGGCAGGGGCGATGGCGGGGGAGGCGTCACGATGCATCATATCCTTAATATTTCAAGAAGCCCCCGATGTTTTGGAGGTCTTCTTGAGGCTGGTTGTGGCTTTCTTCCTGAAACATGCAAAATGCATAAGTACAGGAGCAAGACAGATAAATAGACAATGTCGGAGAATGAGAAGCTTACACAAGTGGGGGTGCTTTGGCCAAGGGGATCCCAGTAACTTTTCTCTTTTCCGCCTCCAGGGCGGCGGTAGTCTTCTTGGAGGCTCCACACTCCGTCTTCTTCTTCTTCGCTTACAAAGATCGAGGTGGAGCTCTTCCACGCCAATGGAGCCTCGTCGTCGGACACGACCGTGACTTCCTTCATCTTTGGATCATAGATTTGGGCAGCCAGGTTGCCCTCCTCTAGATCGCTAAGCTGTTAAGTGAGAAATCACCGTGTTGGATAAGATGACATTTGCAAGACGGAAGAACTGGAGTATATGTCATATACGGAAAATAAATACCTACCTTTGGGCACTTGCCGTCTACGAACATGTCGTAGGTGATGGTGAAGCCACGCTTCTTATCCTTCACCTTGATGATGTCCTTAAGGCGGAGCTTGACGGAGTCGCTCGATAAGTTGTCCACGGAGATGCAGAGACTATCCCTTCTGTCGCTGGTATACTCGTGCATGAGCTTCGCGCAGTGCTACAGAGGTTGGATTCGCCTGATGAACCAGCACATGGCTAGGTCCAAGCCGGTCAAACCCGTCTCTACAAACCATTCGATCCGCCTTATAGCGCGAGAAGCGTCGAGGTCGGAGGGAAGGGAGGCCTAGGATCTCCATGACGAGGCTTCAACATGTCTGGCCAACAAAGTCCGGCAGCCGTGAATCGCAGGAATGTCTGGGCCAAAAAAGTACGTCTGTTGCCAATTCTTGCAGGACTCATGGCCAACGATGTCGGGGAACCGCCGGCCAGGTCGAATCTTGAAGCTTATGGTGCCGCAGTTCCTAAGCTCTTCCTTGCTATGTCCGGCTTCACGTTTGACGGTGAAGAAGTACACAAAAAGTTCTAACCTAGGCCTTATCCCTAAGTATCCCTCGCAGAGCGCCGCATAGTTTCTAAGCTCTAAGATACTATTGGGGGAAAGGTTCTGGGGCTGGACCCTATAATGGTTCAAGACGGAGAGGAAAAAGTTGGAGATGGGCAGGGAGACGCCGCGTACCAGTTGGGCTTTGAGGTACACCTTTTCTCCGTCTTGGGGAGAAGGTGTCACCTCGTCGGCCGGCGCCGCCCACCAGGCGAGCCCCTCCGTCGCAAGGAGGTATCCCTCGGCGATCAGCTCTTGGATATCACGGTCTGTGATATCTGAGCCACGCCAGTCGCCCTTGTGTGAGTCCAGTTCCTCCTCCAGCGGCTCTAGCGCCGCCAGATTAAGGTGGCCACCGGTGGACTCGATCACCGCTGATGCGGGAATGACCAAACCCTCTGGGGGCACGACGATGGAGCTCGCCGGCTTCGTCGCGACTTTGCTCGGCGCCGCCATCGATGGGGAAGTGCTGCTGCTGGCCATGGGGTGAGTGCGAAGGTCACTGGTGAAGATTGCAGCTAGGGTTTTTTCGAGAGTTCTCATGAAGAGCTCGAGGAGGCACGCGACTGGAGGAAGAAGATGATGCGAGGAGAATCGTAAAAAGTCGAAATTTCCCCACGATTACTATTTATCATCCCCAGCGTCAAGATTTGTGCAGCTTAATCGGACGGTTGCCGCGTAGACGACGTGTTCGCGAAAGTGCGCGGAAATTTCGCCACGTCTCCAACCGCCGCCGCCAACGGTTCAGACGTCATGGGAAAATCGGACATGATTATGCTTCTATGCATGTGTGAGTTACGAGGCATCACGACCTAAGCCTATGTCGCCCTAGTCGACATGGGAGATGAGCCTTCACATCGAAGATTACGACATGGACGGCTCCAATCCGACTACGGAAGAGTATGATGGAAGATTCAACATTTCTCCGGCTTACAAGTTGAAGACAGAGAAAGCTTTACAGGGTTCTTTGGGAGGACTACAAGATATTGTTTGACGATTTGCCAACATCCAACTAGACGGAACATTCATCTGAAGAGGCAAGACGACGCAAGATCTCGGAGTTCTCCGGGGGCTACTGTTGGGGATATGCTATATGGGTATCCTCATAGCATGTCACATATCCGGATAACCCGGGTGGCCCATAGTTGGTAGCATGGCCTATGGCCTGCTGGGCGGCCCAGTTAGATGGATCCAGAAGGGAGGCCAATGCTGGATAAAGGAAGGCTACGGTGGAGTCACCAGCATACCCGGAGCCTTGGAGTGCAAGATACACAAGACTAGTAATATACGGTGTAGGACTCTATAACCTGTCCGGCTAGGACTTTCCTCAGAACCCTAGGACTGGCGACTATATAAGTCGGGCCTATGGGATCCTTTAGGCAAGATCATAGACAACTTGCAACCTCAAGATAAATAACCAATCCCTATAACTCGGCCAGACGCTCTTATAGTGATTTATAGTGAGTAGGATTCGCAACCGTCGGGATATGAACCGGTAAGCTGTTACTGCACTCACAACCATCCGCCTTCCCCACGCCTCTAAACACGAACTATGAGGACCCCTCCATGGCGTGCATTGCCGGCAATACCACGACATCCTCCTCGCCCAATGATGCAATGAAACACAACTCTTTCTTGCCGAATAGCCACTGGAACATGTATCTCGCTAGTCCGAGACCATGGGGAATAAATTCTAGAGGGAGAGAGATCCTTCACGAGGAGGTGTGTGTGAGAAGTGGGGAGGTGCCTTTATAGGAGGGGCCCAAGGTGACCGCATTGGGGCTGCCCCCTTGCCCTCCCCTCTTCATGTGGGTGGACACTCCACTCACAAAATTCCTTTAAATTCCCTCCACTCAAATCCCACTCAAACTTGCTATTAAATTTCCACCAAATTTAATGCAAACTCTCATTAAATAAAACTCTTTTTATTTAATCAGAATTTTGTAAATTACTTTAATGACAAACATTCTCATATAACCCCTTGCTAGAATTCTATTTCACATGCAAAAACACTTTCTGCAATTTCACCCGAAAACCTGTTTCGGTATCTAGTGAAATAAATTCCTGCGCTTGTTATTCTTTTCGGCATGAATCTTTTGCTGTTTCGGTGTCACATGCTCCAATTGGATGTCGATGTCTCTTAAGTGTGTCACCCTATGGTTCGTGAATAATGCGGACATGATCGAGACCCTTCTCAGATCAATAATCAGAAGCGGGATCTGGAGACCCATACTGACTCCCACACATTCAACGATGACTTTCTTGTGATCATCGGAACCTTTTTTATGCTAGTATATTAATCCCTTTGTTTCACAATATATTACATGTCCGAGATTCGATCATCGGTATCTCCATACCTAGTTTGATCTTGTTACTGACATGCACTCTTTTCTCGTTCCCGTGATATAATATTCTAGTGATCAAATCACTTGCTTGCAAGCTAATCAATGTGATATCACCGAGAGGGCCAGAGTATATCTATCCGTCCTCGGGATGAACAAATTACACTCTCGATCCATGGGCCTCAACATAACACTTTATTATTTCTGAACCCATCTTTATAATCACCCCGTTACGGTGTGACGTTTGATGTTATCAAGAAACTCTTCCGGTGTTAGTGATTGACATGATCTCATGGTCTAAGGATTAGGATTACTTCGTAAGTTGTTATAGCAATATAAACTCAATGAATTTGATCGTAATGCTATACTTCGGATGAATGATCATCACACCATTACACTAATGTTGTGATCCCGTTATTAACAACATCAAATGTCCATGATCAGGAAACCTTGATCATCTTGTTAATCAACGAGCTAGTTTATGAGAGAGGCATAACTAGGAACTTTCTGTTTGTTTATTAAACACACATGTATTAATGTTTCCGTATTAATACAATTATATCATGCAAAATAAACATCTATCATATACTTGGAATACACATAATAAACACTTTATTATTGCCTCTCAGGGCATATTCCCTTCAGTTTGTGATCTTGCATGCTCTCCGTTGTTAGTAGCTATCTTGTCCAAATAGTTGCTAGTGACTCCAAGAGGGGGTATTTATGCTCGATAGTGGGTTCATGCCTCTATTTATCAAGGGAAGTGACAGAAAACTCTTCAGTTGTAGATGTGATGTTGCCACTAGGCAGAAAACAACGGTCTCTTGTTCATGGAACAAGTGGATTGTTTACCTTACACACTTTGCTTAAAGCAGTTGTAGATTGTCTACATATAGTATTAAGAATGCTACAGAGCTCCCACTCACTTTCTTGTAAATACAAGCTTCTCCATAAGTTTGTATAAAACCAAAGCTTTTGATTACCTTATCAAAACGTTGATTCCAACGTCGGGATGCTTGCTTCAATCCATATATGGACCGTTGAAGTTTGCACACCTTGTTAGCATCCTTAGGATCGACAAAACCCTTTCGTCGTATCATATACAACTCTTCTTCAATATTACCATTGAGAAACGCGGTTTTGACATCCATCTGCCATATTCCATAATCGAAATATGCAGCAATTGCTAACATAATCCTAACTGACTTTAGCATCGCTACGGGAGAGAATGTCTCATCATAGTCAACTCCTTGAATTTGTCGAAACCCCTTTGTGACAAGTCGAGCTTTATAGACGGTCACATTACCATCAAAGATCGCTTTTCCTTTGAAAATCCATTTGTTCTCCACGGCCTTCTCGTGAGGTAATTCCACCAAGTTCCAAACTTGATTTTCATACATGGATTCCATCTCGAATTTCATGGCTTCTAACCATTTGTTGGAATCCGGGCTCATCATCGCTTCTTCATACGTCGCAGGGTCATTAATTTCATCAACCATGAAATTCATAACAGGGTTTCCGTACAGCTCGGGAGCTGCACGCGCCTTGCTAGACCTGCGAGGTTCGGTAGTACTCTCTTTTGGAGTTTCATGATCATTATCATTAGTTCCCTCTTCAACTGGTGAAGCCAACTCCGGAAGAACTTCCGGTGCTACGCTACTCGCCATACTTTGAAGAGAAGGTTCAATAACCTCTTCGAGTTCTACCTTTCGACTACTCACACCTTTCACGAGAAACTCTTCCTCTAGAAAGGATCCATTCTTGGCAACAAAAACCTTGCCCTCGGATCTATGATAGAAGGAATACCCAATAGTTTCCTTAGGGTATCCTATGAATACGCATTTTTCCGCTTTGGGTTTGAGTTTATCCGGTTGAAGTTTCTTCACATAAACATCGCATCCCCAAACTTTAAGAAATGAGAGCTTAGGTTTGTTTCCAAACCACAATTCATACGATGTCCTTTCAATGGATTTAGATGGTGCCCGATTTAAAGTGAATGCAGCAGTTTCTAGTGCATAACCCCAAAATGACAACGGCAAGTCCGTCAGAGACATCATATATCGAATCATATCACATAAAGTATGATTACGACGTTCTGACACACCATTTCGCTGTGGTGTTCCGGCAGGCGTGAGTTGTGAAACAATTCCACACTCTTTCATGTGAGTGCTAAACTCGTAACTTAGATACTCACCTCCACGGTCGGACCGTAGAAATTTGATCTTTCTATTACGATGATTTTCCACTTCATTTTGAAATTCCTTGAACTTTTCAAAGGTTTCATACTTGTGTTTCATCAAGTATATATAACCGTATCTACTCAAATCATCCGTGAAAGTAACAAAATAACGATATCCACCTCGCACCGACACACTCATTGGACCACATACATCAGAATGTATAATTTCCAATAAATCTGTCGCCCGTTCCATTGAACCGGAAAACGGCGTTCTAGTCATCTTGCCCATAAGGCATGAATCACATGTATCAAATGATTCAAAATCAAGCTATTCCAAAAGTCCATCTGAATGGAGCTTCTTCATTCGTTTAACGCCAATATGACCTAGACGGCAGTGCCACATAGATGCGGATATATCATCATTAAGTTTAATCCCTTTAGCATCAACATTATGAATATGTGTAACATTATTATCTAGATCCAATAGAAATAAACCATTCATCATCGGTGCATGACCATAAAAGATTTCATTCATATAAATAGAACCACCATTGTTCTCGGATTTAAATGAATAACCACTTCGCATCAAACACGATCCAGATACAATGTTCATGCTTAGTGCTGGCACCAGATAACAATTATTCAAGTTTATTACTAATCCCGACGACAAGTGGAGAGGTAGCGTTCCGACGGCGATCACATCAACGCTTGATCCATTTCCGACACGCATCTTGACCTCACCCCTTGCCAGCGGTCGCTTGTTCCGCAGCCCCTGATTTGAGTTACAAATATTAGCAACTGAACCGGTATCAAATACCCAGGTGCTACTGCGAGCACTAGTCAAGTACACATCAATAACATGTATATCATATATATACCTTTGTTTGCCTTGCCGACCTTCTTGTCTGCCAAATACTTGGGGTAGTTGCGCCCAAAGGGCTACCCCTTACAATAGTAGCACTTTTCATCGACTTAGGCCAACTCGGGTTTCTTTTCAGCACGAACTGCTTGCCGCCTTACTTCCTTCCGCTTTACCTTCTTGTCTTTCTTGAAACCAAGTGTTCTTATTGATCATCAACACTTGATGTTCCTTTTGATCACCACTTCAGCTTTAAGCATTGATGTAAGCTCGGGGAGAGACTTCATGCCTTGCATATTATAGTTCATCACAAAGCTCTTATAGCTAGGTGGCAGAGATTGCAGAACACGATGGATGCCTAAGTCAATGGGAATCGATATTCCCAAGGACACAACCTTATCGGCGTAACCCGACATCTGGAGTACATGCTCACTTACGGAGCTGTGCTCTTCCATCATGCAGCTAAAGAACTTTTCTGAAGAATTATAGCTCTCTACAACAACATGCGTGTCGAAAATCATTTTCAACTCACCCATTGTATCAAATGCATTGCCATTTTCGAAACGCTTTCGAAGTTCTGGCTCTAGCCCATACAATATGTCGCAATGAACTAAGTTGTGGTCCTCTTGACGAGTCTGATAGACATTCTTCTCCTCATCAGGGGCATCCTCAAAAGGTGGGGGGCCTAGCGGTGCTTCTAGAACATATTGCTTTTGTGCAGCAGAGAGGAGAATCCTCAAATTCATGGCCCATTCGGTAAAGTTGCTACTGTTCGTTGCAAGTTTCTCTTTCTCCATGAACACATTGAAATTAAAAGCAGGTGGTGCCATCTACAACAGAATTTGTAAAGTTTAGACTAAGTTTATGATAGATTGAGTTCAACTAATCCACATTACGAATGAACTCCCACTCAAAAACGACATCCCTCATGTCTTTTTGGGTGATTGCATGAACCAAATCCACTACACCAAGTCCGATCATCACGTGAGTCGGTGTAGATTCAAAGGAGAGCATCAAATGGGCATCATATCTACTATATGTGTCACATCCCAAATTTTAGATTTGGTCTTGCATATCATTCATGTCATTGCATCATATCTTTCCATGCAAAACCATCGAATATAAAGGTTCGGCGGAACGCCACCTTCAAAACCCTATTTTGTTTCACACGAAGTTTCTCATGGAGGCTTTAGAGAGACTTGCAACAACCACCCCTGTAGGTTCGAGTTTTCGCTCAAACTTCGACTGAAGGTTGTTCCCCTCGACGATACGAACCCGTAGGCGCGAGAATCGCTCCAATCGGAGTTCGTATGCAAAAGACTCGAACGTTTTAGTAATCCGCCGGAAAACGGTCCGAAAATCCGGACCGATTTCCGAGTTGTAGTCAATTTCTGGACTGAATTGGAGTAGAACTCGTGCGAGAGGGCCACAAAAGGACCCCACCAGGACCTCGTAACCTGTGCCCGACACCTTCCCTCGACCCCGCCCGCCTTGCGCTGGCCTCGAGGAGGTCACGCCGCCGCCGCTTCGCCGCCGCCGCCGCCTGCCGCCATGAGGTGCCTCGCCGCTGCCACCCTCCTCTCTCCACTCCCGCCGACGCCGCCATCTGCGCTGCCCGCCGCTGTTATCGCCGCCGCCGTTTCACCGCCACCGACGCCACAAGATCACCGCTTCAAGACGCAATGTACGCCACAAGACTTGTAGCCACAAGGCCATACCAGCCGCCGCCGCTGCCGCCGGCCACCTCGCGCCGCCGCGCCCGCCGCGCCAGCGCCAAGAAGCCGCGTCGCCAGCCGACTCGCCACGCGATCGCTGCGCCAGGCGCCGCCATCCGCCTCGATGCCGCACGGCGCGGCGTTATCGCATGTATGCATACGCCGACGCATACACGCACGTGACGCCGCCGCCTCACGCGCTGGCGTAACTTTTCTCGACCCTTAGTTGATCGTGTGTTCGCGGCAGAAAGATCTCGACGCCGATCCGATCGCCGCCCGTCCGAGCTCGCCGCCCGTAGTCCGATTCGCCATCCGCTTTCGAAGATAGCAGCCACCGCCGATCTCGATCAGCGGCTAGATCGTTCGTTGACTGGTCAGCATCCCAGCGTTGACTAGTCAGACGCCAACAGCGCCAGCCGCGCCTCAACAAACAGACACGCTGATTTGCTCAATTTCGTTAATCCCTTTAATTGACAGATTTCGGTAGAATCTTGTAAATTATGTAAAAATTCAACCGCTTGGCCAAAAATTGCAAATAAAATATGTACGAGTTCAGTGAGTCGTGTAGAATCTCGCTGTACCTTTGGTTCAGACTTTTATTGTCAGGATTAGTACAGTTTAATCAAACTAGTTAGCGGCCTTTTCGAAGTAATAAAATCGTAGAAAAAGATCCATAGCTCCAAAAATCGAGTGTGATATGTCCCTGAGTTCATATGAACGAGGGGAATCTCATCGTGAATTAAAAGGGTAAGCTTACAGTAAAAACTCCTGCAGTATTTGTCTAATAGCTTTCTGCAGTGTTTTAATTACTCAGGGAGTTTTATAAATCCTTTTCGAGTAATTCCAATTGGTACTGTTCCTATTCAGCGATGCCTATGCGGTAGAATTTTCCCAAGATTTTAAGAACAGTATACTAACGGTAGTGAATTATTTAAGTTCTAGCTCTTGTTGTGAGCATTACTTTTGTCTATTAGTTTCCCTAGCGCTAAAACTATTTTTCATGCATGCAATCGGTAGTGTTATGTTATAGGATGTTGTGGTGCAGCTGTAACACCAATTCACTTGTCGTTCTTGCATTCATGCATCATATTTGTTGCATATGTTGTGGATTGTTTGTTTATGAATGCAATTGTGTCGTGTAGATTGTGCTGAGTGCAACGCTTGTTCGTGTGAGGACTGTGCTCCAGACCGCTACAACCAAGGCAAGTAGATGTTACTTTGTTCATGATATCGTCCTACTATTTTCTATGCATTATCGTGTATTTTGTAGATGCATGTGCAGGATGATACTATCGCTATGCTATGTCCTATTATGTGGTAGGACCCTCTTTGTAGATGAACCACCGTTGGTAGATGTGCTTAGCCATGCTATGTTGAACGAGGGCTGGGTTACATCATTGATACTTGTTTTCTCAAAGTATTGGTTTGTGAAAACTAAAACAACTTAATAAATGAATCCACAGGTGTGATGGTATTGATAATTTTGGTGGTTTCATTGCGAAAGGCACCCTGTATCAAGAGAGAATGATTGGCTTCTTTATTGTGTAGCTTACGTACAACCATGTGCCAATAATGAAATGGGCGGTTGGTTGGACTTAGTAGGTTGTGGTAACTCGAACTCGTATCCGGAGATGTAGAATTTTGGTAGGTTGGACGGTCTTGGCGTCGGGATTGAGGAGCTACTACTTCCGACAGTCTCTTCTTGGCTTCTCCTATCATCACCCAAAATGAGAGTGATGGTACGAAATGCTGGCCAAGTCACATGGGTAAAGTGTACTAACCTCTGCAGAGTGTATAATCTAATCGATTAGCCGTGTCCCCGGTTATGGACATCTGAGTTGCTAGATATTGATTCCATGACATGTTTCTCGCTCATTCTAATTTCATAATTGTTTTGATATTGTTGGGTTAACTTAATTGGGATCTTTTCAAATAAAATCAAACTGTTTATGAAAGTAGGACAAATGTATTTGCAAATGCAAGCGGACACGCCCACTTGCCAAATATGCATGTAGATGTTAGTACTATTGTCTCCTTTACTAGCTCTACTTGCCATACATTCCATGTATTGACCCTTCGGGGCTGCTACGTTTCATGTTGCAGGTTATTCCGTTTCTGATTGATCGTTATAGGCCACGGTACTCCACTCGGCACTTGTTCACTTGTGGGCAATTTGAAGATTGGAGGATTTACTCGCTTTTGTTGCTACCTGAACAATTTGAGCTAGCTTTATGCTAAGCTTTTATATTGTAATAATGGTACTGGATCTTGTAGATCATGATACACGGTTATTTGCTATGATTATCTATCTTACTCTATTGTGGGCCAATGAACCGATCCAGGATTGGCATGTCACATAGAGGCCACGCCTTTCGTAACTGGGTGTTACAGGATGGTATCGAGCCCGTGTGTCGATCGAGGATCGTGACCTAGGATTGGATTAGGAAGCCATAGAATTATTAAAGCCTATATTAACTCTGTCTTTCATCTTATGCCTTTCACCTCGTAAATTCTTACCATATGCTATTCTCACACTTTCCTCTTTTACTTGATAGATGGGAGACGTCAGATCGAGTATGTCACCATGGAGTCACCAAGGCCTCGCAAGGCGCTTAGCTCAACTCTCTCACCATTGGGATTGCCACCGCCTATGTTCAAGGGAAGAAGGCTGTACACCTATGGATATGGAGAGGATGCATGGGAGATCACTACCTTCATATTCAGATATGTCGCTTGCAAACCCGCACTTGGTCTACACCAAGATATCGCAATCGGGGACTTGGAATCAACTTGGCTGTACATGAAGCCTGTCGCCAGTGCCACCATGTCCGACACCTATCTCTGCAGATTCACCCTACCGTGATTATGGAAGGCGTGATGAAGATGGGAACATTGTGGTTACCCCCCAGAACAACATGCCGCCGGAGGCACATAGAGGACATGGAGAGGGAGAATGGAGCTCTAGCAGAGAAGGTGAGGATGCTGAAGGAGATAGCAGACTTTACTAGCAATGGAATGGTGGTCCAAGGACAGGAAATAGACACTTTGCATGAAGCTGTGGGAGTTCTGGAGACTGTCCTGATAGCCAGAGATGAGACCATAGCACATCTTCATGGCACTGTGCAAGAGAATACCCAGAGCATACAACAGTTGCAAGGACCGTCCAAGAAAGGGACCAAACCATTGAAGCTATAACAGCCCAGATTGCCGCTCTCCAAGCACAGCTAAATCCACCCTCTGATGATGACAATGGAGATGATGGAAACAATGGGGATGATGATGACAGTGGAGACGATGATGATGATGAGGACGAGGATGATGATGATGGAGACGATGATGGTGGAGGAGATGAAGTTGTTGCTGTAGCAGCTAAGGATGAAGAAGAAGAAGAGGAGGATTTAGAAGAGGTGGAGTTTGAAGTCCCAAGTGATGGTTCAAGAGAGGTGTACACTCTGCCGCCATGGTTGTACCGCGAACCGAAGCGCCAACGCATGACCGCAAGGACCTACCTCAATCTCTTCAAGAAGTAGATAAAAGTCCACCAATTAGTCCACGTTGGGCGAACTCGTTAGGATTAGTCTCAATCGTTGTGAATCTTAGTTCGTGTAAGTTTAAAAGTGTTTAGTTGCTCATTTGTGTACTCAAATATCCCAGGATTTATTTGTGCGAATTTTATGAAAGAGTTATGGCAATTTGGTTATCATATGTGTGTTTTTCGCTGCAGTTTTTCTGCTGATATATCAGTGCTGCGCGATTTTTCATATTTTTATGGTATCTCTGAAAAATCTGAAAAAAATTGGGCTGATGCGAAACTCTCTGTGCCATATGCACAAAAATTGGCTAATTTTTATGATGAGTTTAAGTCAGGCGGAAAAATTCGTGAAAGCTGCTGGACTGTTCTGGCAGAATTGCTGTTGTGTTGATTAGTTGATCTATTGTTTAGTTAACCATTGCCAACTCTTGCAAAACTATTTCAGTAGTTATATACTGCTAGGATAACACCTGGGATGTTGCTGGATCGCTTGTTTGTTAATGTGTTGCTTGCTTGTGGTTGTCTGCTATTGTTTGTTGTTGGTTGATCATATGCATGGGTAGAATCCTATTATCGTAGTTGATTCTTTCTAAACTTACCTATGCTGAACCGCAGATGCCTCCCCGCCGCCAACCCACTGAGATGGAACAGCTCATGGCAGCTCAGGTACAGCTGACCCAAGTGATGACTCAGTTCATGGCGAATCAGAACAACAACAATGGAAACAATCAGCCTCAGGGAGATGCTCTCACCAGATTTCTGAGGTTAAGGCCAGCTAAGTTTTCATCGAACGGAACCAATGGTTGCTCTCACTGGTTGCATTCAGTCAACAAGGATCTAGTAACTGTCGGATGCATCGATGCTGAGAAGGTGAGGTTTGTCGCTCACCTTTGGAGGGACCACCGCTTGGTGGGACATTGATCACCCACCAGGATACCGTGACTTGGGCTATGTTTGAGGAAGGTTTTAGGACCAACCACGTGTCTTCTGGAGTTCCGCAACTGCGCCAAACCAGTCACTGGGCCGAGTACATTGAGGAGTTCAACAACCTGTCCCTATGCACCGAGGATGTTGACACCGATGCAAAAGGAGGGAGAGATTCTGGATGGCCTCGGTGATGAGCTTTCAAAGATGCCTACTTGTGGTTTATTGCCCCAATTTTCAGGAGCTTATGGACAAGGCCGTAATCTTGGAAGGAAGCAAGGTGGAGAACCAAGAGAGAAAGAGCATTACTCACCACTCTGGTTCACACCACAAGTCTCGCACTTCATATGATGGATACTCCAAGCATGGAGGAAGTGACCATGGGAGCCATGACCTCCGCGATGGACATCGTCATGACAACTGTAGCATCCCAGTTGTCTAACCACTGTAATGCTACTAAGTTTAATAATAAAAATGGGCCACTTCCAACATATAATTGTTGCATCATCATCATATCATGCTCATGTCATCATGTCCCCTTGCATTTGAGCATCATACAAAACCTTTTTCTTGTTTGGATCTTATCTCATGTGCATTATTAAATTGTAGTTGCTTCTTGATATTGTATTTGGATCTTCAATTGTTAAATGCCCAAGTTGAGTTGGGGCATCTCTTTTGACTCCACCACCTTATCTTGCACCACCTTATAATTCCACCATCCAATGATATGGGCTTGGCCTTTATTGAGTTATCCCTAGCCATGTTGTTGGTTGGATCCACTCATAATCTTTTGCTTGGTCTTGGCCACCTTTTGTGCATGCAAGGATTAAAGCCATGTGAATCATGTTGTTTTCACAATATAACCACTTGGCATTAATTGACTTGCATGGGCCATGCCGATCTCCTTTTCCTAGTTTTGGTTTTGCTTGTTTTCTTTTGGACCAATCCTTCCTTGCTTGATCTTGTTTGTTTAGTACAAGACCCTAGCTCTTCCCCCCTCCTTTTCCCCCTTTAGCTAAAACCCTACCTCATGTCCCAAGCACATACTTGTGTTAATGGGCATGCTAAGCTAAACCCACCCCTTTTCTTGTCCCTTGCTTGGTTTTTGTTGGAATCATGCATGGGCCAAATAAAAGAGAACCCCCCATCCTCTAATCACCTCTCCTTATCCTTTTTCTTTCTTTTCCCCTGGATCAAGTATGTTGCAAGTGAGGCATGCATGATCTAGTGGAAGTCCCTCCTTCTTTCACCCCTCTTATCAAGTTTTTAACCTACCTGCCATCTCTCTTTTCCCTAAACCAAAACCATAATTCAAAACGTGCCTCAACCAAAACCCCATTTCACCATTATCCTAAACTAAACCCTAATTCACTTATATCCTAAATAATCCCTACATCTACATCTATCTAAGCTAAACCCTAAGTACCCTCCTCCTATCTAGCTTGCCCCATGTCCCTCTCACCCGCCACCCAGCCATGCAGGCCCCACCCCCCGACCTAGCTACCCCCACTGTGCCCCTCCCATCTACTCTAAGCCCTAGCTCGACCCATGCCCTCTTTTCCTCCCCTTTTCTCTCTCTCTCCAAGCCTGCCAGGCGCCCCACTTGCTGCCTCCCTAGTCATCTGCCCCACCCCGCCAGACCCACCCGCCTTGCCTCGCCTCGCCTTGCATCGTGATCAAGAAGGTGGCCAACGCCACCTCCCCGCAGCCTAACCCTCCTCACGCAACCACCGCGCCCTCCTTCTTATCCCCTTCCTCTCCTGAGCTCTCGCCTGCATCCACCCCAAGAACCCTGCCTCTCCTTTCTTCCCTCGCCACTGCCACGCCGCCGCTCACCTGCCTGGTTGCTCTAGCCGGT
Organism: Avena longiglumis; assembly: GCA_030063025.1. Lineage (NCBI taxonomy): Eukaryota > Viridiplantae > Streptophyta > Magnoliopsida > Poales > Poaceae > Avena > Avena longiglumis. The sequence goes on from CP125978.1 coordinate 106,883,657, forward strand.
GGCGTCGCTTGAGGTTGTCGAGGAAGCCGAGCTCTACACGCTGAGCCGGACGCGAGGAGGAGGAGGCCAGAACCGCCAGATCGCCGCCAAGACCGCCCGGAAACCCTAGCTTCCAGCCATGAGCGCCAGCCGATCGTCCGCTTCCAGCTGAACCGACCACGCCACGCCATGCGGTACCTGAACCCCTGCATAAGGTCCGCGTCTTTCGCTTCGGTTGCACGTCTCGCCGTCGAGCACCCTCGTGCGGTGGTGTCGTCGACGTCGCCGCTCCAGCGGCCGCCACCTTAGCTAGACGCAGACGCCTCCTAGCAACAACTCGCCAGCCGCAGCCGCAGCCACGCGCCTCAGAAGCCCTGTGTTCGATCCCGCTACAAGGCGAGCGCCGACACATGCGCTGTCAGAGAAGGGGAAGATCCACAAGACCACGGGCGCACTTTGCGTAAACCCTCCCGGTTCGTTTGCTCAACCCACGAACCTCGAGGCCCCACCCGCCAGAATCGTGTAGTATTTGCAAAAAGGCTCAAGAAGCGTGAACCAACCCGCCCACCCCGACTGCGTGTGCGCTTTGAAAAACCCCGCCCGTTTGTTTTGTAAACCGGTCCTTCCGCCCGCCGATCTCTCAGAAGTCTTACAAAAGGCTCTGTGGTTCTGTTAATAAACCCGGTCCTCGCATCTCTCACCATCTCGTGGCCAGAGGACCTCCCCACAATGTCTCATGCTCAAAGCTGAGGCCGTGTGATAAACGTTTGAGCTGATTTTTCGAATTCAAATTGTTTTAAATAATTTAAAATGCAAATTCAAATTCAGATTTTAATAACTTTTGTATGCTTTATCCAAATTAGGCAAATGATATAGGTATTTGATTCAGAAAAATGAGAGGAATTCAAATATGCCATCTGCTTAGTGTTTTGCACCAAGAATTTCCAAGTTTGTTTAAATTACTTCAATTGCCACTAGAGTTTCTTAATTAAATAACTTTTGTTTGGAAAATCCAAATTAAGCAAATGAGTAGTCTAAATTGATCAGCTCGACGAGACCTTCCTGTTTATGCTATCCTTGACTTCAATTGCAGCATGCATCATATAACTATATAACGCAACAAATGTTATGGCAACAATTGTGATTTAAAACCAAATAAATGTTACTTTCTTGTTCTTCACCCCTCACCCATGCCATGCTACCTTTCTTGCCATGTAAATTGTGCATCATTCATCATGGCATGATTGTTTGCTTGACGACTTATTCTTATGCTTGTGCTCTATATTTATGTTGGCCTTGTTTGTTTGGTTTTTCTGATAGACACCGAAAGGGGGTTGTATCAAGAGAACCAGAGCACTACCTAACCGCCCTTTGCTTCAACAGAGACACCGTGCAAGCACTACCACATGCTTGCATACATAGACTATTGCCTCTATCTTATTCTTGCATCATTGAGTCGCGATTGCATTAAATTGAATCCCAAGTATGCATAGCTTTTACTTTTAAACCCCACCAAGCTTGTTTCCTCCATCCCATGAGCCACTACTATAGGAGTTGTTTGAGCCATGCGAGTCGAGAACAAACATGTGTAGGGTTTGTGAGAGTCGATGGATAACGAGGTACTTAAACAACTTAACCCGAGTAGTTCGGGATAACTAAAGAAAGTGGCACGGTGAGCAATATCGCTATTTGGTTTTTCCCTCACTTGTGTCCTGTGAAGACCCCGAGTACTTGATTCCTGTTCCTTGATTTATCGCTATCCACATCCGGAGGTATATGGGACCCCCGACCGAGCTTGATTCCGTCTTATTTCTTGGGGCCACAAACTAGTTTGAGGTTTTATTTACGATCCTGCATTTATGCCATGTTTTTTTGCTTTATTTACGATTGTGCAGATAGCACACTGCTTTGCTTAGGATAGTGGCACGATTCCATGGTGTCGACAAGCCTGTTGGGGTTCCCAGTCTCACAACGTCCCCAGACCTTGAGGCCGTCTCGAGCTTGCCTACTCGGCGGGTTCTACTTAAGGTGGCCTGAAATATTTCTGAATCTGTAATTGTTCACCGAGAAAGCCTCGTTGGGTTTTGATTTGGTTTTTCCGAGGTTGATCGAGTGTGTGTTATTGGTGCACCCCGGGTAAAACTTTCAAAGCCGTGTCCGGTTATGGACGACTTGGAGCACGCTTGATCATAGACAAGCATAACTAAAGTACCGCATTTAATCGACTAAAGTAACTTGACTAGTAAATAGTGCAATACTCATGGAATGGTTAATAAAATTGCCAACGGATGGGGGTTGTTCGTCCTTCCCTGTTGGTAAGTAGGGAGGAGGATGGATCGGATGAGATTACCATTATAACTGTTGTACTAAATTCACGGACATCCGCTCATCATTGGTTAGGCGGATGGTTAGCGCTTATCGTAGAATTGCTAGGGTTTATCTTTTGCGCAATTCGTCACCCCAGGTTGTGTCCCTTTAGAGGCATTAAGTCTTGCCGAAAATTCCTTAGGGTCTCACACGATAAATTCTTGATTCGTGATGAATGTACCTTCTCGTGACGGATCTTGGGTGGAAGAAGCCGATGATGTGGGCAACGATCGTATGGTGTAGAGATTCCGCACGGGATCCGTGAGACCTGTAGTTGGGATGTGCTTATTTTCTCCGCATCTTATGCCTATTTGCTTCTTATCCGCATCGGATCTTGTTTGCCGCCCGCATGATACCGATGTGTCTTGTATGAGGAGTTATCCTAAATTATAGTTGTATCTAGGTCATTTGAATCTTGCCGTATGGCGTTGGTATATTTCCTTTCTTTCTAGATGGTGTGGCTCGATGTACTCTTGTATGGTGGCTTATGCACATACCCACTTGTGTCGTAGTTGATCCTTCGCCGACCACGCCGCCCGTGACAGTCCCGTTGAGAGGTTAGCGGTTGGGACGCCCAAAGGACTACCGATGAGTGGCTTTTGGGGCCCCGTACTATTTCAACCGCTATCTCTCATCCAAAGCTTGTATCTAGGAGCGTAGTTCACCGAGGTAGTTACAATTGGTATCGAGCCATCCCGACCTTCGTGGTTTCAAAAACGGTCGTTGTCGGCCTAGCAAATATTTTGAGTAGTTATGTATATTAGGGAAAACAAAACGCGAGAGTAGGACTGCTTCCACTTTTCTTCTTACCCTCCCACCCACCCTTTTCGGTAAGGAAGTGCAACGCTTTCAATCCTCGTCTCAAAGTTCAAACTAGGATTCACGTGTTCGGCTCGTAGTACCATAGGATGTGTGTGCGTGTGTGTGTGTGTGTGTAGTCCCTTGTCTATCTGTTGCATCCAAGTTGTTATCTTATCTCGCCTTTGGTTATCAATGTTGGTACATTCCATACCAACAAAGCTTTTTGTAAACCGACGCAATCTATCTTCCTTTGTATCCGCTAGCTTGTTTGGGGTGTTCGCTCGTAGTACCAATCTTTAGGTTCTGGCGTGGAAAGAAGGGGTTAGGATATGTGTTCCACTTGTTCATGTCGGAGTAATGGTTTAAGTGCGGGATGGAGTCGCGACCATACCACTACTTGTATCATTTGCTTTTGTATATTGGATCGGTAGAGTCACTAATCTTGATTCGTTAAGTAATTTTATGCATCTATTGGTATTTTAATGCCGAAATTTGTGGAAAATTTTTCTTTGATATGTTTAGGTACCACACTCCTTTTCAAATGTGCGATATGCTTAATATCTTTGAGGTGCTATGAACTTTGTTGATATTTTCATATCATCTCAAGAATTGTATCCTTTAATCTTGGTTAATTCCATCTTGGTACTATTCTCGATTATTATCATCTTCCATTATAGTACCGACTTGAGTTTTACATCAATGACAGGATGGCTCCCCACGGACCGAGGAGGACATTCCTCCAATCGGGCTCGCCAACATTGCATTGCAATGCTCTGGCCATGCAAGAGAACCACCGCGCTTTGAGGAGAGCGTCCAAGGAACGAGTTCACTCCACTTCCTCCACCTCCCAAGCGTGGCGATATCAAGAGCTTCCTCAAGTTCGGTCCTCGGCGGTTTGGCGTGTCGACCGACCTCTTGATGCTTGATGATTGGCTCGTGAGATCTCAAGGCTGCTAGAGATCGATGTGTGCCGAACAGGAATGGGTAAAGTGTGCTACTCACTGCTCAAGGGAGACGCAGCTCTATGGTGGGAAAACTACACGAAGGCTAGTCTGACTGTGGGTTCCAGCCCACTTGGGAGAGGTTCACCGCTTTCAAGGAGCAGTTTCTCGTAGATTGTGATGGAACGGATGAAGGATGCTTTCCTCAACTTGAAGCTGGCAATGATAACGCCAACACCTACATCAGAACTTCATGAACTTGTCTCGCTATGGTGGTGATGAGGTATCCGATGACAAGAAAAGGTAAGAGATTCGTGCAAGGGCTCAATGCGTCGATCAAGTATGCACTCACGCATGCAAGACCGGCAACCTTCTGAACTGCAGATATGGCACTACAAGAGGAGGCTAGTAGGCGGATGTTCGAGGAGTCCAAGAAGCACACAGGATGCATCAAGCTCGGCAGAATGGCAACTCCTTCTAAGCGGCGTGTCGGGTTCCTAACACCCCACCGCCGCCTCCGGCTCCACCAAGACCTGAAGCTTCACGCCAAGGCCACCAAACTTCACCATCGCGCTCCTGTGGGCTACAACAACCCTTACTCGAGGCCTCAAGTGAGTCCTCGCTTCTCGCTCCACGCCCACCGGTGCTCGCTTCACTTGTGGAGGTCCGGACATTCCCATCGAACTGTCCAATGAAGAACAAAGCTCTCCTCAACCCCGCCAAGATCGCATCAAGCTCTCCTTCGGCCAGGTGCACCGCCTCGGGCTCTCAACATCAACACTAAGCCCGGGTCCGCGGTTGTTCGAGCTAATCAAGGCTAACGCCTCTAAAGCCGAGCTCGCACTGAGTTGTCATGGGTATGCTTTCAGCTAACTCGATCCTGCACGAGTTCTCTTTGATTCTGTGCATCGCATTCTTTGTGTCTCACAAGTTTGCATATGAGAATGTGTTGAACTGGATCCTCTCCTTAAGAAGTGATGGTCTTATCTCCGGTTCCAACCTCGAAGGGCTGAGTATCGATCCCATGGCAATAAAGTGGAGATTGGTGGTTCTTCATTCTTGGCTTCTTTAATTCTTTCCGCAACTCGACATTGATGTCATCGGCATGGATTGGTTGACGACAAAGAATGCAATGTGATTGATTATCCGAACGCCAAGATCTCTGAAGATCCCTGAAGGCCACATAGTCTTTTCTCCAAGTCTGACTCCGGATGTCCAGCTCTATTCCTTGGCTGCTCTGAATGATGATGCTATGGAAGCTATTCAGAAGGTACCAGTGGTCTGTGAGTTTCCGGATGTTTTTCCTGAAGAGTTGCCGGGTATGCCTCCGGATCGCGAGGTTGAATTCGTGATCGAGCTTGAACCGGGAACGGCTCCTATCTCCAAGAGGCCATACAAAATGGGTCCTTCTGAGCTGGCTGAACTCAAACGACAACTTGATGAACAAGAGAAGTTGGGTTTCATTCAGCATAGCACTTCTTCTTGGGGTAGTCCAACAATCTTCGTGAAGAAGCATGAGCAACCGACAGGCTCTGTGTTGACTACCGGCTCTAAATGCTAAAACCATCAAGAACAAATATCCTCTCCTCGGATAAATGATCTATTTGACCAGCGTGAGCCGTGGTGTTCTAAGCTCGATTTGAGAAGTGGTTATCACCAAATCAAAATTGCAAGGAGGATGTGCCCAAAACAGCTTTCACCACTCGCTATGGCCTGTATGAGTACACGGTCATGTCTTTCGGTCTCACCAACGCACCTTACCTTCTCGAGGTGATGAACTCCGCTTTCATGGAGTACCGGACAAGTTTGTGGTGGTATATCCGGATGATATTCTCGTCTATTCTAAGCCCAAGGAGGAGCATGAAGAGCACCTGAGGTGTGTCCTGAACAAGCTTCGTGAGAACCGCTTGTATGCCAAGTTCTCAAAGTGTGAGTTCTGTTGCACAAGTAACCTATCCGGGCATGTTATCTCGCCAAGGGCATTGCAACCCGAAACCGTGAAGACAATAGTTGAATGGCTTCCTCCGCTAATGTCAAGGAAGTGCGAGTTTTCGGCTTGGCTAGCTATTGTCGTCGTTTTGTGCGTAACTTCAAGATAGCAAAGCCTCTCACCGACCTCCTCAAGAAAGGCAAGAAGTACTGTGGACACCGCTTGCCAAGAAAGTTTTGAGACACTCAAAGAGAAGCTCACTTCCACACTCTTGGTTCCTCCGGATACATCCAAGCCTTTCCGGATCTTCTGCGATGCCTCTTTGCAAGGATTGGGTGCGGTCCTTATGCAAGAGAGATGTGGTTGCTTATGCCTCGCCGCTTGAAGACACATGAGGTCAACTACCCCACACATGACCTTGAGCTAGCAGCAGTGGTCTTTGCCTTGAAGCGTGGAGGCACTACTTGCTGGGTAATCGCCAGAGATCTTCTCGACCACAAGAGTTTGAAGTATATCTTCACTCAACCGGATCTCAATCTTCGCAAAGGAGATGGATTGAAGCCATCAATGACTTCGATGTGACCATCAACTACACCCTGCAAAGCAAATGTCATGGCGATGCGCTTAGCGTAAAAGCTTATGTCAACAACCTCATGGTGGAAGAGCAAAGCTCTCTTGTGCGAGGAATTGGCCACCAACCTCGAGATTGTGGAACAAGGGCACCTTCGAACCTTCCGCTACTCCTCTCTTGGAAGAACAGATTCGGTCTCGTCAACGTGGTGATCCGCACACCAAGAAGCTCATCGCTAAGCTTGGCACTCCGAAGTATGAATCCTTCCATGTTGATGATCAGGGCACGCTCTTCTTTGATCACCGGATGTTTGTTCCAAACTACCCGGGTCTGAGAGATCAATTGCTCAAGGAGGCACATGATTCGGTCCTTTCTATCCATCCTGGCAGCACAAAGATGTACATGGACTTGAAAACACAATACTGGTGGCCTGGGTTGAAAAGGTATTGTGCCAAGTACGTCTCAGAATGTGATGTCTGCCGCAGAGTCAAGGCTGTTCATCAGAAACCATTTGGTCTTCTACAGCCATTGCAACCTCCAGAGTGGAAGTGGGAGAAAGTTGAGATGGACTTCATCACGGGCTTTCCTAGGTCGCAGAAGGGCAACAATGCAATTTTTGTTGTCATCGACAGGCTTTCCAAAGTGGCACACTTCTTCCCAGTCAAAGAAACAATTTCTGGACTTCAGCTATCGAGCTCTATATCAACAGGATTGTCTCTTTGTATGGGGTTCCACCGAAATCAGTTCGCATCGGGAGCATCTTCACCTCAAAGTTCGGGAGAGTTTCCAAAAGCTTTGGGAACGAAGTTGAACTTCAGACTGCTTACCACCCTCGGCCGCAAGGACAAGTGGAGAGGATCAATCAGATTCTCGAGGACATGCTTAGAGCTTGCCATCTCGTTTGGCATGAAGTGGGAGGAATGCCTTCCATATGCTGAATTCTCCTACAACAACAGCTTCCAGAAGAGTCTGAAGATGGCACCATTCGAGGCTCTCTATGGTCGGAAGTGCAGAACTCCGATTGGTTGGTCAGGTGCAGGAGAAAGAATCTGGTTTGGTCTCGACATAGTGACTCGAGCGGAGGAGAAGGTGCATATCATTCGAGAACTGAAGATTGCTCAAAGTCGTCGGAAGAGCAACTATGACAGAAGCACAGATATGGTATATGCCCCGGTGATCTGCCTACCTTCGTGTCACTCCCATGAGAGGAACACACCGCTTCGGTATCAAAGGAAAGTTGGCTCCTAGATACATCGGTCCTTTCAAGATACGTGATAGAAGAGGAGAAGTTGCTTATGCACTTGAGCTTCCGGAAAAACTCAAAGTCCATGATGTTTTCCACATCTCGCAGCTCAAGAAGTGCTTCAAAGACCCCGGCAAGACCGTGGATCATGAGCTAATAGACCTCCAAGAAGATCTCTCTTATCAGGAACACCCCACCAAAATCCTTGAGACCGCAGAACGTAGGACTCGCAACAAGTCCATAAAGTTTTGCAAGGTGCAGTGGTCACACCATTCTGTTGATGAAGCAACTTGGGAGCGTGAAGATGAACTCCGTGCCAACCATCCTTCTCTCTTTGTGTCTTCTTCTTCTTCTTCCTAGAATCTCGGGGCGAGATTCCTGTTTAGTGGAGAGTTGTAGCATCCCAGCTTGTCTAACCACCGTAATGCTACTAAGTTTAATAATAAAATGGGCCACTTCAACATATAATTGTTGCATCATCATCATATCATGCTCATGTCATCATGTCCCCTTGCATTTGAGCATCATACAAAACCTTTTTCTTGTTTGGATCTTATCTCATGTGCATTATTAAATTGTAGTTGCTTCTTGATATTGTATTTGGATCTTGAATTGTTAAATGCCCAAGTTGAGTTGGGGCATCTCTTTGACTCCACCACCTTATCTTGCACCACCTTATAATTCCACCATCCAATGATATGGGCTTGGCCTTTATTGAGTTATCCTAGCCATGTTGTTGGTTGGATCCACTCATAATCTTTGCTTGGTCTTGGCCACCTTTTGTGCATGCAAGGAGGAAAGCCACAGGGAATCATGTTGTTTTCACAATATAACCACTTGGCATTAATTGACTTGCATGGGCCATGCCAGTCTCCCTTTTTCCTAGTTTTGGTTTTGCTTGTTTTCTTTTGGACCAATCCTTCCTTGCTTGATCTTGTTTGTTTAGTACAAGACCCTAGCTCTTCCCCCCTCCTTTTCCCCCTTTAGCTAAAACCCTACCTCATGTCCCAAGCACATACTTGTGTTAATGGGCATGCTAAGCTAAACCCACCCCTTTTCTTGTCCCTTGCTTGGTTTTTGTTGGAATCATGCATGGGCCAAATAAAAGAGAACCCCCCATCCTCTAATCACCTCTCCTTATCCTTTTTCTTTCTTTTCCCCTGGATCAAGTATGTTGCAAGTGAGGCATGCATGATCTAGTGGAAGTCCCTCCTTCTCTTTTCTCACCCCTCTTATCAAGTTTTTAACCTACCCTTGCCATCTCTCTTTTTCCCTAAACCAAAAACCATAATTCAAAACTTTCCTCAACCAAAACCCCATTTCACCATTATCCTAAACTAAACCCTAATTCACTTATATCCTAAATAATCCCTACATCTACATCTATCTAAGCTAAACCCTAAGTACCCCTCCCTCCTATCTAGCTTGCCCCATGTCCCTCTCACCCGCTCCACCCAGCCATGCAGGCCCCACCCATGACCTAGCTACCCCACACCCGACTGTGCCCTCCTATCTACTCTAAACCCTAGCTCGACCCATGCCCCTCTTTTCCTCCCCTCTTTTCCTCTCTCTCTGCCAGCAGCTGCCAGCGCCCCTACCCCACTTGCCTGCCTCCCTAGCTGTCCTGCCCCACCTGCCAGACCCCCACCCGGTGCCCTGCCTTGCCCTGGCCTCGCCTTGCCTGGCACGTGACCAGTAAAGGTGGCCAACGCCACCTCCCCGCAGCTAACCCTCCCCTCACGCAACCACCGCGCCTCCCTCCTTCTTATCCCCTTCCTCTCCCTCTCTGCCTCGCCCAGAGCCCCCCAGATCCACCCCAAGAACCCCCGCCTTTCCTTCTTCCCCACCGCCGACGTCGCCGCTCTACCGCTGCCCAGTTGCTCTAGCCGGTGGCGTCCGCAGCAGTTGTCGAGGAAGCCTGGAGCTCGCCTCGACGCCTGGAGCCGGACGCGAGGAGGAGGAGGAGAACGCCAGATCGGGCCGCCACCGCCGGAAACCCTAGCTTCCAGTTCGCGAAGCGCCGCGGCGTCCGCTTCCCTCAACCGACCACGCCACGCGCCGTACGCCAACCCCTGCATAAGGTCCCGTCGTCTTCGCTTCCTGGTTGCTTGCGAGTCTCGCCGTCGAGCACCTCGGTGTGCGCTGGTGTCGTCGGCGTCGCTGCTCCAGCGCGTCGCCACCTTAGCTAGACGCAGACGCCTCCTAGCAACAACCTGCCAGCCGCCTAGCTGCCCAAGCCGCGCCAGAAGCCCCTGGTTCGATCCCACGCAAGGCCAGCCGAGCTGCGGCACATGCGCTGTTCGAGAGGGGGAAGATCCTGACAGCAGGCGCACTTTTACGTAAACCCCTCCAGTTCGTTTTGCTCAACCCGCGAACCTCGAGGCCCCACCGCCACGACCGTGTAGTATTTGCAAAAGGCTCCCCAAGAAGCGTGAACCAACCAGATCCACCCCCCGACCGGCGTGGCGCTTTGGTAAAACCCCGCCCGTTTGTTTTGTAAACCAGCGGTCCTTCCGCCTGATCGATCTCTCAGAAGTCTTACAAAAAGGCTCTGGTTCAGTTAATAAACCCATGTCCTGCATCTCTCACCATTGTCTCGTGGGCCACAGAGGACCCCTGGCCCACTGTCTGCTCAGCAATGAGGCAGGTGATAAACGTTTTGAGCTGATTTTTGAATTCAAATTGTTTTAAATAATTTAAAATGCAAATTCAAATTCAGATTTTAATAACTTTTGTATGCTTTATCCAAATTAGGCAAATGATATAGGTATTTGATTCAGAAAAATGAGAGGAATTCAAATATGCCATCATTTAGTGTTTTGCAAGAATTTCCAAGTTTGTTTAAATTACTTCAATTGCCACTAGAGTTTCTTAATTAAATAACTTTTGTTTGGAAAATCCAAATTAAGCAAATGAGTAGTCTAAATTGATCACCGACGAGACCTTCCTTATACTATCCTTGACTTCAATTGCAGCATGCATCATATAACTATATAACGCACAACAAATGTTATGGCAACAATTGTGATTTAAAAACCAAATAAATGTTACTTTCTTGTTCTTCACCCTCACCCATGCCATGCTACCTTTCTTGCCATGTAAATTGTGCATCATTCATCATGGCATGATTGTTTCTTGACGACCTTATTCTTATGCTTGTGCTCTATATTTATGTTGGCCTTGTTTGTTTGGTTTTTCTGGATAG